>JAMPIV010014009.1:0-102500 GCA_024509875.1 Oreohelix idahoensis | reverse complement strand
TGGGGGTGGGGGGGGGGGGTGGGGGGGGCATATGAAATGATGGTTAGATCTGTATCGCATGCATAAACGGTGTACCGCTATGCAACATATGAGAAAAATGAATGCGCCTCTGAGGTGTTAGCCATTTGTATAACAAAGAATGGACGAGGTGTATCTAACTAAACGTCCAGTGAGAGAATACGCAGATCTGAGTGAGGAGGTTCAGCATTCGTGACATAATGTTAGAACTGAGAGACGTTGACTATGTGTCAAGAGCATGATCCCGTTACAGCATACCTGTTAGAACTCAGCAGAGCGCTTGTAGATGTGTCTTGAGGGTATGTAACATAATGTTAGGCAGATCAAGGAGTGAGCCTGACTACATATGTCTGGCATATCGTATTTAGGCGAATGATATAGAATACGTGTTGAGCGTTGAAGGCAACCTCAATGTGTCTAGGTCATATGCTATACATAACCACCGGTTAGAACTGAGAGCACGTTGAATGTGTCTAATGGCATAATGCTAATATAATGTTAGAATGAGGAGCGTGAATAGGTGTCTATGCCTCCATAATGTAACAATCAATGTTAGAATCTGAGTGACGTATGAATGTGTCTAGCCCTAGTGTACACAATAATGTTAGAACTGGTAGGTTGTATGTGTACAAATAGGAACATACTGAGGGAAGAAAACATATGTTAGAACTTGTGCCGTTGACCTGTGTCATAGCATATGTACACTAACTGTCTCCAGCCGGAAACTGAGAGCGTTGAATGTGTCTAGCATATGTAACATAATGTTAGAACTGAGACCCAGTTGTTGTAAATAGCATATGTACATAATGTTTAGAAATAAGAGCGTTTGAATGTGTTTACGCATATTAAACATAATGTTAACGAACATGAGTGCTGTTGAATGTGTACTAAACTTAATGTACAATACAATGGAATAGAAACTGAGGTGCGTTGATTGTGTCATAAGTCATATGTTAACTTATTGTTAGATACTGAGAGCGTTGGTAATGTGCACTCCCGCATATGTAAAAACTAAGGTTAGAGACTGAGAGCGTTGCATGTGTCTGGCCATATGTAACATAAATGTTGAGAAACTGAGAGCGTTGAATGTGTCATGGGCCATATGTAATATTAATGTTACCCACTGCCTTTGAGCCCCGACCTTGAATGTCAAGATGTTCAGAGTCAGTACCGTACGAATAGCTAGTGTTAGAAACTGTGGAGCGTTGACGCTAGCAACGGTTTTGATCCTCCGATAGCTGGTAACCATACCCTAAAACAACAGCAAAATTCCAAAAAAGGAAAAACGACCGCTGTAACCGTTACTCAAATCCCCCTCTTATACCATTGGCACAGCCAATGTTATCATTTAATACCCTTAGAAAATAAAGTTCCGTATTCTACTTTCTCTAACTAAAGAGAATAGACCTGTACCCAAATTTTACAGCTGAGAATATAGCAGAGTGGCGTAAGCCAGGTTTTCGAACACCAGAGACGCCCCCCCGTAATTTTTGGCGCGAGAGACAACAAGACTATTTGCATTGGTTTAATACTTGTAGAGGGCAGTACAGGAAAGTCCCGGAGAAGATTCCATCTATTTCTAGCGACCTCGACATCAGTCACAGTTCCTGTACCTATCGGGTTGAACCTATCGGGTGACCATTCCGGGTTATGTCCTGTTGTATCTACTCTAACCAATTCGCAGATGAGATGGGAGTGGCAGTTGGCGGAGACTCAAACAACGTACCCACTAATAACCAACCAACGAGTCCACTGAGGAAGTCGGGGAAAAGTTGAGACTAAAACCGTGAAACAAGAACCAACCAAACGAGACACGTGTGAGTGAAGTCGGGAATAGTTGAGACTAAAACCGAAACAAACCAACGAGACACTGTGAAGTCGGGAATAGTTGAGACTAAAACCGAAACAAACCAACGAGTCACTGTGAAGTCGGGAATAGTTGAGACTAAAACCGAAACAAACCAACGAGACACTGTGAAGTCGGGAATAGTTGAGGCTAAAAACCGAAACAGTGCTATCTGCTAAGTAAACATCAGCAAGAATAGATTGATTACGCCAACCACAGTGTAGGCAAACTATTGGTTTGGCTAGTCTTAATATTGATCTTTAAGTTGGTCCGTTCTGCTCATTCGCGTATACTGTGGGCGTGAATATGCGTGTGTATGTGTGCGTGCACGAGTATGTAAGTTCATGTGTGTATGAATGTGTGTGCTTTTATTTTAAGGTAACATAACCTGGGTGTCGTATTTTTGCCAAAGAACTGAAAGTATGAACGAGAATCGACCGCTGAGTTGACCGGATGGCGTATGGGTAAATTAATGGCAATTGGAGTTTTTTGATATATTGGCCGTAAATGCTTACTCTCGAGCTCGAGAGAGGTCTTGTTCTTTGCTAATAGAATATTACTGATTAAACAATAAACCACGTAAAAGAAATTACGCATGATTACATAAATATCTTAAGTCGAGCGACCAAGTCTCGAAATCAACTTACGATACTTACATAAAGATTCGTGTTGTTTACCCCTTCAAACCGTGATGTGTAGAGGTCAGCCTTGACGTATCGTCATTTCTGAGGTTTCTAGTCAATAACAGTTCAAGTAACAAAACGGAATCGTGTCAGGGAAAATACAAATAACAATACATGTGCCCCCCCCCCCCCCCCCCCCCCACCCAAAAAAAAAAAAAAACGTAAGAAATTACACTAGTCAACAAATTTTCAAAAGTTATTTGTACCAGAAATTAAATATACCATTTCATATTGATTTTGACATGCTGATTTCAAATATCATAATGAAATTCACCAATTGGCTCTGGTTTTTTTTTAAATGATGAATTTACATTACAGTAATACAAATAATGTATGCTTGTTTAATTCTCTGGGGTGAACAGCTAGTCTTTCTACTTTAGCATTATAAAAATTGTGGTTACATACTCAATTAATTAATATTTCAACATAAAATGATAGAAAAAATAAAAACATTATTTAAAGTTCACATATCATGTTTTAAAAAGGCACATTTGTACCCATTCCGTCATTATTCAGTCGCTGTTCGAGCTCTGCTTGCTTCTTGTAGTCAATCGATGAGGTGTCTCTTGTCACAGTCCAACAGTAATCAGCAAGCATTGAAGGGCTCAAGACGCCACCAGGCGTAATGGCCACTGACTGCTTTGACGGTCAGCGGCTAAGGATCAAAGAAGAAGAAGATTGAAGGGCTCCAGTTGCCTTGATACCTTGTCTCCATAGCAGCAATGTCCTGGTGAAATCGTTCACCATGCTCATCACTGACCGCTCCACAGTTTGATTTAAAGAAATCCAGATGAGAATCCAGAAAATGAATTTTCAAAGACATGTTGCAGCCAAGACTCTTATACTTCAGAAGGAGATTTTCTACAATTTCATTGTAATTATCAGATCTGTTGTTTCCAAGAAAATTGTCCACCACTGACTTAAATGCTAGCCATGCTGTTTTTTCCTTGCCATGCAACACGCAAAGAAACTCGTCATCATGAAGAAGTTTTCGAATTTGCGGACCAACAAATACTCCCTCTCTTATTTTAGCTTCACTCAGTCTTGGAAATTTTCTGATGAGGTATTTGAAAGCCTCATCTGTTTTCTCCATTGCCTTGACAAAGTTTTTCATGAGACCCAACTTAATGTGCAAGGGTGGCAACAAAATCTTGCTGGTGTCGACAAGTGCTGGGTTCTCAACGTTCTTACTGCCAGGCTGCAATGACTGCCTGATTGGCCAATGTCTTCTGATGTAATGGTCACTTCGTGCATGGCTATCCCACTCACAGAGAAAGCAACAGTACTTGGTGTATCCACCCTGTAGTCCAAGCAAAAGAGCGACCACTTTTAAGTCACCGCAAAGTGACCAGTGATGATGATCGTAGTTTATACACTTCAAAAGCTGCTTAATGTTTTCATAAGTTTCTTTCATATGAACTGCGTGACCAATTGGAATTGACGGTAACACATTACCATTATTCAACAAAACAGCTTTAAGACTCGTCTTGGATGAATCAATGAAAAGCCTCCACTCTTCCGGTATGTAATTGATTTTGAGTGCTGCCATTAAACCAGAAATGTTGTGGCGTGCAGAAAGGTCACCCTCTTTGAAAAAGAATGTAATAAGCGGCTTCTAGCAATTCCTATACACAGAAATTGTAACATCTTCTGCCAGGAGATTCCACTGTTGCAATCTGGAACCCAAAAGCTCCGCCTTGTTCTTCGGTAAATTCAGATCTCTTACAAGATACAAGATCATTCAGTTCACCTTGGGTTATTAAGTGTGGTTTAGTGGATGTAGTTTGCTCAAAATCTGGGTCGCTTGAGGTTGATGGTTCAGGACCACCAATGTCCTTTTCTTCATCAGTGGAAGCAGCTGAAAATGATTCTGGCACTTTGGGAACTGGTAGGTCATCGCCATGTGGTACCGGACGTATTGCAGAGGGGATGTTTGGATATTCCAGAGTCCATTTTTTCTTCTTTGATATGCCTTTCCCAGTTGGAGGGACTATGCAAAAGTAACAGTTGTTGAGATGATCAGTGGGCTCTCTCCAAATCATTGGGACTGCAAAAGGCATAGCTTGCCTTTTGCCTGTCAACCACAGTTTAAGATGTGCTGCACATGTATTGCAGCATATGTGTGGCGCCCAGCTCTTATCTTGATCTCCTATTCTGCAGCCAAAATACAAACTGTATGCCTTCTTAATCACTTTAGTTATATTTCGTTTTTGTGATACAAATGTCACCTCACCACATATATAATAGAAATTATTAGCACTGTTCACACATGTCCTAGGCATTTCTAACTATGATGCTTTTGATAAGGACAAATGCACTAACTAATGGCAAAATTTTATCAGAGATAAGATATTTATACACAAAGGTGATGTAATCATAGGTAGGATTGCATCATCAACTTCTAGTTACATTTTTATTGGTCATTAGAAAAAAATTATGCAATCGCCCACAACAGTTGCGTCATATATATAAATTGACTGTAATTAAATAAACTAGTAGCATATATCTTGAAAACTAGAGCCAATCAACATGTTTTAGTGTCATTTTCGTTTTCAGCACACCAAAATTAGTTAAGATCAACTGTTTTAATTTCTGGTACATTTTGGTTGTTGACTAGTGTTATTAAATATAGATATATATTATGTAATATGTAATGTTCTATATATATATATATATATATATATATATATATATATATATATATATATATATATATATATATATATATATATATATATATATATATAGTGTGTTGATATGTAAATATATGTAATGTATTATGTTTGTCACGCAGTGCAGATAGCACTGTCATATAAAAGGAAAGGAAAGGAACCCGTTACACGCCCATTGAGGCATATTGGGAATATGGTGTTAGGCCCATATTATCTTGACCGTCGGCACACTAGGGGTGATGTGGTCGGCATCACGCCGGCCGCCTTAACCTTCCCAGAGTTGCTCTGGTACTCATTTGTGGCTGGGTCGACCCAGGATCCGTTTGTGGCCTAAAAATATTCCCACCTCATCTGGGGATCGAACCATAGACCACTGCGCTAGGAAGCCAGTGCACTAACCACTATGCTACCGCGGCTCCACTGTCATATAACGTTACTAAAATAGACGTAATAATAGTAAAAATAACACACATCATATTATGAACACAATATACCTTGTAATATTATAATAAAAATAATATATATAACCACGTTACGGAATGCACTGCAGCTGACCCCGCCCCCCTCACCCCCCCCCCCCTTTTTGCAAACAGCTTTCGCCGAAGATACGTGTGTGTGTGTGTGTGCGTGTGTGCGTGTGTGTTTTGCATCGATGTCTCTGCAGAAACTTGTTTTTCATGAAAAGGTTGCTGGTCCTGTGTTTAAACCTGTTAACTCGCATTTTCGGGCATGACTATTGCAATTAAATTTACATGCAAGTAAGTTAATCAATCAGTCAATACCCAAAGAGCATAGGCCTTCAACAAATGCATGCCACGTCCTCCTGTTGCGTGCCATCAGGTCAAGGTCTTTCCATGCTTCCGTCATCATTTTCATGTCTGTCTTTAGGGCGCCTCTTTATCTGTTCTTAATTTTTGAAGACCTGAAGGTCTTTTATATTTGGACATGCGCCCTAATATAACCGACTAGGTTGAACGGGACGCGCCTCGCCAATACGAGGCATAATTTTATTTAAAAAAAAAAAAAATGCTTATCTCAACCTGGGGATTTCAGAAGAAAGATCGCTCTGTAATGCTAACAACCAATTTCCTCAGTGTGTGTCCAGACCATCTTCAGCATCTTCTTCTCATCTCTTGTTCCACTGGCGCTTGTCTGGTTCTTGTCATCAGTTCCCCATTGGTGATCTTGTTAAACAATTAGAATCCTTCTATTCCAGGTAAGCACCCATTTATGAAAGTCTTTAACGGGATAGGTGCGAATTCTCTAATCATAATGTTTTCTTAATTACAACTGTCAATAAAATATAACATGTTTTGTTATCGATCCAGTGGCGCTTGGGTTCTCGCTCTTCGACCCAAATGCCATGTAGGGATATGTGCATGTTTTTTTGTTTCTCCGTACAAGGTGTTCCACTTATCTGGCCTGGATAAAATATAATAAAATGTTCCTATTGCTTCTTTTTGCTGCTACACCAAAAGTTCATGCCTCAATATTTGTTTTGTTCATAAATTTGTAAATGACAATTTTTTTTAAATTTCCCCCTTTCTCCAGAGCTGACGCTTATTCCGAACCACGTGACGTGAGCGTTTACAACAAAATGTACACAGAAGGTGAAGCAAAAGATAAAATACGTAAGGTAGAACCTAGGTCACCTTCTGATTCTTCACCTGCCCAACATACGGCACCTCATGGCTGCGAAGTTCCACCACAACTTTCTCCAGAAGTTCTACCTCCAGCTTCAGCGGCGCATACTCCATCACGGACATCATCATCGCAGCCAACTTTTCCGTCATCCGGGCAATCAGTTTCAGCAAATGCAGTCAACGCCTCGTTTTCACCACCCGTTCAACATTCAGACGGGAAACCTGAACAGTTTCAGCAGAACAAACTTCATCAACATCATCATCATCAGCACACACAACACCACACTGAAAATGCAGACATTCAGCAGGACAAGGGCCACAACAGCGATTCAGACTCTTCCAGTGTTAGTGGAATGACAGATGGAAGTAGAAGGTATAACAATATCTTGAATTCTTTTGTATCGTTTGTCTTTCCATTGTTGATGTTACTAGTGGGATGATTCAGTAACGCTCCTGGACTTTCCAAGTAGCTTGTGCTATGATTATACTAGCTCTGTTATAAATCCCCGCCCCTGGTTTCTCTTAATATGGGGTATACTACTTCTATGGGATATCATTCATCATTCATCATCATCATCATCACAATGTCTCTTTTCGCTTCTTGTGGAGCAAGGAGCCAGCACTGGAGTTGGTCACCTTGGAGGAAGTTCTGCTACAAGCACTCACAAGGACTAGATTTTTGCATGATGAGGTTGCCAGCCTCATGCACAACCCCATATTAGGCGCCGCCTATGACGATACCTGAGTGACCAGTAGCCTTATTCTTTCTGTGTCTTGTCAGAGGGCACCGGGAACTGACCAGGGAATATCCATACTGCTGGTAATTTGTAACATGGTTTATACTAGCTCTTTTGTAAATCCCTGCCCCCTGGTAACTTTTGATTTGGTTTGTAGCTCTGTGACATAATCCTCCCCCTGATGTCTCTTTATCTGTTACATTAGCTCTACTGTAAACCCCTCCCCCTGATATCTATCTGTTACACTAGCTCTACTGTAAACCCCTTCATCTGACAGCGTGTGATGTGGTTGCTCGAGCAGTGTTATAAACCCCTAAATAAATTAATATTACACACATAAAAGTAATGTTTCAGACAATCGTGAGACATAAAGAAGTAGAGAACTAGACATCAGGAAAACACAGAAGCGAGAAGCTTATCGGAGAATCGAACCCAGGACGTTCCGAACGGCACCATCCGCCTATCTTATAAACCCCTGCGCCTGATACTTTTTTTTAAAAATATGGTTGTACTAGCTCTGTTATATACCTCTGCGTGGAAGTCTTATGGAATTACAACTAAATATTGGAAATACTACTAAAGGAACTTGGAAGTAATAATAATATCACATTGCATCAACATCAGAATGAATAAGGCAAGAACAGCCTTTTTTTTAGCCTAAACAACATCTGGAAGTCCTCCCAATACAGCACAAGCACAAAATTAAGATTATATCAGAGCTGTGTGCTCTCTGTGCTTCTCTATGGTGAGGAATGCTGGAGAGTTACAGAGAAGGAAATGTCGAAATTGTCCTCTTTTCACACAACATGCCTAAGAAAAATTCACCGAATCTTTTGGCCGAATACCATCACCAACCAAGATCTGCTTACTCGTAGCAAGCAAGAGGACATGCACACCATCATAGCTGGCAGACGCTGGAGCTGGGTTGGCCATGTCCTCAGAAGAGACCCCGATGCCATCACAAGAACAGCCATGCTTTGGACCCCTGAAGGAAAACGAAAGAGAGGCCGACCAAAAACAACCTGGCGGAGGACTGTGGAGGCTGAGATGCAGAGAATGAACCAGAGTTGGGGCACTGTACGAAGGATAGCCGCCGACCGAGCAAAGTGGAATCAATTTGTTGTTGCCCTACAAGACGCCACTAGGCGTGATGGCCACTGACTGCTTTGTCAGTCGGCGGCTAAGGATCAAAGAAGAAGTGTATTTCCGGAAGGGGGTGGGGTGAGGTGGGGGATATCTGAGGACACAAAGAAAGAATAGACCAACTACTCCTTAGGCAACCCGTTATGAGAGGCAACAACTATGAGGTTATGTAGGGGAAGCTGGCAGTGTCATCATGTAAGACACATTGCTACAGAGACCACGGCTGCAGGAGTACATTAAGGCTTTGATGCAATACTTTCGGCAAGGGGTGCAGCTAAGGTGGTGGATGCATGCTCCATAAGGAACACAACAGGACGTGATTACGAGGATGAATAATAAGATGGCAGCAAATGACACACACAAAAAAAATACAAGGCATTGCTTTCTTTCCTAAATGAATTGCAAAAATGGCAGACATAAAAATGACATTCTATAATATGCCGTTTTTTCATTATTTGGGAATGCCAATTAATAGACCTAAAGGTCTTTTATATTTGGACATGCGCCCTAATATAACCGATTAGGTTGAACGGGACGCCCCCCCCCCCCCTTCCCCAAACGAGGCAAAATTTAAATTTAACAAAAAAAAAATTATTTGGGATATCTGTTCACGAAAAACAGTTAACTGACAAATTAAAACTGAGTATCATAAAGTGTTATATTTATTCTTCATTACTGTATGGTGTACACACATAAGCAAATGGAATAAAGAATTGAGGCTTTCGGGATGTGGATATATAGAAGAATGGGGCGCATCTCATGGAAAAAAAAAAAGAAGAAAACAAATAAGGAGGTCCTAGAAAGCCTAGGTATGAGAAGAGAACTAATAAAGGAGATCCAAATTATGCAGCTAAAATATTTTGGCCGCATAAAAAGATATAACACCTTACAGAAGACCACAATAGAAGGGAGAGTTGAAGGCAAACATGCAAGGGGAAGACAGCGCTATAAGTGGGAAGGTAACTTCAAGAGATGGACAGGAAAGAGTCTATCAGAGTGCACCAACAAGACAAGAGACAGAAGACGTTGGAGATCCATTACGGCCAACCTTCGTTGTGGAGATAGTAGCTGATGATGATGATGATTCACGACATCATTTATAAGCACTAAAACGTCGGCAGTTGGTTTTTGCTGTTGATGTATCACGTAGTTGCATGCTGTCACATTAACTGGCAGTTAGACATGTAAAAACCAACGGGCTGATCACCCGTTTGCCAGTCACTTCGATTACGGAAACAACAGCAGATGGATTGATTTGCCATTGCCCTAAAGACGCCAATAGGCGTGATGGGAAATAATGGCAAAGAAAACCTATCTGCTGTTGCCCTAAGACGCCACTAGGCGTAATGGCCACTGACTGCTTTGACGGTCGGTGGCTAAGGACGGAAGAAGAAGAAGAAGAAGAAGACATGTAAAAACGCTTATTCTAATTACTTATAAATTAAAAATAAACTAGAAAAATGTTTTCCCCATTCTTCACATTATTGGGTCTTGTTACTCTTAATGTTTAACATACAGTGCATAACGAGCGTGCATTTTTATGCATTATGCGCCATGTGTTAATATGCGCCATTTTATGGATGCCTAATACCTTCTTGTCAAATGATGGTGTTGTAAAATTCTTCTTTTTTTTTCTTTCTTTCTGTCTGTCTGTCTGTCTGCCTGTCTGTCTTCTTTCTTTCTTTCACTTTCTCACTAATTTCTGCCTTTTTAAACTTGGTTTCTTTCCCTGTGGAACTGTGTTTTTTCGTCATTGAATATGATATCGTAAGATACGTATCATCATCGCCTTCATTCACCTTTGCTCTCCTTACAGAGCATAGAACTACAGCTGTAGCTGATCCCTTTGCAGGAAGCCTGCACCAAACATTCACATGCTTCAGCTGCGGTGGTTTCTGTGGCAAATTTGTTTTACATGATAACGTTGCCAGCCCCATGCACAGCCTTGTACGACATGCTTGAGGGGGCAGTAGTTCTGTTCTTTGATTGTCTTTTCGTAGACCGCTGGGAACAACCTAAGGCATTTTCAATATAGCTCTTAAGTTTTGGTTTGGGAGCCGCTCTGGTGTAATGGTTACCATACTTTGCTGGTGATCGGGTGATCCAGGTGCAAACCTGGTCGAGTACATTTGAAGGTGTGGTCGACCAGGGCCTGGAATAACCTGAACGGCTCCTGAGCCGACCCAGCTCTAAATGGGTACTCTCCGAAGACGGCGAGTATCTGCCTGAATAGCGAGAGGGACACCTGTCGGCGTACAGGGAAAATAGAATACTCACGTATAATCAGTCTTAGGTTAGATATACTAACCTGAGATTTCGCCTCGAGTAATAGCGGGCGTACGTTAAAAAAAAAAGTGTTGGAACCACCACCTGTAGCTGGTACCCTTGTGGGAAGCCTGCACCAAGTATTCATTCACAGGCGATTTCAGCTGTGGTTTATGAGGCAATTGGTTTTACATGATAAAGTTGCCAGTCCTATGCACAACCTCATATACCTTCTACGACACGCTTGAGGGTGTAGTGGTGCTGTTCTTTCTTGGCTTTTCATTTCATTAAACTAATTCATATTTTGTGAAAGAAGCTAAATATAAAATTACATTCCTCAAGCGCAGAGGAAACAAAAAGAAAAGAAAAATAAAGTCTTTAACATGTGATGTTTTTAACTTTGCAGATATCGAGAGTTTGTGCCGGACGAACAAAAAGACCAACATTATTGGGAGAAAAGGCGCAAAAACAACGAAGCTGCACGCAAGTCTCGCGAGAAACGCCGCATGCACGATATGGTTTTAGAAGGAAGAATAACTTGCTTAGAAGATGACAATTCAAAACTTAGACACGAACTGCTGGCGCTGAAGAAAAAGTTTAACCTTCCCGACGGTCATCCAGTTTATGACCCGGACACCGAGGTCAGAGAGTCTGCCGTTCCAAGAGTTCTTAACAATTCTCCATCTCCAGTAGCAAATCTCATTCACACGTCACACCAGAACTCACCTGTAGGTGGAGCCAGTAAACCAGCTTCAAATATGCCATACAGTTCTCCACCTCCTTTGCTGGCAGTTGGTGATTCTGTGCCAATGGGCACGTCTATGTATTCAGGTGCTTTTAATCAGGGATTGCCATTCTTTTTGTCAGAGGCTTCACGTTTGAACAATGATGGGTCGCTCAAGACTCATTCCACGATGGCAGGACATCATCATTATCAGCCTCACCAAGTTTCCAGCCAGCATTTACATCGTCCTGCCTACCCAATGGACACGCTCAAAGAAGACCTCATGGAGGAGGGAGAAGTTAGAGTCCGAGAAAGAAGCAACAGCAGCGTGGAGAGGAGGCCAGCTTATCTGTTAGATCCAATAGAGGCATCCCTGCTAAGGAGGGCTAGTGTTGGAAACTATGCTCAATATCGCTCTCACCTTAACCCACCCAGTGCTCAAGTCAGCCATCATCCCTACTCCAGTGCTCATGTTAGCCAGGCTCACTACTTTCAGCGTACCTATGACAGTCATCCCTTGTCAATGTGGTCCCAGCGCTCTCCAGTTTCCAGTCACAGCAGCGATGACAATTACGATGAACCACTTCAACTGACGGTCCGTCGTGATAGCAACGTCAGTATCCAAAGCAGCATCCCAATGGACGACAGCAGTAGGGAGGGCGATTCGAACGCAGCCCCATGTGAGAAGACATCTTTATCCTTAAGTCCCCCTGGATCATCACTTCCACTCAAGCTTCGCCACAAATTTCCATCTCATGACCTTTCTTATTCCAAAGAGCTGTTTCCTACCACATCGCCAGCTACAGTTCCCGTGACACCCTCAACGTTTTCCAGTCATCCATTCACGAATGGAATGACCCAGTTGTCAGACCTGACGTTGTCACAAGCCAATCCACTTTCTCTGATGAAAGTAGAGAGCCCCATCCCATACTCTCACCGAAAAGATTCTCGTGGAAGTTCGAAAAGAATTCCAGGTGAATCAAGGTACCATGACCCCAAGTATCTAGAACGAAGACGGAGAAACAACGAGGCTGCAAGAAAGTGCAGGGAGAACAGAAAGACTTTGACAAAGATCAGGGAAGCTAAATCTGACTATTTGGAGACTGAGAACAGCAAACTGAGGGACGAGTTGAACGGTCTGCAAGAGGAGATGAAGCAGCTGAGAGAGCTTATTGAAAAGAAGAGATTGGAACAAGGGATCAAGGACGAGCCTAACGTCGAGTCATGAGTCTCTCAAGCACGTTAAAAACTCCAGTACTTTTAATGACATAATTACATTAATATCTCAGGAATAATCTTTGATAATTTCATAAACCTCACTGGAGCAGTGTCTATCAAATGAATGATAATTGTTTCATAAGGAAAATATCTCTTTTAAGACAACGGAAATGTTTATTTTTAAAAATTGAACTTGTAAGAAAACTAGCAGGGAATTGATAACAGCGCTGTGAAATCCATTGAATGTATTCAAATGTCTGGTTGTGTGTTTGTCTGCATTCAACATTTGAGATAAGACAGTTTTAAAACTGTTGTATTGTTACTAGTGCTCGTGTAGTTCACGTGGTTTCCTTTGAGAGAGACAAAGAATACTGCTCATTCAGGTAATCGTACAGGACGGTTAATACCGAGGTTAGATATGAGGCTGGTTAACCTCATAATGTAAAATAAATTGCTACACAAATCATCACAGCGAGAACATGTGAATGTTTGATGCAGGCTTCCTGTAAGGGGACCAGCTGCTGTGGTGGCTCCATGCTCCATAATGAGCGAAAAGAAAATATTATCGTTGCTATTACAGCTAGTATATGGCTTGGTGTGCTTGGCTAATTTTAAAAAAGGTAAAACATTTTTATGGTATCGTTTATACACAACACTGTTACATATACCAAAGTATCGTTTATACACAACACTGTTACAGATACCAAAGTATCGTTTATATAATATCAATTTTGTTAAATTGTCTGGATGCATTCTGGGAACGAGTTATCTACAATATAAAGTGAAATTTAAATCTTACACAGAAATTTATCTACAGATCTTTACTGTCAGCTACCAGCGAAACATGCATTTTAAAAAAAACATGAATGCTCAAGACCTTTTTTTTTTTTTTTTCCTGTTACCTAAGAAGAGTAGAACTTACACTTTTAGATGTAAATTTGTTTGATGATAACATAAATTCAGTTTGTTAAAACACATTGAATCTGTGGATACTATTTTAAAAAATAAATAAAAACAACCCCATGCAGCCAGAATGCATAAAGACAAGCACATTTATCTAATAATTTTTATTTTGTTATTGTTTGGGCTCAACAATCTGTGTTTGCGTGATTAGTGAAGCCTTTCGGCATTTTAGCGTCCAGCTACACATTTTTAGCGTCCAGTTACACATTTTTAGCTTCTAGCTACGAATGTGTGAACCCTAGCTCGATAATGAGAAAATTACACGAAAAAACATTACAGATTATGTACATCGGGTGAACCGAGAATCAAGTGCATAACCTTCTTATCTCCCTTATTCCCATGGAGAGATGTCATATTTCATGTAGAATGTAGATACCAATGCCGGGGGAAATGTCTCAAAGATTAGAAACATCACAAAAACATAACACTAAGTTGATTATAAACATCACAAAAACATAACACTAAGTTGTTTAGAAACATCACAAAAACATGACACTAAGTTGTTTAGAAACATCACAAAAACATGACACTAAGTCGATTAGTAACATCACAAAACATGACGCTAAGTTGTTTAGAAACATCACAAAAATATAATACTAAGTTGTTTAGAAACATCACAAAAAATAACACTACGTTTTTTTTAGAAACATCACAAAAACATAACACTAAGTTGTTTAGTAACATCACAAAAACATGACACTAAGTTGTTTAGAAACATCACAAATACATAACACTAAGTTGTTTAGGAACATCACAAAAACATAACACTAAGTTGATTAGAAACATCCCAAAAACATAACACTAAGTTGTTTAGAAACATCACAAAAACATAACACTAAGTTGTTTAGAAACATCACAAAAACATAACACTTTAGTTGTTTAGAAACATCACAAAAACAGAACACTAAGTTGTGTGTAGCTGTGTCGTACACGGTATGTTTTATTACATCTATTTTTGTGTACTTGTTTGATGCGTGTTTCAATTTCGCTTGGGTTTGTTGTCTCTGTCATCATTGTAAAACAGAGGTAAACAACAGGTCGATGGCTTTTTCAGGTGAAAACAAATACAGAAAGAATTGTTAAGTTATAGAAAGTTTGGACTAGCCCTCCCCTGCTGGCTCTTAAAAGTGCCGTATCCTCAGGATTACATTACAAGACTGGCATAATTATTGCCAGGAAAGGTAATGCCGAGAGATATTTTTAAATCACCAAGAGGCAACGCTCAGTCATGGTGGATCAAAGACACGATAAAACTGTTTTTTTTTTTTTTTTGGTTTAACAATTGAAACTGATTTTCCATCTAACACAGCAGGCATGCTGATTTTGACAACGTAGATCTTTGGAGATTACAGTGTTTCTAAAGTAGATCCCCATATATCCTGAGTTGCCACCGCTTTTGTTGAATATTCTAGAGCAGTGTTTCTCAAGCCGTTTGCCGCGGCACACTAGTGTCCCGCCGCGCCTATCCTAGTGTGCGGCAAAAATTGTGTAAATTTACTACATGAAGTATATTTTTAGTGATCATGTAATATAAAACTGATATTACAGCTTGAATTAATTCAATAATAATTGGAACTATTAACTGCTTTAAACAAAAATAGATATACTTAAAAATTTATTTTAAACAATTAAAAGAAAATCAGATTGAGAGATTTCTTTATTCTAAAGTACCCACAAATTAGTGTATTTAATTTAGTACATATATCCCTGTAATGTTCTATTCAGGCGCGGGGTCAGAAAGATGTGCCGCAATTTTTTAGAAAATTCAAAAGTGTGCCTTGAACAGAAAAAGGTTGAGAAACACTGTTCTAGAGCTATCAAATAATGACTGTCGTTTAGCAGGATCAGCTACTGTAGCATTTCTTTCTGACAGGTTTTAGTTTTGATGGAAATTTGAACGGTTGGACAAACTTTGAAAATTATGGTGTATTTGTCTTAATTTCAGACACTGCTCACTGTCCTTAATGATGTACAAGTCTGAGAGGAAAAGGGTCACGTTCAGCTTATCTGTTTGAATGAACGAACATAGAACTTAATTTACCCAAAGCCCACCATAACTGGTTATCTAACTGCTCAGTTATTGAAAACTTTTAAATGTATTCGCTTAGTTAATGATAATGCTTTTGTGTTTTCACCCCTTTGTTTCCTTGATGAGTTGTCAGTATATGTTTGATAGAACAAACAGTCCAATGTTTCCCTGTAATTTATGTATACCAATTGTATCAAAGATGACACGGAACTTTCATGGGTTAATTATCATTATGTGCCTTTTTTTTGCAGGGAATTATTCATATCTCATGCTCATTTAGTCACATGAAAAGATAACAAATGATTTGTTATCTTTTATTTATCACCCCAAGAACATACACCAAAGTGAAAGTGGCGAGAGAAATGTTTTGGTAAAGAGAGATGATGAGAGAAATGTTTTGGTAAAGAGAGATGATGAGAGAAAAGTTTTGGTAAAGAGAGATGATGAGAGAAAGTTCGAGAAGTCATCCACTTTTACTACTTTTGTAAACAAAGACATTCCGGGTGTATCGATCAGACTGAGGGTCTGTTTTAAATTATATTCAATGTTTTTTATTTTGTTTCTTTCTTGATTGTCATGATGTAGATCTTGAGAAAGACGATACATCTGACTAGAGACATGACTTGTATGATGATGTAGAACTTGTGAAAGATGACTCACCTGAACAGAGACATGAATTGTATGATGTTGCAGAACCTGAGAAAGATGACACATCTGAAAATAGACATGACTTGTATGATGATGTAGAACTTGAGAAAGATGACTCACCTGAACAGAGACATGAATTGTATGATGTTGCAGAACCTGAGAAAGATGACACATCTGAAAATAGACATGACTTGTATGATGATGTAGAACTTGAGAAAGATGACTCACCTGAACAGAGACATGAATTGTATGATGTTGCAGAACCTGAGAAAGATGACACATCTGAAAATAGACATGACTTGTATGATGATGAAGGCACTTCAGAAAGAGGGCTCACCTGTGTCTGATGATGTAGAACCTGAGAAAGAGAACTCACCTGGACGGAGATAAGAGTTGTCTGATGATACAGAACTTGAGAAAGAGGACTCATCTGGATGGAGGCATGACTTGTAGGAGAAGGGGAGTCTGTAACATAGGTTCCAGAAATTTGAGAGAAAGAGAGTGAGAGAGCAAGCGAGAGTGAGAGATATAACTGTAAATACACTGTTCTGCCATTAAGTCATTCTTCACCAATAATGTATGACTGCTATAGTGGTTATGGGTCTGCGTTATCATAGCCAGAGCAAAAATGCCAGAATGTGTCCGCCAGCGAGGCCTTCCTCAGGGGTACTACAAGCAATACTAAAGCTGTGCGCTGTTTGCATGTCAGAGAGTATTAACCAAGTATGATAGTGTTTATCAATATGTGGGTTATACAGCTCACTGCAAGCGGTTCTACAAGCTCTTGCTGTTTTTTTTATCTCCCTTGAGAATATCAACCCAATGTGGTAGTGTTTCAACAATCTACGGGTTATAGAAATGCCACTGCTATTCTTTACAACTTCATTTTGTTAATATAAATAATGTAAATATAATTATAAGCTCATTATGTTTTTATTTTATTTTGCTGTACTAATGTATGTTTTTTCTTTGTATGCCCCATTTAATGTTTATTTTATTATTTTTTTAGATAAGTTCATTGCTAAATTTTACTTAATTTTTGTTTGTTAACATAAGTCAGTCCATAATATGCTACTATATATATATATATATATATATATATATATATATATATATATATATATATATATATATATATATATATATATATATATATATGAAGAAGAAAGAAGATATATATATATATATATATATATATATATATATCTTCTTTCTTCTTCGATCCTTAACCACCGACCGTCAAAGCAGTCAGTGGCCATCACGCCTAGTGGCGTCTTGTAGGGCAACAACAAATTGATTCCACTTTGCACGGTCGGTGGCCATCCTTCGTACAGTGCCCCAACTCTGGTTCATTCTTTGCATCTCAGCCTCCACAGTCCTCCGCCAAGTTGTTTTTGGTCGGCCTCTCTTTCGCTTTCCTTCAGGGGTCCAAAGCATAGCTGTTCTTGTGATGGCATCGGGGTCTCTTCTGAGGACATGACCAACCCAGCTCCAGCGTCTGCCAGCTATGATGGTGTGCATGTCCTCTTGCTTGCTACGAGTAAGCAGATCTTGGTTGGTGATGGTATTCGGCCAAAAGATGCGGTGAATTTTTCTTAGGCATGTTGTGTGAAAAGAGGACAATTTTGACATTTCCTTCTCTGTGACTCTCCAGCATTCCGCACCATAGAGAAGCACAGAAAGCACGCAACTCTGGTATAATCATATATATATATATATATGGAGTGTTTGTGGTGTGCGCAAACGATTATGCTGTCACACTTTCGCATACATGAAATTTTATACTTAAAATGACTTGTAGTAACTTGAAGCAGGAGAAATTTAACTTAAGAAAATAAAAGATTATTTGAAGCAGTGTTCAATTTCCAGTGAAGATGTTAAAAGAGGGTTCAGAATGGTCAGGAATACTATTGGAAAAATAAGAAAAAGGCAGTCAAGTGTATTCGATTCCGGAACCGGCTAACTGTTTGTTAGATAGGTAGGGATATGCCAGATTGTTAGATAGGTAGGGATATGCCAGATTGTTAGATAGGTAGGGATATGCCAGATTGTTAGATAGGTAGGGATATGCCAGATTGTTAGATAGGTAGGGATATGCCAGATTGTTAGATAGGTAGGGATATGCCAGATTGTTAGATAGGTAGGGATATGCCAGATTGTTAGATAGGTAGGCATATGCCAGATGTGCGAGAAGAAAAACGGATGAAAGAAAACCAAGAGTTAAGGTACTAACAACACTGGAAGAAAAACAAAACCGATAGAAAATACCGAGACTACCTAGTGGCCAGCAGTTGTAGCGAGACATGATCGCCTAATGCCGTCGGCACGGCTCTTGGAAAAGAAAGAGGAAAGCCGGTATATACCTATTCTGTAAAGATACACCTGTAGACGCACCTGTAGATGAAAGATAACGGTAGTTCTGTAGCAGGCACTGCCGTAGGGGGTTAGAGAAGCGTTAGAGACCACCATACTAGGTCCAGGTTTATGATGTGGGGTGATCAGTTCCTTTTCTCGCTGCCAATCCCTTTCCAAACTCAAGAGCAGGGTCATATACCTATTTACAGCTGGGTAGACTGGGGCGCAACGCTACCAGTTTTCGATCCCGGAATCTGGTAACTGTGCCGCGAGAGGAAAGTGCTCTAACCGCTTAGCCAGTCGGATGCTGACATCTGTAGGTAGTGTATGAAACCGCGCGTGTGCCCAGTCTGTTAATCTTACAGTTCAGCCCTTGTTTGTCCATCTGTAAAGGGCATTAACGATCACAAATCGTTTCTCTTACCGACTAGTTCAAGAGAAAGGGCAACAGCATTCCGTTTTCTCACCGCTGACCCTGCTGCAGAAGTTCAACACGGATCACCACTCAGTGATCTTGAAGACCCCGACTGTGGAGTCAGTGAAGACAGAATATAAAAGTGAGTAGCCGGCGTTAGGTTTCATTAGTGTGACAACAGCTTACACTGCAACTATTGGCAGTGTAATGGTCATCTGATGTTCCCTGAACAGACGAATAGAAGACAAGAGTAGTGAAGCCGTTTTGATGCATGTCGTCCGTCACTAGGAAGGGAAAAATACAAAAGCTCAAGGAAGAACAACGTTCCAGAAAATTAAAAAAAAGTACCTTTTGCATCTCTTTGTCACTGGAAGTAGACAAGTACCTGTCAATTCAACGCGAATCATTAACAATAAGTAAACAAACAAGATGATACCTGGATGAAACAGATGTAGGTTTCACCAAAGAAATATCTTTCACAATACTATCGGTAGCTAAATAGACAATTCAGCTAACGCGGAACTAAAGCGTAATAAACACTTCATGAAAGTGATAAACTGTACAAGAAACAGATCAGAATTTGTAAACTGTACAAGAAACAGAAGAATGGATAAACTGTACAAGAAACAGAAGAATGGATAAACTGTACAAGAAACAGAAGAATGGATAAACTGTACAAGAAACAGAAGAATGGATAAACTGTACAAGAAACAGAAGAATGGATAAACTGTACAAGAAACAGAAGAATGGATAAACTGTACAAGAAACAGAAGAATGGATAAACTGTACAAGAAACAGAAGAATGGATAAATTGTACAAGAAACAGAAGAATGGATAAATTGTACAAGAAACAGAAGAATGGATAAACTGTACAAGAAACAGAAGAATGGATAAACTGTACAAGAAACAGAAGAATGGATAAACTGTACAAGAAACAGAAGAATGGATAAACTGTACAAGAAACAGAAGAATGGATAAACTGTACAAGAAACAGAAGAATGGATAAACTGTACAAGAAACAGAAGAATGGATAAACTGTACAAGAAACAGAAGAATGGATAAACTGTACAAGAAACAGAAGAATGGATAAACTGTACAAGAAACAGAAGAATGGATAAACTGTACAAGAAACAGAAGAATGGATAAACTGTACAAGAAACAGAAGAATGGATAAACTGTACAAGAAACAGAAGAATGGATAAACTGCACAAGAAACAGAAGAATGGATAAATTGTACAAGAAACAGAAGAATGGATAAACTGTACAAGAAACAGAAGAATGGATAAACTGTACAAGAAACAGAAGAATGGATAAACTGTACAAGAAACAGAAGAATGGATAAACTGTACAAGAAACAGAAGAATGGATAAACTGTACAAGAAACAGAAGAATGGATAAACTGTACAAGAAACAGAAGAATGGATAAACTGTACAAGAAACAGAAGAATGGATAAACTGTACAAGAAACAGAAGAATGGATAAACTGTACAAGAAACAGAAGAATGGATAAACTGTACAAGAAACAGAAGAATGGATAAACTGTACAAGAAACAGAAGAATGGATAAACTGTACAAGAAACAGAAGAATGGATAAACTGTACAAGAGACAGAAGAATGGATAAACTGTACAAGAAACAGAAGAATGGATAAACTGTACAAGAAACAGAAGAATGGATAAACTGTACAAGAAACAGAAGAATGGATAAACTGTACAAGAAACAGAAGAATGGATAAACTGTACAAGAAACAGAAGAATGGATAAACTGTACAAGAAACAGAAGAATGGATAAACTGTACAAGAAACAGAAGAATGGATAAACTGTACAAGAAACAGAAGAATGGATAAACTGTACAAGAAACAGAAGAATGGATAAACTGTACAAGAAACAGAAGAATGGATAAACTGTACAAGAAACAGAAGAATGGATAAACTGTACAAGAAACAGATCAGAATTTGTAAACTGTACAAGAAACAGAAGAATGGATAAACTGTACAAAAGACAGAAGAATGGATAAACTGTACAAGAAACAGAAGAATGGATAAACTGTACAAGAAACAGAAGAATGGATAAACTGTACAAGAAACAGAAGAATGGATAAACTGTACAAGAAACAGAAGAATGGATAAACTGTACAAAAGACAGAAGAATGGATAAACTGTACAAGAAACAGAAGAATGGATAAACTGTACAAGAGACAGAACAATGGATAAACTGTACAAGAAACAGAATAATGGATAAACTGTACAAGAAACAGAAGAATGGATAAACTGTACAAGAAACAGAAGAATGGATAAACTGTACAAGAAACAGAAGAATGGATAAACTGTACAAGAAACAGAAGAATGGATAAACTGTACAAGAGACAGAAGAATGGATAAACTGTACAAGAAACAGAAGAATGGATAAACTGTACAAGAAACAGAAGAATGGATAAACTGTACAAGAAACAGAAGAATGGATAAACTGTACAAGAAACAGAAGAATGGATAAACTGTACAAGAAACAGAAGAATGGATAAACTGTACAAGAGACAGAAGAATGGATAAACTGTACAAGAAACAGAAGAATGGATAAACTGTACAAGAAACAGAAGAATGGATAAACTGTACAAGAAACAGAAGAATGGATAAACTGTACAAGAAACAGAAGAATGGATAAACTGTACAAGAAACAGAAGAATGGATAAACTGTACAAGAAACAGAAGAATGGATAAACTGTACAAGAAACAGAAGAATGGATAAACTGTACAAGAAACAGAAGAATGGATAAACTGTACAAGAAACAGAAGAATGGATAAACTGTACAAGAAACAGAAGAATGGATAAACTGTACAAGAAACAGAAGAATGGATAAACTGTACAAGAAACAGAAGAATGGATAAACTGTACAAGAAACAGAAGAATGGATAAATTGTACAAGAAACAGAAGAATGGATAAATTGTACAAGAAACAGAAGAATGGATAAACTGTACAAGAGACAGAAGAATGGATAAACTGTACAAGAAACAGAAGAATGGATAAACTGTACAAGAGACAGAAGAATGGATAAACTGTACAAGAAACAGAAGAATGGATAAACTGTACAAGAAACAGAAGAATGGATAAACTGTACAAGAAACAGAAGAATGGATAAACTATACAAAAGACAAGATCATAATTGATAATCTATACAAAAGACAAGAGGGATAAATAAACTGTACAAGAGACAAGATCATAATTGATAAACTATACTTCTTCTTCTTCCTCGTTCGCCCTGAAAAGGACGGTGGTTGCGTTGTGTCTGTTTACGCCGGAGCTGTGATATCTGCACCTTTCGATCGACACATCCGACTTCAGCACGGCATTTTTTAGGGACCGGTTTTGCCTTCCCATTACGATCCGCACTCGCTCAGCCAGACTGCACTGCTGCAGACTGTTTCCAGGACCACCACGTGGAGGTGGAGTGCGGTCTTGACCAGCTCTGGTTCGCTGGTCCTGATGCAAGCAGTACAGCTATGGGTCGCTGACTGCATTCACTATTGCTGCATCTATACAAAAGACAAGAGGGATAATAAACTGTACAAGCGACAAGATTGGAAATTGTAAACTGTACAAGAAACAGGAGAATGGATAAACTGTACAAGAGATAAACTCACAATTGATAAACTGTATAAGAGACAAAAGAATTAATCAACTGTTCGAGAGACAAGAGAACTGATATATACAAGAAACAAGAAAAAAAGTGGTACAGTAACTGAACAACGGACACTATCAGAAATGATAAACTGTACAAGAGGCAAGAAAAGAACTGACAAACTATATAAGAGACAGGATCATAGCCGGTAAACTGAACAAGAAACAAGAGAACCGATAAACGTACAAGAAACAATAAGTTGTGAAAGGACATGATCCTGGTCATCTACGCCAGTCGTTGAAGCGGCTATAACAACACGTTCGTTCCTTTGACGAATAGAAAACTAACATGAACAACCTGGCTACTCTAGTTAGCCAGTCAGAGAGTCCAAACCTTGTCAGATCAAACGGCGTTCGTTGTACTACATACTTGGCGTTAAGACAGCCAATATCAAAGGAGTCTGGAACATCACAGGTCAAAGGTTACAAGGTTGTGGTCAGCCTGGTGGAAGAACCTGGTAAATCCGAGGTCAAACGAGGTTAAGTTTGTTGTAGGAAAACGTGATTAACTCTAGAATACCGTAGGCCAAATGGGTTACAGGTTTGTGGTTATCTAGTGAAAACTGTGGCGTATTCAGAGGAGTTTCCGGGCTTTAGTTCTCCCCGCCCTCTCTTTTTTCAGCATTTTTTTCTGCATTTGTGTACAAGTCTGTAAACCTTTATCCTACAGTTTCAGGAGCAGCTTTGTTTCGGACACCGGAATTTTTAGGTTTTCAGATGTCGCCCAAATCGCGTTCGGAAAAATAGCCCAAGTTCGCACATTATAGCCCAAATCGCCTAAGTTGCATTACAAATAGCCAAAAAATAAGACATAAATCTCCCGAAATGTGATCGAAAATTAGCCCTAAGGAACTTTCGATTTTCAGAATATTTCGGTTTTTAGATTTGGCTAAAATGCTATAAACGTGTAATGGGTGGTTCGTAAGTTTATTTGGTGTGGCTTTTATAAACTGTAGATGATATGCTTGCTTTTAAAAATGCTCATTTCCCTTATAAACAATATCAACATGATTTTCCTTGCGCTTCTGACCACCACTTTTTGACCTGGGTCCACTTACAGGAAGCCTGCACCTAGCGGTCACGTGCTCTTGTTGGTGGTTTCTCTAGCAATTTGTTTTACACGATGTGATTGCCAGCCTCCATATACAACCTCACATTGATCGCCTTCTACGATATAACTGAGGGTGCAGTGGTGGCCCCCGGGAACTACAAGGGGCTTTTAAAGTGTATGCTAAATATAATTTAAAACAGGGGTTCTTAATATGTCTTATGCCATGGACCCCTTTGATTGTCCGTTGAAGGACCCTTTGATTGTCCGGTAAAGGCTACGGACCCCTTTGATTGTCCTGTGAAGGCTGCGGAAAGCTTCGATTGTCTGGTGAAGGCTACCGACTCTTTGTTTGTCCGGTGAAGGCTACTGACCCCTTTGATGGTCCGGTGAATGCTACGGACCTCTTTCTAGAAAAATGCTCAAAGACGCATAATGAAAGTTTGTGCATACAATTAATACATTTTATTACCTCTACACCTCACGGTAAGAGGGGAACGACTAAGTAAGTAAGTAGTACACATAAAACTCGTTAAGCTTACTTATAATCATACTGACATATTACAACACTCTTTAAAAAAAGATTATGTTTTGCAGGAAAACCGTGCTATAGCTTAGGGATTACAATTTTGTTGAAAATAAAATTGAAATATTTAGGTTATGTACAAGGACCTCGCGCGTCCGATTAACTCTGCTCTTTGAGTTAGGGAAGGAAAAGGCAGCGAGGAAGGGAGCTGGTCACCCCCACCTCGCGATGCTAGACCTAGTATAGTGAAGTCTCTAACACTTCATTCCCCTACGTCAGTATCTGTTATGGGGCTATCTTTACCTTTTACACGGACCTCGTAGATTCCATTCATGGAAACCCCCAGCATCTGTGTGAAAACCAAGAGCTCTAATACATTATTCAGGTGGCTGAAAGTATTATTAAAAACAACCAACGAAATGCGACAACCCCGCCTAGCCATTCCTTACATATACGAAGGTAGCTGCTAACCCCATGCCATATTCAAAGCTGAGATCTGGTATATAGTCTCTAATCTTTTACTCCCATGTGACAGTATCTGATAAGTGGTTACCTTTACTTCGTGAATTGCACACACAAAGAGGGGAGATACTGGACAATGTGATATCATGGCATGGAGAGACGTTAACAACATAACTGATAGCCACTGGAGACAAGAAGTTGTAGAGGGACATGATCACATACGTCACAAAGGCAGGCATTTGAAGCAGACATTGTCATATCCAGTAGACGGGAGATAACCATGAAATTTCGCTATGACTTTAAAGGGAAGAAATAAGAAATTTCTACGCACTAAGCAAAAATAGAGTTTATGCAAGTTATATGCGGTTATCTGTAGACAAATATTTAGAACAAAAAAGAAAAGAAGGTGCAATTCTTTTTGTGATTATCCCCCAATCTGGCATATTACTATTTAATAAATAAATAAATAAATACTATTTAAAGTTATCTTCATAAAATTCTCAGTAAAGGTACTCAATTTCTGGAGAAAAAAAAACCTATTCTCTTGATTATTCTGGTTTCGTAGTTAAGATTGATAACCAATGTATGTGTGCTCATTGTTTTCCAACAATAAAGTCACTGTTATATATATATAATTATATATATATATAGCGTATATATATATATATATATATATATATATATATATATATATATATATATATATATATCCGATTTTATTTTTTTTGGCTAGCAAAAAAAAAAAAATTAAAAAAAAAGGATTTAAAAAAATTTAAAAAATGTTTTGTTTCACGTACATTGGATGCTGCTGAAGAATTTGTTTTTAAAAGATCATTAATTCTAGAAATTATCGCTCCTGTGTTCGTGTTGTAATTTTCTGTAAAATATTTTTCATTGAAATATTCGCTCTTGTAAAACAGGCGGGGAGTGATTGATAGGAAAGATGGATAGGAAGTGAGTGAAATTTGAACTAAAAAAACTGAAAGAATTATATATATATATATATATATATATATATATATATATATATATATATATATATATATATATATATATATATATATATATATATATATATATATATATAGTACAGGGTGTTTCAAAATGATGTCTACACATTTAGAATGTTGACAACTCAGTTATCATTTGAGATAGAATTATAGCATTTTCATACTTAAAGTCACACATTAAAAAAATGTTTGCCTCAGTTTGGCTAGGCGTGGCCCAGTTAACCTAGACACAATATCCGTTGGTTATATTAGGGCGCAAGTCCAAATCGAAAAGACCTTATGGTCTGGTTGGTAATGTTCAAAGTGTCGACCACCTGCAATAGTGCCTTGTTCACAGCCGCAAACAGGTGACTGCCATTCTGTATTGTTACTAATTGAATAGTGAAACATGCAGTTTTAATTTGATGTCTCAGGTCCCTAACTGTGCGCGTTTTGAAATGAGCACAACCTTCTATTAAAAAAAAAAAATAAAAAAAACTACACGAGTAATAATCTAATGGCACTATTAATCCATATCTAGCATTACTCCACTTTGTTCTTGCAAAATGACAAAATTTATGTTTGCGTTAAATGCATTCGAAGTATGTATACATAATTTTGAAACATCCATATATATATATATATATATATATATATATATAGTTAGTTGCTTATCCTTTACAGGACATGGCAATCAACCCCAGCTTTTATTGGCTGTTTGTGATTTTTTCTAGGCAATTTTTTTCATTCAGTAGTTTGCCATTGCTTTCTGAACGGTACGGCGCTTATACCATTGTTAAAAATCCACACAAAGCGATCTGCTACCAAACCGCCTGCAGCAGGTTTCGAACCTGGTATATCTGGATTATTAAACTGCGTTCATATTCATTAGGCCACAGTCGCCGACACACACACACACACATATATATATATATATATATATATATATATATATATATATATATATATATATATATATATATATATATATATATATATATATATATATATATATATATATATATATATCTATATATATATAACGTTTACTGTAATGTTTTGCAATAGCTGTCAATTTTATATTTAAAGAGTACACATTGTTGATAAACACAGATTTAATTGGTACTCTCATACATACCTATCAGATGTTATTGTTTCATATCAAAGCAGCAACCAGCAGTAACAAGCATGTAATATTTATTTTTCGATAAAACAATTGCCAAGAAAGGCGTATTCGGAAATAGAACTAAAATTTAGTTTCAAATGTTAAACATCTCCAGCAAAACTAAAATCTGGGAATTAAACCTTGTCTAAATGTGAAACAGACAATTGTAAACTAAAACTTTTCAAGGGTAACTATACTAACATGACCCATGTTAACATTAACATAATTTTTTTCCCTTATAAAGTCACAGTTATGTTAACAAAGTTTAGAACTACTTAGTACATTGCATTACGTTTATGAATTTAAACATGGTTCATGTTAAATAAATAGTAGGTGGTTGAAAGAAATTGTTTTGTAGCCGCTGTGAATAATTGTTGTACTTTTTTGTTCATGTAATCTAACAGAATTTGATTGCTTGAAGTGGAAAAAAGTCGTTATTGTATATATTTCATTTGGAGTTCTCACTCGACCAAAGTTTACAATTTAGTTCAGGTCACCTTACATTGTAAATGACAGGCGTGTTCTCTCTTTTGATAAGTGTGGGTTACGTCATGATTACAGGGCGATGGAAAGTGAGAGTAAGAAAGCATAGAGTAAAAGAGAGAACGTAGGAGTACATGCGTGTGTGGTGTGTTGTGTGTAGATGTATGAGCTGTAAAGAACACACACACACACACGCATGGTTAGAACTCAGAGTTGGGTACTGTGAATAGACATAAGATATTAGATATAAATGTGAATAGACATAAGATATTAGATATAAATGTGAATAGACATAAGATATTAGATATAAATGTGAATAAGACATAAGATATTAGATATAAATGTGAATAGACATAAGATATTAGATATAAATGTGAATAAGACATAAGATATTAGATATAAATATGACAGATAAAGAAAAGGAGTAAGAGTGTTTGGAGGCAAATATCTGTCAGTGAATGAGCGGGAGGATGAGTGAACGAATATCTGTCAGTGAATGAGCGGGAGGATGAGTGAACGAATATCTGTCAGTGAATGAGCGGGAGGATGAGTGAACGAATATCTGTCAGTGAATGAGCGGGAGGATGAGTGAACGAATATCTGTCAGTGAATGAGCGGGAGGATGAGTGAACGAATATCTGTCAGTGAATGAGCGGGAGGATGAGTGAACGAATATCTGTCAGTGAATGAGCGGGAGGATGAGTGAACGAATATCTGTCAGTGAATGAGCGGGAGGATGAGTGAACGAATATCTGTCAGTGAATGAGCGGGAGGATGAGTGAACGAATATCTGTCAGTGAATGAGCGGGAGGATGAGTGAACGAATATCTGTCAGTGAATGAGCGGGAGGATGAGTGAACGAATATCTGTCAGTGAATGAGCGGGAGGATGAGTGAACGAATATCTGTCAGTGAATGAGCGGGAGGATGAGTGAACGAATATCTGTCAGTGAATGAGCGGGAGGATGAGTGAAACGAATAGCTGTCACTGAATGAGCAAGAGGATGAGTGAACGAATATCTGTCAGTGAATGAGCGGGAGGATGAGTGAACGAATATATGTCAGCGAATGACCGAGACGATGAGTGAACGAATATCTGTCAGTGAATGAGCGGGAGGATGAGTGAACGAATATCTGTCAGTGAATGAGCGGGAGGATGAGTGAACGAATATCTGTCAGTGAATGAGCGGGAGGATGAGTGAACGAATATCTGTCAGTGAATGAGCGGGAGGATGAGTGAACGAATGAAAGATATTTCGGGCAAGATTGAATGCAATATATTGGGAGTTAATGAAAGCTACTGAGAGAGAAAGAGAGAGGGCTTCAACAGGTGATGTATTCTGAGCACGCTGAATTGTACACAGTTTTTAATGCAGTAGTTTTGTAATAAGGTTTTGTGAGGAAATGAAGAAAACAGAAAGGAATTTGTTTTAGATGAATAGTCACAGATTTGATCAATTTTCAAGCCTGGATTAAAAAAAAACAAAAATGTGATAACTATGGTTTTTTTTTTTTGGGTTTTTTGTTTGTTTGTTGAAACCTGTAGCAGAGAAGTCAACCGAATCTGACAACCGTTGAGAGAGTACCTGGGTATAAAAGCTTTTATTAGAGAAAGAGTAAAAGTCCCACAGTATGTTATTTTTTTCAGATTAATTACATCAGATGAGTGCATTAGTCGTCAAAGATTAATGTAGTGATAGATGGTTTGGTAGTTGATAAAATACATGATGGACAGACACAGAGAGAGAGATAGACAGAGAAAAAGAAATTTAGACATAGATGGATGGATGTGGGGTAGGAGGATGGATAGATGAATGGAAAAAAAAGAGGAAGACATGTATTTTATATTTATACAGTCCTTGTCAGGACTTCTTGTCCTACTCACGGGATTATATGATAATTCTTCTACCTCAAGATACAGTACCTGACTTATTTCAGTGATGACTTGTGTGCTCATGTACTTTGTTAATTTTTTTGTTTCTTCATAAACACATCACTACATTTTATTTGTAATCGTTACACTTATTATGTATACATGATTGTGAAAAAAACTATTAAAATAGTTGACAAAATTCGCTACTTTGTTTTAATCTTGAGAACTTGACAAATCAAGAAAATGTATGGGATGACGAGTTCAATGTGAGAAATGTATGAGAGAGAATGAGAAAAGTTCAAGGAGGTGATTGAGATGAGTATATGATGTAAAAAGTGAAGGAACGTAAGCAGTTCGTGAGGAGGAGTAGTACATTGTGTGAAGAAAAATGGAGAGAAATGCGTCAGTGAATGATGCAATTCTTCGAATTTTCTGGCCGAACACCATCACCAAATAACAGCTGCTAACTCGGAGCCACCAAGAAGATATACGCACCATTATGGCGGGCAGACGCTGGAATTGGGTTGGCCATATTCTCAGGAAAGACCCTGTCACCATCACCAGAACTGCCATGCTATGCCACTCCAGGACGAAAGCGAAAGCGAGGCCGGCCAAAAGCTGCCTGACGGAGAACTGTGGAAGCACAGATGGAGAAAAGCTTAGGCACCACGCGAAGGATGGCTGCCAACCGGAGCAAAGTGGAAACAGTTTTCTGCTACCCTGAAAGACGCCACTAGGCGTGACGGCCACTAATTGCTTTGTCAGTGACCGGCCATGGACCAAAGAAGAGGAAGAAGAACGATAAAAGTTGGAGAAAGGACAAGAAGTGCAACTTGAAGGCGAGGAGGAAATTCAGAGTATACATGAAGAAGAAACCATTGAGTGGCAGAGTGGTTAAAGCGCTTGTTTATCAAGGCAAAGTTAACTAGTTCAAAACCAGTTAGCGTCAAGCTGTTAATGTGTACCTAACTGTAATCTTAAATTATGAAAGGCAAACGCAGTGCGAAACTGTAACGGCCAACATCACCTCATAAAGCTGAGACCTATTATATTGAAGTCTCTAACACTTAACTCCCCTACTGCAGCATCTACTGTTGGACTACCTTTACCTTTGCAGGAAAAATAGAAATTGGTAACGAGCAATGGTGGAAACTTGAGGAGAACATGGAAAGAACTTGAGATGATGGCACGGGACAGGAGGACTTGGCATGTGTTTGTTGAAGGCCTATGCTGCTTTGGGAGTGGAGGGTTATGAATGAATGAATGAATAGTGGAAACAACGGGTGGATTACCGGTGATCTGGACCTCAGGGAAATAAGGGTCGTTGGCCCTTAACATAGATTACTGGTTCAGCATCGACCGAGTGGGCTGTGGCCTTAGGCGCTGCCCGATTGCCCAACAGTTCAGTCCGCCCCTGGTTGCAGATTAGTGTTCTATATGGAACGACGGGGTAAACGAAAATAAGTTATGAGTCTTACTGAGACAAAGGACAAAAACAATAGCTTACGCTACGGCCAGAAGACGTGATACAAAGAAAGCAAGAACTTAGTTCAATGCGTAATGAAGAAATAAAAATGATACGTCTAGTAACAGAATTACTTGGTGATGCTCCCACGAAAAGAACTGGCATGATTTTGGCTGAAGGTCTGTGCCTCTTGGAAATTTGAAGGGTTAAAAAAAAGTTAAATGTAGTCCTGTAGCACATACTGCCGTAGGGGAACAAACTGTTAGAGACTTCACTATTCTAGATCCAGCATCGAGAGGTGGGGCGGGGGACGTATCCTTCCTCGCTGCCTTTTCTTTTCATAAGTTATTCTTTGAAAACACACAGCAGTCTTTTATGCTTCTTCTCAGAAGCTTTTTTTGTGACTCTAGGTACATATTTACAGCTTATTGTATATGTTTCACCAAGACGATCCTCTGATGATGACGAGCCACTAATTATCAGAATCCTCATATTGACAACATAGTCCACGAGGCTGTGGTCGTGTCAATCATAGAAGTACATCACACAACCAGTAAAGTACATCGTTAGACTATAGACATCATTCGTTTGACTATAGACATCATTGACACATTAAAAAAAATGCTGTCTTGATTACTTCCCTTTGGTCTTAAGTCATGCGAAAATTAGTTTCCGTTTAAAGATATTACATCAACGAAAATTTAAATTTGCATTAAAGAAAAGGAAACGAAGGAAGGTAAGACACAGTGGAAGAAGGAGAAGAAGAAGTAGCAGACGAACTCTTTGGCATCCAGCATTTAAAAGCTAAGCCCTGCAATGTACTGTACGCTCTTATAATAACCAGTACTGCGCAGTCCTGACAAGGACTTCTAGCTGCGTCATGCTGTTCAGCATTGTACAGGTTTTATTCAGTTTGAAAACCAATTTCAGTTATCAGCACAGGGTTTAGAGTAGTAAGATTAAGATATCAACGTGTAATTCTAAGTCAATGCTAACACTAATATTAGATATTGCAGAAATGTACATAATAGCGAAATACTTGTAAGCCAACGATTAATTTATATTAATCGTTGGGTTACAAGTATTTCGGTATTATGTACATTGCTGCAATATCTAATATTTGTGTTAGCATTGACTTTGAATTACCTGTTTAACATACCCTTCAGACACTGTATTACGGATCTGAGCTTTATTTTTTATGCAAGTCTGCTCACAAACAGTTCAGCTTTGCTTTTCTCAGCTATAGGCTGTGGTTATGGGGCTTCGACAAGACAGTGTCCGCTGGACGTCTTTTCAACTATGAAACTTTGAGAGTCCAGAACTGAATCTGAGTGGGCTTAAATACTTAATAATAGATCTACCCCTTATTTCTGGATCTCGTCGGCGTTAACTTTTGTTCCTGTAGCTTTCGTGGATTTCGATGCTGCTATGCTATTTTTCCCACAAAATCAAAATCATGGTTTCCTCGTCAATTACCAAAGATAACGATTTCCTACTGCCATAATTACATGTATTTGCAGCTGCCGTTCAAACCCTAAAAATAATTATTCTGTTCAGGGTATTAATCATAAAGTTATAGCAGAATTTCTGGTGTGCAGTTCACACTTTATCATAAAGAAACTAGTTTACGTGGCAATTCTAGAGTGTCTTGTCCGTTTTGCTACAGTTGGTAATCATGTATGCTCCATAGGGAGCTTTATTATGTTGCTTGTTTTGGAGATAAGTGAGAAATGTGTGGATTTATAATATGTTTTTAAACGCTGCTGCATGAAGATTACATGATCGGTAGCTAGTCAGTGTATTCTGTGAGTGAGCCTGATATTGTGACATCTGAACACTTCTGAGAAATCAAGCATGACGTTAAAGCATGAGTGAATTTGAGACAAGTCTGCGAGATGTCGACGGGCATTGTTTACTGGCGTGTAAGATACGATGACGTGTGTGGCGTCTATAGTGTTCTTGTGTAGATCTGCGCACAGTAATTGTTATATGAGTATGTTGTTCCAACTTTGAGAAAACGTTTAGACCAAGATTTTGTCTTTCTGCTGTGAGTTACTCTATGAGCAATAAGAGTTGTTGTACTGATCCTGCATGGTTTTTGTGTGTACCCAAAGTAATTGTTATTGTTAATCAGAATCGACGTCATTGCACTCCGGGCAAACACATAGGTGCTCAGTCTCCCGCAGCAAATGTCGAAGGGTAAGAAAGCTAATTGTTCATGTTGCGCACTGGTTGTATACACGGCGGATGCGTCCTCTCATACGTCCATCCCTGCTGGTCTTACGTTTGATGCCGAATTCCAGCAGTCTTAGCCTTGATGATTCATCGATTGCAGTGTCATTCTCTAATAGATGAACATGAATCGCCCTCAGTATTTCTTCCTTATCCATGGCCAATGCACCATTTATGGGTGCTTTTGAAGCTAGTCTGTCAGCTCTTTCATTGCCACGTACCCCGGTATATCCAGGACAGTAGATCCATATCAGTTCTTGAATATTCGATGCTCCTATAGAGATTTCCATTCATGTCGAACCCAACCATTTTGGACCTTTCGAATCATGGATTGTGAGTCTGATACAAAGTAATGTATTAATATTAATATATGTATTAATATTAATATTCAGGTATTAGGGCAATTAGGATGTTTGCTCCTGGTAGAGAAGTCTGCTTGACACAACTGCTTAGAGTAAAGTTCTGTAGCTAAATAATTTTTTTTGCAGACTGCAACCCTGGAGGAATGGTATTGATTCATTCTCACATACGGTTTGTGAAATAGTTAGATGTCATGTTGTCTTCGCTCTTCACTACACCAACTAGATGGGATAGCGTGGTTTATATCTTAAAAACTTCTTCGCTTTATCTTCCAAGTTCAAGTTAATATTATCACTGGTCAACTCCGCCAGAGGTGGTAATTCTTGGATGATACTACTATCCTTTTAATATTCCAGGTTCGTTCAGTTCCTTCTTTGATGTTATTGTAGTGACTTCTTATATAGTGGTAGCATGTACAATAATGGCATAAGTTCAGCAACATGTAAGGACCAAATCAAATTCATGCTGATCCATTAAAACTTTGAATAACACAATACTGTTAACAAGCATGACAAGGTAATTCAAATAATGGAGCTCGCATATAGTCATAAATTGGATCCTTGGATATTACGGGTACTTCTTACGTGAGCTCTATATCTTGTAGACTTTCATATTCCTCTTTAACATATTATCTCATTTAGACATTCTTAGTCTTCCAAATCTGCCACTATATACTTGTGGTACTTATGCTCCTAAGTAGCATTCAGTTTCCTTTAATATATTTATAGAATGTTCTTGCCGAACTGGTTAATCATGCCTCTATAAACGTTCCTAAAGACAAGAATCAGTCTTATGCATAATATATACTCACAGTCAATTACTTACTAGAGAGAGAGCGCATAGTTGCGGTTCTCATGTGGAAATAAACACTCACTGTTTCTTAGAAGTAATATCTATCTCTTGATAGATCAACCTTTACTTAGAGTCTTGGTAGATCAACCTTTACTTAGAGTTGCTCCTCCATAACATTCATTTCCTTTAAATATTTATAGCCTTCCGTTTCCTTTAAATATTCATAGTGTTCTCTTGGCCAACTGGTTGGCTAATCATGACTCTCCAAACGTTCTCTAGCACATAAATCAATCTTAAGGCATAAAATGTACCTACAATCATATACTCACAAGAGAGAACTTAATCTCTGTTCTCCTATCGAAATATATACCTCCTGTACACTACAGAAATAATATCTATCTTTTGATAGATTAACACTTGCTTGAAGTAGCTGGACACATGTATATACTCGTGAGAGCCAGTCTGTACAACAACAGACATACAACCTGTCCGCACAGCTGCTCGAATCTCCTAAGCACTAATGACCTCTGGTCACCTCAGCGTAGTGTGTTCCCTTGCCACTCTCTGATTCGTTAACCCAAAACTTTTGGATTAAATTCATTGGTCAAGCTTCGCTGTCCTCGAACATTCTATTTACGTCTCTAGATGATCATCCACTTTTAGTAAACGTGAGCTGTTACCTTGAACTGTTGTCAGTAGCAATTATTATTATTTTCATTCATTATTTCTTTCTTTTGTGAGCTGTCCTAACTGTTTATCCTATTCTAACAATAGCACAAATAATGCTAGCGTAGGTCTCTCGGCGACAATGTATCATCTGTCTCATAGAACCAATAAGTCATCGTGCATCTACCTTTTATCGATTGTAGGCAAAGGTTCTTAATAATAAGACAGGAAATATTGAACGAAAAAGTTACAGAAAACGACAAAGAGACAGTTAGATATTGTGTCATAGAAAGAAGTCAACAACACAGTTAATAAAATGTACTGGGACAAGAAGGTATGCAGAGACTTAATGACCTACGCCAGATGGTATGATATCTGAAGATGAAGAAGATTTTGCCCGGTGTGCTGCTACAGTGCTACCTTTATTAAATAAAAATTTAACAAAGCGAAATAACTGTTAAATATAGCTTTTATTACAGCTTTTGATTACGGAATTTACATCACACATATATGTTAACTTCTTGAGATGAAAGCTAAATTAAACACACAGTCATCACAGAAAAATGTGTGTACTAATTTGTTAGTGGTCCAGTCTAGATGTTCTAATGCCTGAGTGTACACACTTGGGTAGGATTAAAAAAGGTGTCAACTTATTTGCTAATGATACAATCCCTGACACACACGAGTGCTTACACTTGGGTAGTGTGAAAAAGGTTTATACATTAGTTTTTATTAGTGGTTCAGTCCCTGACACTCGAGTACATACACTTGAGTAGGATAGTATGAAAAAGGCGTCTGTTTATTTGCTTGCGATCCAGTCCAGGTATTCTGACACTCGAGTGTACACACTTGGGTAGTTACCTGTAGAAATAAGAAGTCGCCTAAATATTTGTGACAAGAAAAAAAAACTCTGTGATAAGGAGGATGAGGTGATAAAGATAACGGTGGCGCATTGAAAGGAATTGGTGAGTTCTAAGGAAATGAGAAATGAGGAGGATTACTTTTGAAAGTTAAAAAAAGAAAAAAAGAAAAAAAAGAAAAGAAAAGAAAACAAAGGAAAACAATTTACCACTGCAGTTGGATACGCCCCAGGAGGTGATACCTGCCAACAGCTCAAAGTTGTTACCACACATCATTGGTCCACCACTGTCACCCATACAGGCACTCGGGCGAGTGCCAGAGGCAGCTGATAATACAAAGTAGATTCATTATCAGTATTCTTCAATATTGACAATTTTACATATTTTGGTAGTCTTTTTTTTCTAGCGATTGATAAAGAAATGACTTCAGTTCAGATATTACCTAAAGTTAATTTAGCACACACACAAAAAAAACCAAACAAAAAAACATAGCTAGGGAATACGATCACACAGATACATCCTATGTATAAAATCCCAGCTTTTATGTCAGCGCGTAACGCTAAGGGATGCAACTTTGCTTGAAAGTTAAACATTAATTGTATTGTTTCCCTTATATGTACTCTCGACAGCCGCGCTAGCGTAGTGGTTACAACACCGCTCTGGCGACCGGGTGATCCAGGATCAAACCAGGGCGACGGCATTTGGGGATTTTTCGTCGACCGGGATTTGGACTGGATTAACTCGAGACCTGGCGAGAACATTTGAAAGAGTGTCGTCGACCAGGGATTGGCGGCTCCTGAGCCGACCCAGCTCTAATGGGTACCTCCGAAATCGGCGAGTATCTGCCTGAATGGCGAGGGACACCTGTCTCTGTACAAGAAAAAAAGGGATACTCACGTAAAAATCAATGTCAGGTTAGACAATAATAATAACCTGAGATTTCGCCTCGAGTATTAGCGGGCGTACGAAAAAAAAAAATATGTAAGCTCCCGAAAATAGTAACTCTTGCCAAAGAAGAATGCGCAAATGACAGTGTGCAAAAAAATATAATTATAGAATGTGTGATCTCGTATACACACATTGGGATCCTCGCTGCTGCTACGTAGTTCGTGTACTGTGGTGATGCACAGTGGTTTTTTAAATACTTTTGAATAAGTAAAGTTGTCATTAGGTATTGGTGCTTTCGAATTTAATTCCCGCCTTATGACAATCTTTTATACCAGTGTCGCAATAAGCGACCAATATGAGATTGAGCACGGAGCTAGCAACTGCATCGTATACAACAAGCTGCTACTGAAACCACCACTACAAGAGCACCTGAATGCTTTGATGCAAGGGGAGCAGCTGGAGTGGTGATGGCTCCACGCTCCATATATAATGAAACGGGACAAGAAAAAAAGGGGGGGGGGGGGGGGAATTAAACTTGAACGAACAAAAAAATTTCCAGGGGGTCTCTGAAGAGACAATAAAATAACAGGACTAGCAGCCTTATCTTGTAAAACATCATCACAACAGAAATCACCGCTGCATGGGCGTGTCAATGCTTAGTGCAGGCTGCCTGCGAATGAACGAGCGGCAGTGGTGGGTTCAGTTGAAGGCGCAAGGAATATGACGATGACGATTGAAGACCAGAAATAATAAACAGCTCGTGTCATTGTGGGTGCTAAACAAGGACATAGTTAATGTTGTACTTAGTTAATATTGTACTTAGTTAATATTGTACTTAGTCAATGTTGTACTTAGTTAATGTTGTACTTAGTTAATGTTATACTTAGTTAATATTGTACTTAGTGAATGTTGTACTTAGTTAATGTTGTACTTAGTTAATAATGTACTTAGTTAATGTTGTACTTGGTTACTGTTATACTTAGTTAATATTGTACTTAGTGAATGTTGTACTTAGTTAATGTTGTACTTAGTTAATAATGTACTTAGTGAATGTTGTACTTAGTTAATGTTGTACTTAGTTAATGTTGTACTTAGCTAATGTTGTACTTAGTTAATGTTGTACTTAGTTAATGTTGTACTTAGTTAATGTTGCACTTAGTTAATGTTGTGCTTAGTTAATGTTATACTTAGTTAATATTGTACTTAGGCAATGTTGTACTTAGTTAATATTGTACTTGTTAATACTCTTTCTTTGTGTAGTTGTTAACTCATACTGGCTACTAGTTGTTGAATCATGCTTTATTTGCTAAATGATGTGAATGTCCACCAGTGGATAAATGTAGATGTTGGGACTGGTGTAGTAAAGTGTAACGATTGTCAACTCATCAAACCCAGCACAGTTTTGGTCATACAGGTCATCTTGTCCTGGAACATGATGAGGCTCCGGCAAGAATGTGAGTGTAAACAATGAGTGTGTATCTGAATGTCAGTACGCGAATGGTAGAATGATTCGATAGAGTTGACAGGTTGGTAGTACATCACTCATACTCACACTGTTCGAATTCAAGAAGTACTGGAACTACGGTGGTCTTTTTATAACATTTAATGGGACGCACACTTGGACAGTACGTGTATGGTTACAGGAACAAATGTCGACATAGACAGTATAATGTTGATCACAGGAATATCATCTTAAGTTAGCATTCATGCTTGGCAAATATCATAATGGAGCATTCGTAAATAAGCATTCAGCGTTCCATCATGTAAATCATCTGGCTTTACTGACTGGGCACGTCAGACCATAACCAATACATAGGAAGGCTCCTAGACCTAACCTCGTCTAGCGAATATTCCTTCACGTAAAGTTCAATATATATATATTTCATAATATAGGAATCCCAGACATGGGTTCTCACATGTAGCAGTGATCTCTTGGTTCATCGAGCGATAGTACAGGCATCCCTTTTTCTCACTCGATAAATACAAAGTATATGAATTTCAACATGGCTGTTCTCTCTCTCGTGAGCTTCACTCACTATAGAATATAGACCAAAATTAGTCATTCATTAAATGTCCTCATTTCTTCATAGGTTCTCTCATAGAGGTAATTGAATAATATCATACAATCCAGTGCTGATACATAGGAATGTCTTCTTCCTTTGAATGGATATTCTTTTTAAAAGTACCACTGTGCATCTGCTTATCAACAACGATGGCGAAGCCCAAGTTCATAATAAATTGTGGTTTTACCTTTTTATGCGAAATATAACTTTGCCATTCCTTGGCAAAAGAGAATAAACACTGGGGTAAAGTACATACAACATGTCTAAATGATTATCACTTTTCCCCATCCATATATAGATCACTATTTCGGCAAAAAGCCTGCTACAACAAAACTCGGCATCCTCACAGGATGACAGCCATGGATCACACCCCTTGCTAGCGATACTTCCGCTGCATAGCCTTTGACCTTTTCTAGCGACAACCAAATTAGTTCGACTTAGAAATGCAAAGATATCCATATATAAGACAGACTCGTCCTACTCATACAAACACTACGTATAAATTCAGGCCATAGATATACTGAAGCAAGAACAATCTATTCCTACCCAGCCACAGAATAAATCGCAGTAGGCCTAGAGTCGTCTGCGGAGTCCGATCGAAGATGACAGAACTATTTTCAAGGGAAGCAACCCAAAAATGACTTCTCCTTAAGCACTTAAAAAGGAAATACTTTGCTTCCAAAATATTTGCGAACATAATAAGAATATAAATGTATTATATTGCAAGATAGTAAAAATTGCCCTTTACAGTCTTACCACACCTCCCGGGAAAAAAAAAATAAAATTTTTTTTTTTTAAATACATCTAGGAGCACCGTAGAATAGGCTCACAACGCAAGAATACTGCGCAGATGAAAATATCAGGAATAACTATAATTCCTAATATGACTGGTGAGAATATATATCTCAAAATCTGAGAGAAATTGTTTCCCTACGAATAAATGTTTCCAGGAAGGTGTGATGTACGTATAATACAATTCTGGTAATTATACAATGCATACCAAAAATTCACACTACAATCTTAAATTTATGATTTATGAAGAAACAATCATCAAAGAACAGCGGTGAATTAACATCAATAAACCGCTAAGTAGCGATACCATCATTCTATTATTAAATTACAAATGTGTATCTTAGTAAAGAAACAAAAAATAACTGTTGTAAAGTTATACATATTAAAAAGATCCAATATTTAACAGTTAAGTGGCATCATGTGGGCATCTGGACAGAATGTCCGCCATCACATTTTCTGAACCACGGATAGCTCGTACCGAAAAATGAAAAGGTTGAAGAGCGATTGCGTATCGAGTTGATCTCGAGCTCTTCAAGTTTTTACTTTGGATAGCCGTAAGAGCTTTTTGGTCAGTTTCCACTACGAAATGCGCGCCCAGAAGGAATCTTTGGAGTTTGAGAATTGACCAAACCATTGCCAATAATTCACGGTCTAAAACCGAGTAATTCCTTTCTGCAGCATTAAGTTTTCTGGATATGTACATTACAGGATGCAGAGTTCCAGAGTACTCTTGCATTAGTGCCGCTCCAATCCCAGTGGATGAAGCGTCACTACGAAGAACAAATGTCTTATCTGTTGTAGGTAACACTAAAATAGGTGGTGATGAAAACATAGTTTTGATCTTCTCTAGTGAAGATTGGCATTCATGAGACCAGTGAACCATGTTAGGCGACCCTTTCTTTAATAGTGTAGAGAGAGGTGCCATGATAGAGGACAGATTCGGAATGAAACGTCCATAAAATTGTATGAGACCTAAAAGACTTCGCACTTGCTTTTTAGTCCTAGGGATAGAGATGTTAAGTATCTTAGTGATATTATGGTCTTCTGTCTTCAAGAAACCGTGACCTACTCGATGGCCTAAGAAAGCAATTTCGCTAAAGCCAATACAAGCTTTAGATGGTTTTGCTGTCAGGTTATACTCACGCAGAGTTGATAATAATTCAACTAATCCTGAATAGTGATCTTCCCAAGTATCGCTGAAAAGACAGATGTCGTCTAGATAAGCAATGACATCTGACCGATACGATAGGATTCGACGCATCATGCGTAAAAATGTAGCTGGTGCGTTCATAAGGCCGAAAGGCATAAAATTCCATTGGAAAAGGCCTCTGGGAGTAGAGAAAGCGGTAAGAGGTTTGGCGCGTTCGGATAATGGAACTTGCCAATATCCTTTAGACAAATCAAGTTTAGTGAAAAAATGCGATTTAGAAAGACGAGTAAGTAACTCTTCTAGTAAAGGCATAGGTTCAGCATCGAACTTCGTAACTTGATTCAATTTGCGATAGTCAACGCAAAGACGTATGTTATTGTCTTTTTTTCGAACAATAACCATCGGCGAAGAATATGCAGAAGTGGATGGTTCGATTATTTGTAAATCTATCATTTCATCCAACTCCTTTTCAACCTGTGTTTGGAAATGTATAGGGATAGGATAAGGCCTAACCCTAATTGGAGTATGTTCAGTTAGAACAATGTCATGCTCAATGACATGAGTTTGTCCAGGGATGTCAGTGAGGACATCCTGAAATGTTTGTAACATAGACGAAACTTGTCGCCGTTCTCCTAGAGACAAATCAGGAGAAACAGTAACGTCTTTCCATGATTCACTAGAATGAAGTGGGATCATTGGAAGCGGGAGATTAACATCCGAAAAACTTGTTTCCTCATCCTGTATTACAGACAGTGATGAGTAATGACCATGTTTGACATGAGAATCGTCCGTTGCCTGGAAAATAGGCTGTAGATAGTCAGGACGTTCATGGAACTCCGTAAGCATATTGATGTGGAAGGTTTTATGCTTCCCGTTAATATCGACGATGTAGTCAACATCTGAAATTTTCGATATTATATCGTACGGACCTTTCCAACTAATAAGGAGTCTATTTTCACGACAAGGTAGCAAAACAAATGCTTTGTCACCAAGACAAAGTTGTCGTAAAGTTCTCTTCTTATTAGCAAATTGTCTTGCCTTCTGCTTAGCAAACTCAGAAGAGGACGTTGCCAATTTGCATGCTTCGATAATCTTTTGTCTCAGCGCGATGACATACTCGTAAGAAGATTTTGTGTCATCGTCAATATTGTCAGCTGTTATAAGATCATGCAGCAAAGACATTGGGCCGCGCGGTCGCGCGCCAAAGACAAGTTCAAAGGGCGAAAACCCTGTATGTTCATTGGGGACCTCTCTGTACGCGAAGAGGGCCGCGGGTAAAACCCTATCCCAATCCTGAGGATGATCCTCAGTTATCTTCCCTAATAAGTTCTTAAGTGTTCTATTTAGTCGCTCGACCATCCCATTGGACATAGGATGATAGATGCTACTCAAAGATCTCTCTATCTGTAGAGTAGACATTACTTGAGACATGGTATCCGATATCAGTTGGGTGCCATGATCTGATAATATTTCTCCGGGGAATCCCAGCCGAGAAAATATAAGCCAAAGAGCATCTGCAATGTCAGCGGTAGTAATGCTCTTTAGAGGGATAGCCTCTGGCCAACGTGTGCACATGTCTACACACGTTAAGATAAACTGATGTCCTCTAGCAGATTTGATCTTGAATGGACCAATGATGTCTATCGCCATTTTCTGGAATGGACGAATAGGAATATCTGCAGCCTGAATAGGCGCAGCATGACGAGGACCTTTGGATTTGACTTCTTGACATACTTTACAGGATCGACAATAGATCCGTATGTCCTTGTTCACAAAAGGCCAAAAGAAAGCCGCAAGAACTCTTGACTTTGTACGGGAAAAACCCATGTGACCAGCACACTGAGAGTCGTGTGCATGTTGTAAGATCTTAACTCTCAAATTCTTGGGTACAAGAATCTGAGAATGACTTGACTTAGTGGAGTCTTGCACCATACGTACAAGTACGCCATTCTTCATTGTAATCCAAGATTTACAATTTGAATCTTTATTCGGATCACCTATTGTTACAAGAGTGAAGAATTTCTTAAGAGTCGGATCTTCTTCTTGTTGTTTTATAAACGAGTCACGAGAAATTACCAAGGGATCATCTTGGTTATGCACTTCATTATCTTCAACAGATGAAGTTTCAGGCATATTGAGAGCTTGAGCTCTAGTGACTACTGCATTAGCAGATTGCATATTTTGATTTTCCCAAACGGAAATTTGCTCCGGAGTGCATTCTTTGACTCCGTGAATGCGACCGATGATAAGATCAGCGATCGGATCCGGCAAAAGACATGCGTGTACATCTCCTGTGAAGAAAGGAGTAGCAATCCTAATGATAGCGGTAGAGTATTTCTCTATGGTGCCGCCAAATGTTACGCATTTGACTACTTTGCCTGTAGAATGAGAAGGATCTATGAGTGACTGCCTAACCCCAATAGTTGTGCATCCAGAATCAAAAAGTACTGAGACTGGATTGTCATTTACTAAACCTTTGTGTAAGACAAGAGAACCTCTCCCATCATGCGCGATTGACGCAGGAAGAGCGGGAAGAGGATGGCCACAGCTTAAAGTAGACACTGTGGTTGGCTCAAATAATGTTTTGCATTGGGGGCACTGAGATGCTCTCCCAAAATCAAAAGCGGCACATGCCATATTATTAGAGTCATCATTATCTTTATTTTGTTTATAGGCTTCGTGGGACTCTTGCTGTGCAGAGTTCGCCTGGTAATGAGCTTTATGTTTTTTGAATTGTGCTCTACCTCTGTTATTATTGCCTCTGTACTTATCATTGTTTCCACTATTATAACCTCTACTCGGGTTTGAATCATAGCTCCTTTGGTTACTATCATCATATTCATTATAATGAGTATCTCGGTAATTATGATCCTGTTGTCTCCATGAAGGAAAACTTGGATAGTTTCTAGAATGACTTCCTTTGCGAAAGTTCCTGTAATTATGACCACCCCTGAATCGAGGGCTGTCAGCTCTTCTCCAGGTATTCGAAGAAGAACCCTGAAATGATTGGTTACCTTGGTTCTGATAACTGTAATAGTTACCTTTTTTATTAAACCTATTTTGAGGTCCTTGGAATTTGTGAGAGTGATTAGGGTTGTATGGTGTTGCAGAAGCAACTGGCATACCTTCTTTAACCTTACTGTTGCTAATAGCTACGTCCGGATGTGCAGTGACGTATTGGGTACAATACTGTTCCATTTCTTTTAGAGACTTAGGTTTACGCTCATGTAAGAATTCGAGGAAAGGTTTATTTATACTTGACATAATCTTGTCTCTGAGTATCAAGTCCATAAGGGCTTCATAAGTCTTTTCTGTTTTGGATAGCTCAATCCAACGATCAAATGTAAGTCGTGTCCTTGCAATGAATTCTGAGAATTCTACACCTGCCTCAGGCACCATTGTCTTAAACAACTTCCGATAACCCTCTTCAGACAACTGATACTTCTTTAATAAGGCTGCCCTAATAACATCGTAGTTATCTTTGTCAGCCTCTTCAACCAAACTTAAACTAGTCAGAGAATCACCTTTCAGATTTTCTGATAACTGGTTAGCATATTGTGATTTGTCCACATTATGTGCTCGACACGAGCGCTCAAATCTGTTTAGCCAGAATGTTATGTCATCACTGGAAGGGTTGAACGCTGGTACCTTGACCTTGTAAGTAAAGGGTTTACCATTACCACTAGATGCTTGATTAACATTACTTATGTTTGTTAACTTTAACTTTTCTAACTCAAATGCTAAAAGTTCTTTTTGGTGTTCATGTTCTCTTATTGCTTTTTTTTCTTGAGCTTCAGCTTGTAATTTTCTCTCTTCTGCAGCAGCCTGTAATTTTTTCTCTTCAGCAGCAGCTTCATCTTTTCTTTTCTCTTTTTCCATTTCCATCTGGAATCTTTTTTTCATCAGTCTGTATCTGCAATTTCTTTTGTTCATCCTCTCTTTGTAATTTTCTTTCCTCAGCTTCTAATTTCTTTTCTTCAATCAATGCTTTTCTTTCTTCAGCAGCCAATGCTTTGTCATATTGAGCAACTGCCCATTCTTCTAACTGCTGACCAGTCTTATCAAGAGCCCTGCCTTGTGTGATAAAATAATCCAAGGTAGACATCTTGTCTAATAAGATCAGTAATTTGCAAAAGTAAATAAATTTACTTTCTTAGTCTTAATCAAAGACCTTGTATGATAACTTTTTAACCTGTGGAAAAATAGTACTTAACTATCCCAATCACTGTGGGAAACAAGCCTTACAAAGGTCTTGTATAAATCCTTATATAATAACAGCTATAAGTTGCTGGTTCACTCTATAATATAAGTGCAGTGCACCAGAAATAGTGTTTTATATCATCAACTGTGTACCTTTAGTAATAGCAATTAACTATCAGTTGATTCTTGTACATCAATTTATATGATCAACTATATTTTAAATAGTGTATGTCGATCAGGAACAAAACAAAACAGTTATACAGAAAAACATGAAAACATTTGCGGAAATGAAATAAATAAAATTGGAAAAACAATAAAAGATAAACCGCAAGAGGATAACAAATACAAATAACGCCACAGTATATAAATATAAATTGAGAATAGAACTGAAAGATAGAATAGGGTAGACCAACAAATTACAAACAAATCAAAACAAACTAAAGAACAGAGGAATATTACAAAAACAACAATGAGTACAGACTTCACAGCTAACACTAATAGCAACAGCTGTCGCAGCAAATTTCCAATGAAGAAAATTGCACCTATAGAAACGCACACATCAGACCCTCTATTACGTGGGATACTCTGCTGTGTGACACCGCCCAACCGAAACAACAACCCGCTGGATACAAACAAATATCACATATAAATAGTTAAACATAAATACATAAATGCATAAATAGTATGGCAATATGATGTAAATAGAGTGTTGCAGAAAGAATGTGTTGGAATGAAGGCTCAGTTACACTGCCTAATAGTACAGTACTGTGGTACTTTATTAAACAAATACTTCTGGTCTAATTATTTTAAAATCAACACAGAAATAGAAGCTCCATCGTTGATTTGGATGATAACAATCAATGTAGGACTTCTCAGTTCAATAACATTTTCTTTCGCAAACACTGTCAAATATTCTCCAGTCCTGATGTGTAATGTTCTATGTTTCAACCAAGCTCGCTGTGTAACACTGTCAGTTGTATGGCAAATGTCCAATGAACCAAATGTCAACAAACCCTGACCTAGTTACTGCATACTCTCGACAGGACAGGTCACGCTGACATCACTGTAGAGTTGTACTGCTGATGTATTTGTGTGTCGTAACAGACCCCAAGGAACGTCTGGTCTCAGTAGTTTACTTCTCAATATGGTCACTGTGCAGGTTGACCCAGGAAGCTGGCCACCAGTTGTTAATACTCTTTCTTTGTGTAGTTGTTAACTCATACTGGCTACTAGTTGTTGAATCATGCTTTATTTGCTAAATGATGTGAATGTCCACCAGTGGATAAATGTAGATGTTGGGACTGGTGTAGTAAAGTGTAACGATTGTCAACTCATCAAACCCAGCACAGTTTTGGTCATACAGGTCATCTTGTCCTGGAACATGATGAGGCTCCGGCAAGAATGTGAGTGTAAACAATGAGTGTGTATCTGAATGTCGACATAGACAGTATAATGTTGATCACAGGAATATCATCTTAAGTTAGCATTCATGCTTGGCAAATATCATAATGGAGCATTCGTAAATAAGCATTCAGCGTTCCATCATGTAAATCATCTGGCTTTACTGACTGGGCACGTCAGACCATAACCAATACATAGGAAGGCTCCTAGACCTAACCTCGTCTAGCGAATATTCCTTCACGTAAAGTTCAATATATATATATTTCATAATATAGGAATCCCAGACATGGGTTCTCACATGTAGCAGTGATCTCTTGGTTCATCGAGCGATAGTACAGGCATCCCTTTTTCTCACTCGATAAATACAAAGTATATGAATTTCAACATGGCTGTTCTCTCTCTCGTGAGCTTCACTCACTATAGAATATAGACCAAAATTAGTCATTCATTAAATGTCCTCATTTCTTCATAGGTTCTCTCATAGAGGTAATTGAATAATATCATACAATCCAGTGCTGATACATAGGAATGTCTTCTTCCTTTGAATGGATATTCTTTTTAAAAGTACCACTGTGCATCTGCTTATCAACAATGATGGCGAAGCCCAAGTTCATAATAAATTGTGGTTTTACCTTTTTATGCGAAATATAACTTTGCCATTCCTTGGCAAAAGAGAATAAACACTGGGGTAAAGTACATACAACATGTCTAAATGATTATCACTTTTCCCCATCCATATATAGATCACTATTTCGGCAAAAAGCCTGCTACAACAAAACTCGGCATCCTCACAGGATGACAGCCATGGATCACACCCCTTGCTAGCGATACTTCCGCTGCATAGCCTTTGACCTTTTCTAGCGACAACCAAATTAGTTCGACTTAGAAATGCAAAGATATCCATATATAAGACAGACTCGTCCTACTCATACAAACACTACGTATAAATTCAGGCCATAGATATACTGAAGCAAGAACAATCTATTCCTACCCAGCCACAGAATAAATCGCAGTAGGCCTAGAGTCGTCTGCGGAGTCCGATCGAAGATGACAGAACTATTTTCAAGGGAAGCAACCCAAAAATGACTTCTCCTTAAGCACTTAAAAAGGAAATACTTTGCTTCCAAAATATTTGCGAACATAATAAGAATATAAATGTATTATATTGCAAGATAGTAAAAATTGCCCTTTACAGTACTTAGTTAATATTGTACTTAGTTAATATTGTACTTATCGCACTGTGTGACATGACAACCTACCAGAAGCCTCGTAGACACAAATGTGCTTGTTGTTGACGCCCTGAAAAAGCCATCTGAGTTGGCACTCAGTAGTTGAGATCTTGGTAATTTTAGCCTCCAACAAAGTAGTGGACACAGATCCAGAGCCGGACGTCTGACCCCATCCGGTGATAACGCACTGAGAGCTGACAAAAGATGAACCCCTGGGAGCCAAACCGGCGATCTGTAAGGGAGAAAACAAGCTGGGAATGTTTAAATCTATTTTACAGCTTTGGTTAGATTCGGGGTCATCTTCTTGCAGTCGTCTCGTTTATAACTTCTCCACCTAAAACAATTGAAATCTGATAATATTACACTCCATTCTACAAGGCTTAAATGGGTACTTAAACTCTGCTCATGAATTAGGGAAGACAAAGGAAGCGAGGACGGGAACTACTCACCCCACCTCATAAAGTTGGACCTAATATATAATAAAGTCCTTTACACTTTACTTCCCTACGGTTTTATCTGCAATGGGACTATGTTATCATTTATCTAATACATAAACCGTGTACACGTGTGTGTGCGTGAGTGTTTATGTAGGTGATGTGAATGTGGTCACGTCTCTTTTATGTTCATATCATTACAAGCCCCGTGTAGTTACTGGGGGTCTCTGGTGAGACAAAGAAAAAAATAGGACAACTGCACCCTCATGCATGTCGTACAAGGCGACAAATATGAGGGTGAGTATGAGGCTGGCAACCTCATCATGTAACAGAAATTGCCTCAGAAAGCACAACTGCAAGAGCGTATGGCTACTGGCTGCAGGCTTCCTACAAGATGACCAGCTACGATGGTGGTTCCATGCTTCGCAGGGAACACAAGGGAGTATAATGATGATAATATTATTAAGAGCTCAGTTATGAAAGCAATACTTTAATGTAAGTAGACATCATCCCTATGACTTCACTTCAATACTTACCTGTACGTTAGCGTTGAGTGTTACAGGTGACAACAGATATATGATGCCGATGTCGTTGGGGATACCTGCAGCGTTGGGGTTATAGCTCTCGTGAATTACAAAAGAACTGACACCAACAGTCTGTTCGTATTCATTGGGGACTTCGTACAAGTTCAAGGCTCCAACCTCCACGCGCAATGCAGCAACGGATTGACCTTGGAGACAATGAGCAGCTGTCAAGACCTGAAAGAATTAACCGAGCAAGAATGAAATAAACTTTGACTACCTAACGCTGTTTGTTCACATGGACGTTCATTCAGAAGCGGATCTACTATGAAGCTAATGAAGCATCAGTTTTCTCCAAAATAGGTTTCTTTAACCCAACACTTTTTTTTTAAACAAAAGGGGTCCCCCAAGAGTTCAAGCTTCAGGGCCCCCCTAAAATGAAGATACGCCATTGTGTTCATTCATTACCCTTTAGCCCCCCCTGGATCACTGGACTTGAAGAAATGCATGCAAAGTCCTTCTGTTGCACACATAAGCCCACAGTTCTTGTGTTGTGAGCCATCAATCCAAAGTCCTTCCGTGCGAGCCATCAACCCAAAGTCTTTCTGTTGCGCGCCATGAGCCCAAAGTCCTTCTTTTGCACGCTAACATCTCAAAGTCCATCAGTTGCACGCCATCAACCCAAAGTCCTTCTGTTGTAAGCCATCAACCCAAAGTCTTTCTGTTGTGCGCCATGAGCCCAAAGTCCTTCTGTTATGAGCCATCAACCCAAAGTCTTTCTGTTGCACACCATGAGCCCAAAGTCCTTCTTTTGCACGCCAACATCTCAAAGTCCATCTGTTGCACGCCATCAACCCAAAGTCCTTCTGTTGTAAGCCATCAACCCAAAGTCCTTCTGTTGCACGCCATCAACCCAAAGTTCTTCTGTTGTGAGCCATCAACCCAAAGTCCTTCTGTTGTAAGCCCTCAACTCAAAGTCCTTCTGTTGCATGCCATCAAACCAAAGTCCTTCTGTTGTGAGCCATCAACCCGATGTCCTTCTGATGTAAGCCATCAACCCAAAATACTTCTGTTGTGAGCCATTAACCCAAAGTCCTTCTGTTGTGAGCCTTCAGCCAAAATGCTTTTGTTGTGAGCCATCAACCGAAAGTTCTTCTGTTGTGAGCCATCAACCCAAAGTCCTTCTGTTGTGAGTCATCAGCCCAAAATGATCCTGTTGTGAGCCATCAACACAAAGTCCTTGTGTTGTTAGCCATCAACCCAAAGTCCTTCAGTTGTGAGCCATCAACCCAAAGTCCTTCCGTTGCACGCCATCAACCCAAAATCCTTCTGTTGTGAGCCATCAACCCAAAGTCCTTCTGTTGTGAGCCATCAACCCAAAGTCCCTCTGTTATGCGCCATCACCCCAAAGACCTTCTGTTGTGCACCATCAAACCCAAAGTCCTTCTGTTGTGCGCCATCAACCCAAAGTCCTTCTCTTGTGAGCCATCAACCCAAAATTCTTCTGTTGTGCGCCATCAACACAAAGTCCTTCTGTTGACCCGTGCCATCAACCCAAAGTCCTTCTGTTGTGAGCCATCAACCCAAAGTCCTTCTGTTGCACGCCGTCAACCCAAAGTCCTTCTGTTGTGCGCTATTAACCCAAAGTCCTTCTGTTGCACGCCATCAACCCAAAGTCCTTCTGTTGTGCGCCATCAACCCAAAGTCCTTCTGTTGTGAGCCATCAACCCAAAGTCCTTCTAATGTGAGCCATAAGCCCAAAGTCCTTCTGGTGTGAGTCATCAGCCCAAAATGGTCCTGTTGTGAGCCATCAACACAAAGTCTTTGTGTTGTTAGCCATAAACCCAAAGTCCTTCTGTTGTGAGCCATCAACCCAAAGTCCTTCTGTTGTGAGCCATAAGCCCAAAGTCCTTCTGGTGTGAGTCATCAGCCCAAAATGGTCCTGTTGTGAGCCATCAACACAAAGTCCTTGTGTTGTTAGCCATCAACCCAAAGTCCTTCTGTTGTGAGCCATCAAACCAAAGTCCTTCTGTTGTGCGCCATCACCCCAAAGTCCTTCTGTTGTGCACCATCAAACCAAAAGTCCATCTGGTGTGCGCTATCAACCCAAATTCCTTCTATTGTGAGCCATCAACACAAAGTCCTTCTATTGTGAGCCATCAACCCAAAGTATTACTATTTTGAGCCATCAGCCCAAAGTCCTTTTGATGCCTCACACCATCAGCAGAAAGTCCTTTTGCTGCTCCGCGCCATCAGCCCAAAGTCCTTTTATTGCACCACGCCATCAGCCCAAAATGCTTCTGTTGTGAGCCATCAACCCAAAGTCCCTCTGTCGTGAGCCATCAACCCAAAGTCCTTCTATTGTAAGCTATCAGCCCAAAGTTCTTCTGTTGCCCTGCGCCATCAGCCCATAGTCTGTCTGTTGCCCCGCGCCATCAGACCATAGTCTGTCTGTTGCCCCGCACCATCAACCCATAGTCTGTCTGTTGCACACCATCAGCCCATAGTCTGTCTGTTGCCCCACGCCATCGCCCATAGTCTGTCTGTTGCCCCGCGCCATCGGCCCATAGTCTGTATGTTGCCCAACGACATCAGCCCATAGTCTGTCTGTTGCCCCGCGCCATCAGCCCATAGTCTGTCTGTTGCCCAGCGCCATCAGCCGATAGTCTGTCTGTTGCCCCGCACCATCAGCCCATAGCCTGTCTGTGGCACGCCATCAGTCTATAGTCTGTCTGTTGCACGCCATCAGCCCATAGTCTGTCTGTTGCATGCCATCAGCCCATAGTCTGTCATTTTCCCGTCATCAACCCATAGTCTGTCTGTTCCCCCACGCCATCAGCCCATAGTCTGTCTGTTCCCCCACGCCATCAGTACATAATCTGTCTGTTGCCCCACGCCATCAGTACATAATCTGTCTGTTGCCCCACGCCATCAGCACATAATCTCTCTGTTGCCCCACACCATCAGCACATAGTCTGTCTGTTGCCCCACGCCATCAGCCCATAGTCTGTCTGTAGCACGCCATCAGCCCATAGTCTGTCTGTTGCCCCACGCCAAATGCCCATAGTCTGCCGTTGCCCCGCGCCATCAGCCCATAGTCTGTTGCACGCCGTCAGCCCATAATCTGTCTGTTGCCCCACGTCATCAGTCCATAGTCTGTCTGTTGCCCCACGCCTCAGCCCATAGTCTGTCCGTTGCCCCGCGCCATCAGCCCATAGTCTGTCTGTTGCCCCACGCCATCAGCCCATAGTCTGTCTGTTGCCCCACACTATCAGCCCATAGTCTGTCTGTTGCCCCACGCCATCAGCACATAGTTTGTCTGTTGCACTCCATCAGCCCATAGTCTGTTTGTTGCACGCCATCAGCCCATAGTCTGTCTGTTGCCCCACGCCATCAGCCCATAGTCTGTCTGTTGCACGTCATCATCCCAAGGTCCTTCCATGTCTTACTCTTCCTTCTCATTTAAGTCTCCAGTTCTCTTCTCCATGTTTTGTTTCGGCCTACCCCTGAGCCACTTACCATGGGGATTCTATCACAAGAACTGTTTGGTAATGTTATCAACAAGTATCTTTCAATGTATGTCCTTGTAACGTATAATGGAAATATAGCCACTGTATCCGACCGCTTTTTCATTACCTAGGCGTAGTTTTATAATTCGTTCGCAAAGTCAAACATTTGACAGACTGCGTTTACTCATTCTAATCCACGACCCGTTTTCTTTGAGATGTTATCAAACGAAGTTGTTTACCAACTTTCGCAACCTGCCAGTCAAACAGTGGGCGAACCACGTTCGTTTACCCAAGTTTCTCACGCGAGCAAATCTGTCAATATTACGACATCGGACAGACCGCGAGTGGGAAACACGTGGAAAACACCGAACCTCTGTGTAGTGAATTGCACGGGCAAAAACATTTTCCCCGTGTACTATTTGATGTATATACATTCAGGGGAGACAATCGTTTGATCTCCAGAAACGGCGAAATCTCAGAAGAAAGCCTGTTACACGGTTTAAACTTTGTGGTCGGCCAGCAACGCCGAACAGAGAGACCGGTGGAACCCTTTATTGGGGGAAATGTAGTTTCTGATTTCTCCACTATGAAACGGAGGGTGAAGTGTAACATCTTCTAGAGATCATTATAACATAACGGTATATAAACTGCGTCTCCTCACCATCATTTATCAGTTGTCGCCCAGAATTATTTCGGAGAGTCTAAACACGTTACCTAGAACCATTGCGGATTAATGTGTTAATAGCTTCGTAGGGACCTTATTCTGAATTTCTGGTAATATAAATTTGTGCTTAAGCGTATTCAAGTGTTAAAGGTTATTATCTTAAATACACTGTGATTTTCTAGGTGTTAGAACTAGCGAAATCAATAACGCGTAGCAATTTGTTTGTATCAGTTGTGCAGTTTAATTATAATTTTTCCACCCGCTATCACACAGAAAGAGACGGTGTAGTTGACTAATTAATACACTAGGCGCGACGGATGAGTGACGGAATATAATTCACGTTTATTTCATTGTGTGTAATTTAGCAAGTGACCGTGTTTAAATATCATGCGACTTAACAAACAGACGCCGACAATCTAATAGTTATTAATGACAGGCAATATTTGTTGAGTGCGCGTAGAGATAATTAAATCATAATTGACATTATGCACTGATCGTTGACCGGAGCAGGAGGGGGAAAAAAACTGCATGCCTCAACCAAACTTGCACCACCTAAGCGACGCGCGATAGGATAGGCTAGAAAACCCGTGTGCCTTTTGACTGTAATCAGAACTGATGGAGAGGATGAGAGATCGTCTCGTCCCCTTCCGCGTATATATATATACAAAATGTAAATTTTAGACCCAAAGGGACAAGTGTCCAACCAAATACTGTTAAACTATACTAATAATGTTACTAAAAATTTTTCTATTACTGGTTTCTAACACTGGATGGCTGTTTGGGATTCTTTAATCACTCCCAGTCTCTTTAACATACTTCTTCTTCTTCTTCTTCTTCTTCTTCTTCTTCTTCTTCTTCTTCTTCTTCTTCTTCTTCTTCTTCTTCTTCTTCTTCTTCTTCTTCTTCTTCTTCTTCTTCTTCTTCTTCTTCTTCTTCTTCTTCTTCTTCTTCTTCTTCTTCTTCTTCTTCTTCTTCTTCTTCTTCTTCTTCTTCTTCGTTCGCCCTGAAAAGGACGGTGGTTGCGTTGTGTCTATTTACGCCTAAGATGTGATATCTGCACCTTTCGGTCGACACATCCGACTTCAGCACGGCATTTTTTAGGGACCGGGTTTTCCTTCCCATTTTTTTAACATACAATGTCACTGTTAATTTCACTAGGGAAATATTTTATTTCTTGTATACAGGGGTATGCTGCTCTTAAAGCTGATGTACAGTTAGGGTGCCAGATATTTTACTTATCTGGGCACACTCGAACAGTCTGTAAACTTGGTGTCACACAATTCCACTATGAAAATGGCCAAAAGTAACAGGGTGGACTCTGCAGGTTCCTGTCACTACTGTGCATGAAACGACTTCTCATTGCTTCTCCTAGACATCTGGCACCGGACTAGTGCCAGATAAAACCCTGTAATAATGAAACAATGTCTCCTTGTTGATATCTTACTTAGACTGTGGTTTACAGTATATACAAAAGAGCATACATAAGAAATAAAGAGCTGGGTCATATCCAATGGACCAATCCAGCACATCCATTACACAGTGTACCAGTGTTGTTCACATGTCTCTCCTACAAAGGCGGCACAGCATCTGCAATAATATTATTAATCTTTCTTTTCTTCCATACAATGGTATAGGTGAGCTGTGTCCCTCTGGTCACCTAAGAAAACATTTTATTTCCCAAAACATGTGCATTTACAAAACTGGCAATGTGTTTTATCTTAATTCTCCTTCAGGCCCTGCACAAATCAGCTTGGGACCTGAGTACTTACAGTCGTGATGGCAGCATCTCTCACTCACATTTTTTAAAACAAAATATATATGAATAATGTCGATCTTACCAGAAATTCAATGAAAAAAACACAGGTACGTTGAATAGCAGACTCCAGATGTACTGCTGGCTGAACTGTGTTGCCTTTTACTTTAATATATATATATATATATATATATATATATATATATATATATATTGGCTTTTACTAAGGCTAATGTCAATAGTAAAAAAGACGGCTTTTCACAGAATTATACACAACATTGTCCTGTTCTAAGGCTAATCACTTTTCACAGAATTACACAACGTCCTGCTCTAGGGACTATCTTCAACAAATGGCGTCAAGCCTTTGAATGTACTCAATAATATGAAGTGTTTTGACCAATGAGATCTACTACTACGATTTTCCATTCAAATTTTTAAAACTAAGGTCCAATTTTGGTCCAATGTTAGTGTACCTCTGTCGGTCTGTCCGTCCGAACTTGGCATTCCCCAAAAACAGACTTGGTTTTGGCCTAACACTTACAAAAAATATTCAGTTTGAGCCATCCCGTAATTTTTTCCCTCCTTGTCTCCCCCTTTCGACAACAGACTACTTGTACCCTTTCTTGCCTTTTTCAAGGACGCGTCAAAAAATGTTACCGTTAGTGCAAGTCCAAACGAGCATGTGTCGATCTGTCTGTACGAACAATTACAGTCTTTTGTCCATAACTTTATTTCTATCTGTCGGATTTTTTATTCGAAAGCATATTACCCATCAGGACAAGACCAGCTCTTAGACTAGCTAACTTTTATGATCCTAAACCTATTAATAAAGAATTCCATATTTTTTCCATTTAGGTGTTCGTTGTTTTCTAAGTCTCAACTACCTGAATGTTATAAAAAATCGTCTCAGATCTTCCTTTTTCCCGGTAGGAAGTAATTATGCGTGTGTGTATATATATTTTTCCATAGGGTGCCTGTGGTTAGAAAATGTATTGGACTAGCGGGGTATTTTTAAATTTTCAAACTCGCGACAACGTTTTCGACACAGGCTAACGGCATCGTCTCGCACTGTTGGCCTGAGTAGCTAATTCAAACTTCTAACACTTGACAAGCCGGCAGCATGTGTCCGCTCTCTCAATCCTATGCGTTTGTGTGTTTTATTCTTACTATCTTTCCTGGAACCACTACGCTAGTAGATTTTTCAAATTTTGACCGTTAACCCTTGACGGGCGCGTTATAAAGTCCCATACTACTAACGCGGCAATAAGGTTTCTCACTATGTTCTGTCCTGCTTAAATCAATGCGTTTTCTGGCGGAGGGAAGAAGACGCGTTACAACTTTACTAATTCTATTTCTATTCATATTTTTTTTACTTTTTTATATATATATATATATATATATATATATATATATATATATATATATATATATATATATATATATAATATATATATATATATATATATATATATATATATATATATAATTAATGATTTTATCGCTGTATCAATGTACTTTACCACATCGGGCCTTTTCTCCATTAACTGATTGAATTAAAGTGGTCTTATTTTGGCTTACGCGTCTCCCAGTTCAGTTGTGAACAAGACCGGCCACAGAGAGACTAACTAACATTTTAATGGTAAATTTAACAGGACTCTAAACGCCAGATATAAATAATTCAATTTTATCAGCCCATTGTGGAGTAAACAAATAACAGTTCTACCGACACCTGATAGTCGCATCCAAGTGGATTTTTTGTATCCAGAAGAATTACGCTATTTCAGAATCGGCACTCATCAGAGCCAGCCGATAGGATTTATCATCATCACCGATTAGCAATAATTAACAGTTTAGCAATCATATGTTTTCCTGCTGTTTTCTGTGAACACCAGATCTCAGAGAGCGTCGGCTTTAAATAATCAAAGTGACATTATTTATCCAGGAATCACCCACCAAATTAGTCGTTCCCCTTATAATATTTAATTGCTGCAAGGAGGGACTGGGGCTCAATTCGGAAGATAGATACTCTGGACCTTAATTACACATTCACGGATTATACGCATACATCCAACCGATGTTGTAAAGTCACCAAGAAATAGGGTAAGAAGCGAGATTGTGTGGCCACGTATGACAGAAAGAGAGAGAGAGAGAGAGAGAAGAGAGAGAGAGTAAGATATTTTCTTTAGTACAGGAAACATTGTATCATATGCACTCTGTTTTGAATATTAATTTTATTGGATAACGTTTAGTGGGAACTGTGTTCTTTCTTTACTTCCTTTACTGTAACCCAGTGCTAAACTTTTAACCTTTGGGTTTGTTAACTTGTTGGGTTCTCATCTTCTCAATGAGGGGAGGGCACAAGTATTCTGGTATTCATTCATTCATAACCCTCCACTCCCAAAGGAGCATAGGCCTTCAACAAACACATGGCAAGTCCTCCTGTCACGTGCCATCATCTCAAGTTCTTTCCACGTTCTCCTTATCATTTTCATCTCTGTTTCCAGCTCTCTTCTCCATGTGCTTCTTGGTCTACCTCTGCCTCTCTTGCCCTGGGGGTTCCAGAACAAGGACTGCCTTGTAATGCTATCAACAGGTTTCCTCAGTGTGTGTCCTATCCATTGCCATCGTCTTCTTCTCATCTCTTGTTCCACTATCACTTGTCTAGTTCTTGTCATCAGTTCCACGTTGGTAACCTTGTCATACCATTTTAATCCCTCTATTCTACGCAAGCACCCATTTATGAAAGTCTGTAGCTTTTTGGTTGTTGTCTTTGTTGTTCTCCATGTCTCAGAGCCATACAATAGGACTGACTTCACATTTGAGTTGAAGATTCTTATTTTCGTGTTGGATCCGATTTCTCTTGATCTCAATATATTTCCCAATGATCTTTCTCTTCTAGATATTCGATGTTGTAAAGTTTAAATGATAATAAACAACAAAAGAACTAAGCTTTGTGTGTTGGTTAGTCCCATACCCATTTAACCGTAGTTTTTCACGTTTGTGTGTCTTGTTGTCCCATATACCTCATTTAAGAAAGGTCCGTAGTTTTTAAAATATAGTCGTATAGATAGTGCTGGACTAGTTGAAACTACTCGATCCAGAGACAGATCTTCCTCTTACACTATTCCCTCGTGAAAATCTTATGTAACTCTTACATCATATAGGGGAAGAAAGGTCGTTTTTTTCTACTCAAAATATAGTCGTCTTATACTAAAATATAGTCGTATAGATAGGCTGGACTAGAGAAACTACTCGATCCAGAGACAGATCTTCCTCTTACACTATTCCCTCGTGAAAATCTATTTCTTACATTTTTTTTCTTCTCACGTATAGATAATTACCGTCTCTTATACTCAGGCGGGATCATAAATCACCCTAAAACCTATCTAAACGCGACAGTCCTATCCATCTCCAGCACCTTCTTCTTATCTCTTGCTAAAATGGTACTAGTCTGGTTCTTGCCATCAAGTTCCACATTGATGACTTTGTTGTACCAATTTAATCCTTCTATTTCACGCAGGCACCCATTTATGTCACATCTGATTGTTGCGTTTGTTCTCCATGTTTCAAAGCTCTAGCTGCAAACTCTGGTCATTTCAAAGCTATGGACTTTGCTAAGGGGTCATTTTTGAAGTATTGTTTGTTAAAAATGTATCTGCTTTTGAACTACTATTAGGGACCCAAAGATGCAGCAATAGAGAATGCAGTCAGCGACCCATGGCTTGCGTCAGGGTCAGCGAACCAGAGCTGACCAAGACCCTTCTCCACCTCCACGTGGTGGTCCTGGAAACAGGCTGCATCACTGCAGTCTGGCTGAGAGAGTAGGGATCGAAGAGGGAAGGGAAACCCGGTCACAAAAAATGCCGTGCTGAAGTCGGATGTGCCGGCCGAAAGGCGCAGATATCGCAGCTCCGGTGTAAACAGACACAACGCAGCCAACGTCCTTTTCAGGACGAACGAGGAAGAAGGAAGAAGAAGAAATACTACTATGTAGTGCTCACTTTGTATACTGAAGCACATTAAAAACGCACCACTATTATATATACTGATGATGAGAAGCTGGCACAAAAAAGCGTGGGAATGGATTTTCCCCGTGTTTGCCATGAGGTAGAGAGCGAATGGCTGCTGGAATGGAAAGTGCAAGATTCAACCCATGGGTGTGTGTACAGACTACATGAAAACGATGAAAGTTACACGTGCAACACGATTCTCAACAGCTATGACCCTGAAAATGTGTACGCGTTGTGGCAGTATACTCGGTACAAAAAGGCCGTTGAGACAAAACACCCAGTACATGTGCTTGAAATGCCACGACTATCTGAAAACGACCGCCAACGAGCCATTGGTATGTTGGAGACCGGAATGAGCTCGCGGGCCATTGCCAGAAGGATGAATTGCCACCACAGCACTATTGTACGTCTCAATGAACGTTACGGAACCACTGGCAGTGCCCGGGATAGACTTCGGAGTGGCCAACCACGAGTTACTACCCCTGCGCAAGATCGTCATATTGTGCTGAGTCACCTAAGGAATTGACTCTCCCGGCAAGTCAAACAGCAAGAGCAATAGTGGGTAGACATGGGCAAGTCTCTCGAATGACAGTCATACGACGACTCAGAGATACAGGCCTTACTGCAAGACGACCTTATGTTGGGCCAAACTTGACTCACAGACATCGTTAGCAGCGCCTGCAATGGGCAGAGCAACATATCAGATGAACTAGACTGCAGTGGAATGCTGTCCTATTCACAGAAGAGAACAGATTCAACATATCCTTTGCAGATGGACGTATGCGGATTTAGCGACGGTGTGAAGAGCGCTTTGCAGATTGCTGTGTCAACCGATTTCGAGGTGGCAGTATTCACATTTGGGGAAGATTCAGTTTTCACCATCGCTTGCCTCTTCACGTCTTCCGTGGAAATGTTAATGCTGTGACATATCGAGATGAGGTTCTGGATGCACTGGTTGCTCCTGCGTTCACAATTTATCCAGACTTGCAGCTTCTCCAGCAGGATAACGCACGTGCATTTTTTTTGTATTTTTGGTTTTCTCCCTTGCCTGCACAGAATGCAATGAATTTCATAACAATCAAATGTACAAATTAATGACCAGCATGGATTCATAGGAAAATGAATAAAGATTCCAAATATGTAAACTTGTACACATTTATATTTACATTTCACACTCTGTTCTTGGATTATACAGGTGGTGCGTTTTTAATGTGCTTCAGTATATTATGGCATATTATAATCATGGCCTACATGTTTAACGTGTTAGAGAAGGTGGTTGTGACGGTATTGCCTCCCCTGCTTTGCAGTAGTGGTCCAACAGTGACCAAACTCAAGAGTATCTATTATAGGCTTCAATGGAGTCTATTTGTACACAAGATTACGTTTGACAGAAATGTAGATGGAAGAGTAGTAAAGCTTCTATCACATGGGAGTCTTCACAAGAAGTTCAGGTAAGCGAAAACAATGCTGGCTGTCGCTAAGCACGTTAATTCTGTAACCTGCCGACCACTTTTGTGAAGAATTTAAGCACTTATTTATCAGCTCGTTAAGCTTCTACCCCTGATTTACTCAGTGGAATTCTCTTATTCAAGTTTAGCTCTGTTTAGAATGTGTGTAGTAATTGACTGAGACAAACATGCAGTAACTTTAAAATGATCAAATCGAAGTTAATTTTGTAACACTACAAATAACAAAATTTAATAATCACTTTAGTTTTAACAGTGAAAATAATTTGAATAGTTATGAATAAAGAAAAGCTATCATCCTCTTATTTGGGGATTGCAAAAAGGGTAAGAAAGTTCAGATGGCAGCATATATTTGAACTTAGCTGCCAATGACGTTTCTGTCTTTACACACTGATCACTCGTCTCTGGTCAAGGTTGACGGGTGTAGCTCGTCTCCCAGAAACTTCAAGGAAAGTCTACACAGTGTGTCCTGTGTCTTAAAGCTTAGGCCGGAGCCGCGCTAGTGTAATGGCTACGGCGTTGTACTGGCGACCAGGTTTTCATGGTTCAAACCCGGGCGTCAGCGTTTGAAGGAATGTTTACGACCGGAAATTAGACTGAATAACCTGAACGGCTCCTGCACATAAATTCCGTGTGGATGGGAAGGAGCAAAGCTCCTTACCGGGTTGGAAGGAAAGTCCACTGCCCCCCCCCCCCTTCCCCCAGCCTCGCAATGACATGTCATTGGGCCAAAAGAGCTGGAAAGCTCGAGTGCCGCTGGTTAGAGAAAAAAAAAAAAAAAGCTTAGGCCACTGATCCCGTCTTGTTCCAGAAATAGTACGTTCTGCTGGTACCACCAATAACTGTGATAGAAGAATAGAAAAGAACGCTCTTCTGAGTATGATGTTCTCGACACATAGTTATGTGCCCCCCTTCTATTTCACCATCCCACTTAACTCAGAGTTTACCCTCGATGAGAATTAAATTTAATCCCTCGGGATAAAACTTCCTTTACATTTAAACTGAATAGCTTTAGCTTTATATTGCATTTAAATGAAAAGGCTAAACGAACAGATATAATACGAGGTATGTTTTACATTTACATCTCCGCTGTTTGAAAAGTGTTCACAATATAAATTCATTCGTGTTTCATTTATATTTACACTTAAGGAAAAGTTTGAAACTTCTATTAGTTAAAATGAATATTTTCACATGGACATTTACGTTGGTTTAAAGCGTGAAAACTCACATTAATTTTAAAGTGAATATGTTTATAGGGACATTTACACTGCTTTGAAAATGTAAGTCTTATGCTTAGAATGTACATAATTTCTTTTCATCTTTCCCTCCCTGCTCCATAGGGAACCTGGAACTACTTTATGCTTTTAGTTATCTTTACGAAACTATCAATAAAGCAGTCACCAGCCCGTGCAGTGGTGGTTCATGAATCATCATTCAATACGCTAAGGTTGCCAGCCTCAAATGACTTTGACGTCCAATAGCGAGTTTCACACAATAAAATTCACATGGTAATATATACATATTCGGCATATCTCGACTTTCGTCCCATCGAGTTTCGTCTCTTCGCTGTTTCGTCGGTTTTCAATTATAACCACTTTTCCAAATTTCGTCCCTCGCTTCGCTCTTTCGTCGCATTTCGTCACAACCGCGCGTCATCTTGTTTCTTTCGTCGTTCAGTCTTTGAATAGAAATCGTTCGGTGTGCACTTTTTTTTTAAAGTTGTCCGCATTGAATCTCTTATATTTGCGATTAAACATATTAATACTACTTATTTTTGTGATTAAAATAACCAAACTATTCATCATCATGTGACGTATTCTCCCCAGAACGTTGTCTCTATTACGGCTGCTCTGAACTATTCATACTGTATTATTTTTGTGATTATATTGTAAACAGTTCATAGTTATTTTTGTGATAATAGTATAATGACAGTGTTCATATCGTGATTGTAAGACACGTGTACAGTATTCATACGGTACTTTTTTTTATCAGGCCCTATACTACTTATTTTTGTGCTTTAATATATGCATAATGGGTCCTAAGTGTAGTGACAAAGTTAAAAGAACCCATAAGATTCTAAATTTGCAAGAAAAGCTTGAACTAATCAAGCTTAATGAACAAAGCATCTCAAATTCTGAAATAGGCCCCACGCTAGGTGCATTTAGAAGTAGAGGCTGAAGATGTTAGAGAGCTGCAAGAGTGGGTCCCAATTTCGACAGAAGTTCTAAAGTAAATAGTGTGTTAGAACACCAAATAGCCTGTTACAGAGAATTTCTTAGGGAAAGGAAGAAGACATCAATGAGGCAAACGTCCTTTCTCTCCTTTTTCAAGACGCAACCGCCACAACCAACTTCAGTCACCCCTCCCTCTAACCCTTCAGATTCCGAGCCATCTAACACCTGTTAAATCTCCTTCTAAGTCCCCTTCTCCTAAAAGAATTAAGATTGAGTTCCTTCAGTTCTAAAGATGAGCCTCCTCAATTTTCTCCATCTGCTTTTCTAAGTCTAGAATCCCCCTAAATCACCAACATTCAAAACTGTACATACTGTATATATTCATCGTCTTCTGGCTCAAGAATGTTTAAGATGTTAAGGTAAGATGTTATTTACGTATTTTTTATTTATTACTGTATTTTCTTTATTCTTATGTTTATTTCTGTTTATTAGGTGTTGCACGCATTCGCAAAAGTTATATAGTTAGTTATTTGCGTTTTTGATAGCCTTAATGCATTTGCAAGCTAAATAAAGGCTATGCTTCGACTTTCGTCGATTTTCGGCTTTCGTCGGTGCTCTGGTCCCTAACCTGTCGAAAGAGTGATGTATGCCTGTATATGTTAGTTCACATGTTAGTAATAAAATATGAAATGTAAATCCAACTCACGCCAATCCTGGCTACAGACTTGTCGCACAGATGAATAAAAGAGACGAATCGTTCTCTAACAACACGTGTCTGGGATTTCTTTTAATTTTAACATAGATTGACCCTTCTGACTCCGTGTTTCTTCAATTTCCTAGTCCCGGTTGTTCCTTATTAAAATTTGAAAGAGATTTCCTGTGCTTTATAAGTCTTATCTGGTTCTCCAATAAAAGGTCCGGATAACAATTAGGAATTATGAATCTAGTTCTTCACTCTGGCGAAGGTCTGGTGTCTTGGCGAGCGTGCAAATCACTGAGAAATAAAAATGGGAAATAGTCAGCCTATATTCCCTCCAGTGATGTTATGAATCTAATCAGAAAGATTCAATCATTTCAAATAGTGCAGGATAGGCTGTGATATTTCAAAATAGTCCCACGTGAAATAAGGTGCGAGCCTGAAAAGGTCACTTATTACCATATATGGACAACTTATGCCTTGTACACACTCTCACACACACATTTGTAGACTCATATTGTCTAAAATGTAATAAATCCATGATTACTTTTTAACCAAGGACCGGAAGCAATTACATCACATTTGTCTGCCCACCCGTGTCACACAGACGGTAATGTCGTCTTATCAGCGGTTCAATCTAAACGCAGCGGCGACTATCTTATCTCAGCTCTTCGTAGGCTGGGATGACCAGGTAACAAACCGGTGACCTATTTGCAAGGAGTGCCACAACTGTGATAGTTATCACCTACAGGGTGATTTGATAAAATCACATATCTGCTACTTAGAAGACAAAAAAAGAAAGAAAGACAGAAAGAAAAGTGCGATAATTGGCAGCACATGATAAAAATCAGTACCACAAATGTATCGATACTGCCGGAGAGAACCAAAAATCGATAGAGGTCGCCCCGTTTCGTCACATTGGTCTCTTGTCTAAATTTTCTCCCTTCCATTTCTAAATTGTTTATTAAACGCCTTGTATCTCCTCTTCTACTCATCTAAGGAAAATTCTGCCGTGAGGCAAAAATCACCTCTTCTACTCATGGCAGACCTGTAACTCTATCAATTTTATTATGTGGCGCAAAGACTCTTGCATAGTTTAATATACTAACTTCCATCAATTTATACTTTCTAATTCAGCGGCATGATTAAATTTTGGAGGAAACAGGGTTTCATAGTAACTTTATCGGTGCCCAACTTTTTTAAATTTACGAAGAACACAGCTGGATAAAATAGAGGTTGCTGTCTATCTATAGTAGTGTTCGTGGATTTTTGTGTGGTGGCAGCACCAGCTAGCTGCTGCATTTGAAGATTAATATTCTCAATTTTAGATGTAACAATTACCATTTCGCAAAGACATGTATATTTTCTAAAGTGTGCAAAAATAGTCGATATGAAATAAAATTATTTGTTGGATTTCCAGGAAAGCTGCCTTCACCAAGGCACAACGGTTGATGAACAAAGTTCTGTGCAGGCGTATCTCCAAACACCTGTACTCGCATATTGGTGTTAATTTTAAACATTTGATAGCGTAAATGATATTGTATCTTCTTGTGTGTTCAGTTTGTTAGTCATGATTTGCTTTTTGCTGGCCTATTACCAGGACGAAGTCCAGTCTTTTCTAGTTCCATGCGGCAGCTCCATAGTTTCCGCCAGGTCTGGCGTCGTAGGTCATCGAGGACTGGGCAGTATTACAGAATGTGTTCAGGGGTATATGTTATCACTTATGTCATCCAATTTTTAAGGCAATGGTATAATTTAACATATGTGTCATACTTCTTGTGTTTGATTTTTTACTTGTTCTTTGGCGTTCAAAGGTAAAGCACTATTTTGAAGAAGAAAAAAAATTAAATCTAAAATGATATGTTACTGATGATCATATACTCAGCGTAAGATATTAAGTTAATTTCTCATGTTAAAATTCTTGCATTAATAAATAGTCATGCTTACACAATTTTAATTACATATTCTATGAACACCGCTTACAAACTCACCTTATCTGCAGCAATGAGCACAGCGCCACAGATGTGTTGCCAGCCACTATTTCGCTGAACTTGGAGCGACGCCTGGTGGGGGTGAGCAAAGAGAGCGGCAGGGGTACCATTGACGATACGTTTCTCAGGTTCCGGGGCTGCCAGGGAAGTGGCTAGAGAAGGGAGATGCAATATCAGTGAGATACAAAGAGCAGTCTAATCGCAGTCATATCACAGTATTAGGTTGCTTCAGTTGCAAGTCTGGTCCTGTTCTCACTGCATGCAATCGTAAGATTGGTCAAGATTAGGTGGGAACAATGTTTGTGACGTGATTGGAAATAGGTTATAAATTTTCCAAAGAGCATCAGATACAAAACTCCAGCTTTAGAGGGGAACCGCGGCACCGCAGTGGTTAGTGCACTGGCTTCGTAGCACGGTGGTCCACGGTTCGATCCCCAGATGAAGAACTGCAAACGGCTGCGGGGAAGGTTAAGGCGGCCGGCGTGATGCTGACCACATCACCCCTAGTATGCCGATGATCAAGAAAATATTTTCCTAACACTATATTCGCAATATGCCTCAATGGGCGTATAACGGGATCCTTTACCTTTACCAGCTTTAGAGCGATGCAGTTTTAGTTTCAAAAGTCTGTTAGCATAATGAAAAAAAAAAAAAACCAAACAAACAAACAAAGGAAAAAAAAACCACGATTCACAAATATTTTATTCCGCAGTGGTGTATTTTTGTGAAATACTTCACTATTCCAAATAAATTACGTGAATGTTTCATGTTTATGGTTAGGCTAATATGTGAATGATTGCTGGGCTTTTTGATAAATTATTTGACATAAAAGATTTGACATTTTCAGATCAAAGCCACAACTGGTATAGTTTTGTGTGAAAGACAAATTAATGTTGAACTAATTCATAATGTTGTTACACGGAATGGTCAGGAATAAGTGTGAAAAGAGATGTCATTTATCCATTATATTTTTGTTTCTTTATTCTCCTAAAATATTATACAGTAAACTAAAAACAGGAAGCAAGACAAAAAGCGGATATCTGTCTAAGAACCAAATAGACAATAAACGTCAGCTAATATCTTGACAATTAAAAAAAACGGATAAACATTGAAGGACGGAATAATTTTGTCCATAAGAAACTAATAGCTATATAAAGACAGGTAAGAATCTTATCGATAAGAAAAAGAAACGACAATCAGCCGTCTATACGAAATAGATAGGCATCTAAAGAGGAAGGCAAATGAAAAAAATTAATGGAGCCTCAAGGAAGCAGACGATTGACAATTAGGGAAAACAAAACAGAACATCACAAGTCTTACAAAACAAAGTCATTTACTTTTTGCACTTAAAAAAAAAAAAATTACCAAGAAGGCAGATAAACACGACTATCTTCATTGTGGCAATGTGTATGTGCTACAGGTCAGGTGTGCAGTGCCAATTGTTAGGTTTTTTTTCCATGTCTGAAACTTTAAATACTTTTCCCCAACAGAACTAATAAAGCTCTTCATAAAGTCCAACTTTTTTTCAAGCATCTGGAAAGTCTCAACTTTACCACGAGTGCGCACGAAACAAATATAAAAATGTCATAATTGTGATTGATCGCAACCTTTATGATTGTACAATGGAAGCAAATTTCATGAGTAATACACAGATGAAGCCACTTTTACTGTTTTGTGTTAGTACGTTAACTTTTATTACACAATAAAGAAATGACGCAATTTCAAGGACACATTTGGTTCCGTTTTAAGCTTGGATAAACACTTTCCCCTCCTTTTATGTTGATAAACACTTCACTTCGGTCTCTTGTCAGAAGTAATTCTACACACTTATCAAGCTTAATACACAGTTTTTTGCCAACGCATTTTAAGCCTCCGATTGGCAGAGTGGTTAGAGCGCTGACCTCTCACGATAACAGGGTCCGTTTGGAAACACAGTGGCGTCACGCTGCAGTCTACCAACCTGCAAATGGGTAAATGAATATGCTCTTAAGTTTGGGAAGGCTAAGGCAGCGAGGAAGATAACTGACCATCCCTCTCGAATCTGGACCTAATATAGTGAAGTCTGTAGTACTTCACTCCCCTACGCAGCATATATCGGACTACCATTTATTACCAGCTGGAGTCATTACAAGTCCCCTTTCCTCTCTGGACTCTGACTATATTTATATCATTTCATGTATCCTGGTTTCTGATGGAGAGCTATATATTGTGTTTATTTATGTTTTTTTAGCTTGCATTCTATGTGACTTTTTTTCTCATCATCTTCAACTTCTTTGTCATCAGTATCGCAACATTCTACAACAACCACACTGCTAAAAGAATTAACGATAACATAAATACAGCAAAACAACATCAAAGCATGACCCAAAAAAAAAAAAAAAACAACAACAACAACAATAAAAACTGCAAGGCAAAACTCCAAAATGCGCGATCAACGAAACAGCGCCGACAAGGACATTAACAAAATAAGCCAACATTCTCAGCACAGGAAACCATCAATGTTAGAAAATTCTGAGATCTTCTTTCACACTGGAGAAGACTTTCACTTCACGATGCGTACAAATGACGAAATAACCTCGATCGTCACATTTCCCCGTGCCATCATGGAATGAATTACGTACTCTTCATTTTCTTTTTTCCCACCTCTGACAGTACTTGGTATTTTCGATCAATTGTTTACACTCCCTTCCTTCAATTCTTGTCATGTCTGGGCTTCATCGACCATCCTTACTGATTATTGTAATCACTCACTTTTGTTTAAACCCATATTGACACCTGGATCGGTAGAGTGAAATGTTGTTTACGAATGCGCAACACCTTTCCGACCAGACAGAGAATGGGAGCGCCTGATCAATACGTACACAGCTCTGAGATGGCCACCGTTAAGTGTCTTTCCACTGATAATATTTTCTGTCTTGCCGGTTCGTTGCTTGATAGGCACGTACGAAATGGGGTAATCATTTCCGGGCACACTTGTTGTAGGCAATAGTTACGATAGTTGTCCATCTGGGAAGATGTTGTCTGTGATAGATCTATTAAGTGGCGGGTTGTAAACATGATCGTTAAAGAACGGAAGAGACAATTCCCTATATGGGAAGGGACTTGAAAATATCACATTTTATGTGTCCCGCAGGAATTTTCTAGTGGGGATATACCCCTACCAATATATGCAAATTGAGTGCTTTTGATTTGGCATGGGAGATATTAAAATGCAACATTTCTGATTGGAAGTTTGTCATACAGCAGCAATGTGGATGCGTGGCCGAATGTCGCTTATAATCTAGCACATTCTGAATCTACGGCACTGATAAATTCAACTCGTCAAGAAAACAGACAGACAAGCCAGAAAGAGGAATAGAATCAGGATTCTACTTTAAAGGACCGGACAATGTGTTTGAGCATCTTCTTGACTTGGCCTCAAGAAAACTCTACCTTTATTAATGCGGAAAGCCCGGAATCCTAAGAACTTGAACTCTAAGTCATTGTGGGATTCTATTGTAAAGTAATACACCAGACCACGTGTAAGAGACATCTTAACAAAGTTGCCAATACTATTTCTCTGAGCCAGAAGCCTGCTTTGCCCAAAGTTATTTGGAAACCCAGTGCTCTGGAGTGTATTTGTTTCTCTCATGATGCTAGTCGGTGGTGCCAATTGGTGGTACTAGTCTGTGGAACAAGTGTGTAGTATAAGTGACCTTCAGTCAAAGCTAGACACCAACATCAGACGGGTCTTAAAAGACGCTGTGCCATCTTCGTAATTACCCCACGATACTACGAGGGACGTGTTGCGGACACCAGACTTGACCAGTGACGAGAAGAACCAGTCTACAACCTGCAAAGAACGAATATCGGCTGGAGCAGAAACCAACCGACATCTTACTGGCAGCTAAGTATCCAGTTAGAGTTGCCAAGTGAACTCTTTTCTTTATGGAAATTTTACAATATCCAGATCATCACCAGTGATGAATCTTTAAAGGAATAGTCATTTAGCACCCCACCCTTATGTATTTTACATTGTTAACTATAATTGATTATTAAATTTGTTATCTGTTTATATATACTACTACGTCTACTATACAAATTTATAGTTGATTTACTCATTTTGAGTGAACTGCACCCGTATGTCTCAATCATTTTAAATACCTATAAACAGAGCTATTGGAGTAATATTTTACTAATTTAAATCAGTTGGGGGCTCATCAAAACGAGCAAAATTCTTACTCCTCATAGAAGGTCAGGGAAGATAGAAATTTTACACGGCATAGATCCTATCAGCCATAGTACTTGATGTCTTAAATTCCAGGAGGCTCCCTAGAATTGAAGCACCATTCTTCACATCTCTGCCAAGAGTAATCTAGAGCTAAAGGTAGATACCGTTGAAGACCCTCAGTATATACTCTGAACTTTGGCCACTTTTAGACCATCACTGCAGAACAAGGGGAGTAAATCCCGCGATAGTGCATACGGAAAAATCGTGACACGATTGCTTTAATAAATTTCGCACACTGGACAAACTGAAATGTGGTTCCAGCATCTTCATTAGAAAGAGGTAATCCTCCATACCCAAATAATGTGGCCTGCTACATCAATAAGAAAACGACATCAAATTGACAAAAAGCGTGGGGCACTTAAGCGTTGATCATATATTGTATCCATAAGTGTGTAATGAAGTGTAAAGCAGAAGTTAATTTCATGCAGATTCAGCGCCCTAGGCTTTTTGTCAATTTAATGTTACATTTTTTGACTGCACGCTATAAACTCCTTGAAAAATTATTTGTGGCTTTTTAGTGCATTAAAAGCCTGTGTTTTATATATATATATATATATATATATATATATATATATATATATATATATATATATATATATATATATATATATATATATATATATATATATGTATATGTATATGTATATGTGTATATATATATATATATATATGTATATATATATGTATATATATATATATATATATATATATTATATATATATATATATATATATATATATATATATATATATATATATATATATATATATATATATAGTATGTATATATGTATATATATATATATATATATATATATATATATATATATATATATATATATATATATATATATATATATATATATATATATATATATATATATATATATATATATATATATATATATATATATATATATATATATATAATAATAATAAATTCTTTAAGCGCCAAACACGGCGCATAAGGCAGAAACCAGTGCTCTCCAGGTTGTTCGTTGTGATGCCACTCCTCTTAGTTAGCTCTTGCACATTATTTAGGCCCAACGTTCTTCCTTCTCTTATTATTGTTCTTCTGAGTGTTTCTTTTGGTCTTCCTTTTTTCCGCTTACCCTCAGGAACCCAAGTGAGCGCCTGTAGTGGTATTCTGTTGTTTTGCATTCGTAGGACATGACCGATATATGACCATCGTGTTTTCCGTATATAGTCGGAGACATATTTCTGCCTAGAGTCTTCTCTTATTTGTCGATTAGTCTTGAATTCTTTCCAACTGATGTTCATGAGTTTTCTAAGACATTTGTTCTCGTATGTATTCTGCTTGTTCTCCAATGATTTTGTTATTTTCCAACTCTCACAGCCGTATATGATATACATTTGAATTAAACATATGTATATTCAATATCGTCGTATATTTCCAAATGTTATATATATATTGAAGGCGCTATATAAAGCAATTCTAGTATGGATTTCTCTTGTTGTGTCACCATCCTGTCTCATTTTACTGCCTAAATAATTGAAACTTTCAACTTTCTGTAGTTTTTCCCCGTTCAAGATGATATCAAAGGTCTCGTTAGAAAAGTTCATAGCTTTAGTTTTAGTGGCATTTATTTGGAGACCAATTTTAACCGAGAGATGACACAAATTATTTATTGCTTCTTGGGATTGTCTTGGTGTTGAACTTAAGAATGCTACATCATCTGCGAAATCCAGGTCCCCCAGGAATTTTCCATTTGTCCATTTTATACCCAATTATTCATTGTGGGTATATAACCCAATTAGCTATTCCAAAAAAAATAATACAGCCTTTTTTCAGTGTTATTTTTTTTCTTTTCCCTTTATTTTTTAAACAACATTTGCATTGTCAAGTGCTTTGATGTAATCGATCCGCTGATGACATTATCAGTTTGCGATAACTATCAAAGGCGAAAATCCGAGAGACAGGAGGCGAATTTTATTATTTTGAGTATACATGATCGTTTCGGAAACCCGCTTGTTATTTTTTTTTCGTCAAAATTGTTTTATTCTTTTTTAAATTTTGATAAAAGTTGTAAATTACATTTTTGAAGTTTCAATATTTCTCTCAAGAGAGACAATCTTGTTGGGAAGAATACAAATAGTTTATTTGCAGTTATCGCCCATTTCACTGATGATACAATACAAACAAACAAAATTAATATTAATTTTAATTTTATTCATTTTATTACTTTTACGACTGATTATTGTATTGTCATGGGGAATACACAACTATGCCATGTTTCAGAGCTATTGCTCTTCTGGAGGTTAATGAAAAATCGATTGCAAGATTTGAAGGTGACACGAGAGTGACATACGTCGCAAGTTAAAGAAAAGCCTGTAATAAAAACTGATAACTGCACGCTGCTCTTCTGTCGTGCATGCTTCCAAGGAGGCGGCCATCTTGGCTATGGTTTGCTGACGTCATACTTTCCATCAGGACGACGGGCCTGCGCGCACTGGTACCTCAAGGGGAGGGCATAACATATCCGTAGTACAACCGTCTACTACATGATTTTGACTTGTTATTGCCATATTAAGGTTATTTATTGACTCCCTTCGTATATATATATATATATATATATATATATATATATATACTATTATATGCCATATATATATATATATATATATATATATATATATATATATATATATATATATATATATATATATATATATATATATATATATAGTCGTGGGGTGAGTATTGGGGCAACTACGACAGTAGTTTTCGCCAGGAATAGCCTATGAGATATTAGGTAGAAGGTCTCCAGAAATTGGCTCGTTAAGAAAGTATAGAGACCTATCTGAGATAAGGAGAAGAAGAAGAGAATGCGAATGCTTTCCACTGAACAGTGTTTTCTAGTGAATTATGGTAAGAGTTCTGTTTCCATACGACCTTAGCTTCTGCCCTTAGATCCCGTAACAGAAAAAGTCCTGAACCTCATCTGAGTGTAGAAATTTACCTTTACGTAAATATTTGACACCGACAGCACGAGGGATACATTAACGAACTAAATAATGATCAAACGATTATTGGGTTTATTAATTAAATATCTTCACATATATGGTTAGTAGGGATTAGAACGTGATGATGGTAAAAGATGATTCACACAAATACACACAGATGAGATATTAATATTGTAGTTAATTAAATAGGAGAATGAACTTGTGTAAAGCGAAATGATGATGATGTGGTATGATACGTGTTACCAAAATGGTGAGTAATCTACACAGTCTATGTGTCTCTAAATGCGTCCCCCGGATAGGATGATTCACATGTATGCATAGAATGTCTCAAGTTGTTATAAGTTATGTCGAGCGTGGTATCTCTAAGTCGAGGACGTTCTGATGAAAATTTATGTTGCACTGAGAACGTTGCTAATATACCGTCCCTTCACTGTTTAACAATATCTCTGTAGCGTTGACCAACAGTTAACAGTTGTCGTATGAAAATGTCTGTTGTCTAATCTCCGAAGGTTACTGTCCAGACTAGATATCTTCACGAAATGTTCTTGATATGTAGACTTATTACATTGAGTATGTAATCGTGATTCATAAAATATACTTTGGGGTCTGTTTCATAGAATGCGCTTAAGAGTGTGTTGCACTTGGTATAAATATGAGATTTAACCTTTGAGCTCTTTAGCTTGACTTCAAATGGTAAGCTTCCGATGGAGCTGAAGTTGATATGAGTTGATGTGAGCTTTAGCTGGACTCCTGTAGTAAGCTTTCGAGTGATTTGAACTTGATTTAAATTTGTATTGAACGTGTGCGCTCGTGATATAAGGTGAAGGAAAATGCTGCGTCCACCGTCTTAATCGTAGGCGAGAAATATTCCTTTTTAATTGAGGAATGAAGGATGTCCTATGGCGAATTCTGCAAGCCAAATGTCCGTTTCGATAACTTTTTTCTGGTTAGACGTCAGACACGTAGCGTGTAGACTCAGTTTTCTGATGGACTGAACACACACAAAAGTCTTCGGAAGTTTTCACACTTAATATCACTGGTGGACTTTCATTTATCCTACTTCTCCCTATTGATCTCTATGAGTTCGATTCTAATGATGTTAAATATATTTTGCATGAGAGTGTGTGCATATAGAAGACCGTGATTATGATTTAACAAGCTAGATGTGAGTGAAGTATGAACTATTAATTACTTCCTACCAGCCTATCATCGTAGAGGAAAATCTTCTGAATTTATTAATCATTTATGAAAAGAATTATTTGAAAAACTATCTTTCGCACCTTTAGTTATAAATAACTAAAGAATAAGAGAAAGTATTAATAATCTGTATAAGATCTACTAACCTTCTTTTCCCTTCGCAAAATCCTTTAAGAACACAATAAACCACAGATATGAAATATTTTATCCACACTGACCTAATTGCATGCTATGCTTTAGGGATTTCTCTCTACACCACAATGTTGAAAAAAACTGGACTCCTCTCTAGCGAGCTGCGCGGTATATTATATCTCTAAAAGTCAAATGTGGGTCCCTTGGACCGGTGACGTACAACTCCGCCCATACAACAAATAGCAAAGAGTCCCTCTGGTCGCTCATTCTTAGGATCTCTCTTGTCCCCTGTCAGTCTAAAAGTGGGTGGGGCAATTCGTTGCCGGGCTTGCCTGACAAACAGGTGTTGAGATGATTGGCTGGCCAATGCAAAAATGTCCCCGCCTTCCAACTGTCGTAGCGCTCTGTTCAATGCTGCTGGCGGCGGCCTTTGTTCCCTCGGTCCATTATCACGTGCTCCGTTTTCCTATCTGGCACCCAGCTTGTGCCCGTCCCAAGGCCATTGTGACTGGGGTCTATTGTCGCTGGACCATATCGTATTTTGCGCCACGGTGACCGTGTTTTGTTTAAACAACGGCACAGCCCTGAATGAGATCCACCTGGCGTCTCTCAAAATAATAGTATCACAAGCTGGTATGTGTGACAGTTATTTACACAGGGACTGGTTATCAAAGAATGTTTTATTAAGTCCAAGCTGGGGTTTCGCAAGATTAGGATAAACTCAGGTGTTTTTAACAAGGTGGGAAACGGAATCAAACGAATTTCTTTACCACAGATGAAAGGACAAATGTGGTTCTTTAGATACCAGATGTGAGTAATCAAGATTACCGTTTAAGGTCCAGTCGTGATTAAAGATTACTAGAAAACGATGAAAGAGAAAGCGTGGAATGAAAGAGCACAAATGTGGGAGAAAATAAAATAAGACAGATGTAGGAAAAGATAGAGCGATAAGGCTTTGACGCTCGTTTATCACACACACACAAACACACACACGCATATATATATATATATATATATATATATATATATATATATATATATATATATATATATATATATATATACTTACTTACTTAGTCGTTCCCCTTCTACCGTGAGGTGTAGAGGTTTGGAAGAGAGAGCGCCAGACTATTCTATCGGCTGTCTTCCTCCTGGCCTGGTTCCATTCTAGTCCTCGGTCCTTCAAAGATTGTCTAATGTTGTCCTCCCAGCGGACTCTGGGTCGTCCTCGGGGTCTGGATCCTTGGCTCTTTGTTTCCCATGCTTGTCGTGGTAGCCGATCTTCTCCCATTCTGCAGACATGGCCAAACCATCTTAGTTGGGACTGTTCTACTTGGGTCTGTAGGGGGTGGCATTTTAGGCCTTGACGTATCGTCTGGTTGCGTACCATGTCTCTTCTTGTTACTTCAACCACCTTCCTCAGATACCTCATTTCTGAGGTTTGGATCTGGCTTTTATGGGTTGTAGTCATTGCCCATGACTCGCATCCATATGTCAAGACTGGGACTTAGGTGGAGCGGTATACAGCCATCTTCGTTTTTTTACCAACCTCTCTCTTGCTGAGGAATCCTCGATTTATGGCCTGAAAAAGTCTCCCAGCTGCTGCTTTTCGAGTGGCCAACTCTTCTTTGATGCCTCCCTTTCGGTCTATAATAGCTCCGAGGTATTTAAAGTGGTCGACCTGCTCCAGGACCTGTTCTCCCAGCTTAATCTGATGTCTTCTTTCTTCTCGTGATATCACCATAGATTTTGTTTTAGAGCTGCTTATGACCATCCCTCTCTTCTCCAGCTCTTCCTTCCAGACTTGCAGGTTGGATTGGAGATGTGCCTCTGATTTAGCAATCAGGGCAACATCATCAGCAAATGCCAGCTCTGAAATATAGACCTGTCTCATCTTCCAGTACCCCACTGAATACTTTCTTGTTCTCTCCTTACATGCCTTGATGACATCGTCCATAAGGAGTATGAAGAGGTAAGGTGATAGGATATCACATTGTCTTACACCAGTGGTGGTCCTGAACTCTTCTGACTTATGGTTTGCTGTCCTCACATAATTTCTGCAAGACTTGTAGAAGCTCTGTATAGCATGAATCAGAGGTGCTGGAATATTCTTCCTTGCCAAAGAGTCCCAAAGTTTGCTCCAAGGGACCCTGTCAAACGCCTTTTCCAGATCTATGAAACAAAGATGGATCTCACTCTTATACTCAAGGGCCTTTTCACTCAGCTGTCTGAGTGTGAAGATTAGGTCTTGAGTACTTCGGTTTGCTCGGAATCCGCACTGGACCTCATCCAACTGTGGCTCAGCTAGGCGTCGGAGTCTCTGCTCTAGGATTCTAGAGTAGATTTTTCCAGGACTCTGAGAAGGGATATGCCTCTATGGTTTCCACACTGTCGATTGTCACCCTTTTTGAAAATTGGTGTTATGATGGCGATCTCCCAATCCTTTGGTATGGTCTTGTTGCACCATGCTGCCTGTAGGACCCTTAAGAGTAACAGGTCGCCTGATGCTCCCATGTACTTAACCATTTCTGGTGTTATACCATCATGCCCTGCTGCTTTGCCCATCTTGATTTTCTCCAGTGCTGCCTTCAGTTCTTCCATCTTTGTGTCATCTTCATCACCATTGGTTTCCTCTTCTGTGCTAGTGGTTATCATTTCTGATGTTTGACCTTGCTTTTAATAGCGTTTTTCGTCTGTTAAAAAAGAGATAATACTTTATTATAAGGTTGGGGGGGGGGGGGGGGGGGGGAGAATCGGAATGGCTAAGAGGTACGGCGTCCGCCTCGAGTTCTAGGGTTTCGGGTTCGATTCCTAGTTGAGGGAATGTCATTTATGGTAATTTTTTTTTCAGAACCAGTGGACCTAATGATGTCATACCCCCTCCTGGCCTCCTGAGTAGTGAGATCGGACGCCTAGCCTTCTCTGATAAGGGCGAAAAAAATAGAAGGTCCTGTGCAAGTCGTAAAGAGAAGGCCTATCAGGCCGCTGCCCTGGAAAAATTTAAAAATTAGAATGTTCCCACGACACTAAATATTTACAGAATGTGTGATTCCTAAATACATACATTGGGATTCTCGCCGGTGCTACGGAGTTCGTGCACTGTGCTGAGATCCTCCTTGTGTGATCTAAGGGAGGAGATCGGAGCACTGATGGAGTATTCCGTGAGCAGTGAAGATAGTCCTTATAACCGAACCAAACCAAGACTTGATTAATTAATTGTGTATATTTGTTTATTCAAAGTGACTTAAGGCAAGCTTGGATCTCTTCTTCCGTTTGGAATGACTGGTAGAGTGTGCCGCAAGTCACCAGACAACACAACAGTTAGTCCTCCCATTGGAGACTTAGCACTAACCATATTTTCCTATGGCGATTGTTGCTGGACAGTGTAGACTCTCCCTATAGCAGTGTTTAATCTTTTGTCTGGATGACCTTCTACTTCGGTACCTCTTTTTCTTCGACTCCATTACTTCTTGTTCCATGTGTAGTATGATAGTAGCTGATGATTCAACAATGTTCTAGCAAAGGGGTATTGTCGACATAGTTTGAAGAAAGCTGTAAGTGTGCTCTCTTTTGGTGTAAGTGCTTGCTGTGCAGCAGTCTCTGTAGTTAAGTAAACCCTATGACCATTCTCCAAGTGGACTGCAACTTGGCTGGATGCCGTTCATGAATGGGAAAGCCAAAAATTCGCCAGAAACTTCATTGCTGCTTATGTATCGACCAATCTGGTACTGAGTGACTTCGTTGTGGACATTTTGATCCTCAAGTGCAAACATAACAACATCGGAGCCTTTGTTGACGTACTTGCACAAATATTTAATTGACTTAACCGTGTTTCAAAATGCAACGTTAATGTGAGCATTAAATGTCTTTGTTAACAACGGACAATAGGGTGCTATCCATCTGTTGTCTATTTCGTGTTGTCCAACCTTTATTTGAAAACCAACTTCTTCAGGTCTTCTTTGTCTGTAAAAGGGATATCCATTCTCGCTTGTTTGGGTGTCCTTAAGAAATCGTCTGGGGTACCGTTTGGTACATTTGTTATCTTTCACGCATGGTGAATTGTAGTTGTGGAGACCGCATGAACCATGCACTATCTGTGCCTTTACAATTTCAAAAAAATCCTTTCTCTTTTCTAGGATCTGGGAGCTTTGCAGACATGATGGAATCAACCTCATTAGAGTGAATTTTTGTGGCTAGCCAAATCAAAAATGGTCATGGGGCAACCCTCTTTTTTGCCATTCTATGGTATACATGTGGCATCGCATTGGTCCAAATATTTAAGACGGTAATGAGGTCCATTAATTTCACCACTTTTAGACGAAAACCCCTGGCAATAAGATAGTGTCTATGTATGTATGTTTGATCAGGGAGCAGTGTGACGTACGTCTAGTTTGAGAAGTGAATTCTCCCTGATATGATGGATGATTTAAAGGGACTTTTAGCTTTTCATAACATTAGAACCCCTGAACATTTGTTGTAACTTTTCGTTTGCCAGAACTCATTCCACCGGGACTCATTTAGCACGCGGCACGAGATCAAAGAGACAGACTGAGGGATTTCAGGGGAGACTATCGGCGTTATCAAAGACAGTAGTGGTCCCTGCTACGAGACGCAGTTGCTTGCCGCTAATTTCGCGTCTCGGTGTCAATCGCAACCGAGCGAACGGGGGAAAGCCGAAACGGGCAGCAGCGAACGGAGATACGAAGACCAGGGTGCGGCTTCTTCCCTTGATTTGGCGGTCAGATCCCCAAAAGTTCGGGAGATCAAATAAGCTGTCAAGTTTATCATGTCCCACTCAACTTACATTCCATTTTAGCTAAATAGACAATGAAGACTAGACACGTAATCATTCGCTGGCCAGAACTTGATAGTAGCACTAGCGATATTTGAAATCTTGCTAGATTATCCCATGGATTTTCATTTTATTTGCAGTGAATTCTATTTCTGTGCAAAGCGATTGATCACCTTTTGCAATCCCAGCAATAACGAAATCTTTCAGAGTTTCCATACTCGGTTCTTAAACTTCCAGACAGTTTGATGAGACATTTTTTTTAAAGTAAATCTTGTGGTGGTCCGGTACGGCCTAGCTAACATAATTACATGAAAGAAAGCCTACCCCAGATCATTTGATTATTATCATCAAATTAAATCTGTAAGATAAACTGGAAGATGAACAGTGCCAGTAGCGATAGTTTATATACTGCTCTATTGTGAGAGATTACCGATTTACCTGAATGTGACCGAGCCTAGTTTTTCCTCACTGGATTAAAAACTTTCCCGGTCAGTGGCTATCATCACGCAGTGAAGGATTATACCATCACCTCATTTTTCACCCCTATGTCGAACTGCGTCAGTGCCATCCCATAGACTCGTTTCTTTATAATAAAACACAAGAACTCTTAGAACTTCAAGTCCGGCGATAAGCGGGAATATTTGCTCTCAGTGAATCCTCGCATTATCTGGGGCGGGACATAGAAGGACTAGACAGTTGTCATACGTCAAGAGTTAATTATTGTGTTTATCATTCTAAGGGATTGTCTGATGCTGCAACTCGGTAAGTGTGTGGTGTATATGAGTGTGGATCCGCACAGTGTGTATGAATGACAGAAGATTTTACTTTTTTGCAACAAACCATTTGTTAACTTGCCTACCGGGTAATACGTTTTCTGTATACCCGGCATTGTTCCTTTAGTGGGATAATTTGTTAACTCTGTTTCATCCCTCGCCCCCTTTTTTCTTTGCTTAGTAAAGGGAAGACACCAGTTGGGATAACCGTATTTTTTTGTCTACCACCATAACTAATTTGGTAACACCTCTTTTCAGAGTAATTAACTTCACTGTTAGGTTAACGTACCTATGTTCCTGATATTATCTATCTCTGGACTGGGTTTATCTTTGTCTAATAAGCGGGAAGGGCTTAGTCGATACCAATTTTCTTCACCCCTCCCAAACTTGTTATTTGCATTTGTGTACTTATGATAATTTATGTAATACCTGATATTTGTTAGTAATTGATGTTTAAAGTGAATAAAATCACATAAACTCATTTAGTTCTGTGTTGGATATACCCAAAGCCCAACTTTTCCCCTATTCGTTTAATATAGTTTGTATCTACATCGTCTGTGTGTGTGAAAAACACCAAATCGGTGTGCGCGCAGATGCGAGTCTGGAAAACTGGCAAATAATTGTTTGACCAGGAGAGCGGAAGAGAAGATTGAGAGAAGCGATTTGTCGTAAATAAGTCTGTCTTTACTCTCCTCCAGCACGCTGTGAAGCAACTATTTAATATCTACATTTTCTATCACTGAGCTTTCCATCATCATTTTCCACTCTAAACCGGACCACTATTTCTAAGACTCTTTTCTCTCAAAATAAATTTACGACAATATTTGGCTGGCTCGCCGGGATTATTTTGAGATACATTTGATGCACACATATTTGTGGGCTGGTTCTGGGATCTTGAGCTACATTTGAGGCAATCGTATAGCCGGGTTAAAGATATTTTGAGTCTGATTTAGTCTGGGTCTAACTAGGTAGAGTGTGAATGATTTGTCTTGTGAATTAGGGAAATAAATAAATAATTACACCCCTAGACAAACGTTCTTTAAGTATTTGGGTTGTCCACACAGCATATTTACAGGTTGTTTTCTCTCCACAGCAGTAGAAAGTACAGATAAACAAAAATATTTGCTATTTTAATTATCCTCTGGCGGAGATAATTCAATTTCTTTCTTTATAAGAGTTGCTGGGATTGCGTGATTGTTTTACAGTCACTAAGGTTTTTGAAGTTAAAAAGAGTTGAGCTTAGCTAAAGACGGATTGTTCTGATTTTTTAAAAATTAAGTTAACAACGTCTCATCTCAATAATTGACTTTAGGGACGGAGTTTGTTGTCAGAGATTTAAAATTTAGGGAAAATTTTTTTTTTTTTCCTTTTAAATTGTTTTAATTTAAATTTTTCTCTACTGTTAGTAAAAGTAGATTCTTTTCCAGTGTAACTTACCATTTAGTGGCATAGTCGCTTGCGTTTAGAGCCTTAATTGCCAGATAATAGCAGCGATAAGTTTGCACAGTACAGGTAGGAGGTAACTCAAGTAAAATTTTTTTTTTACTTTTGGTTTTTTTCGTAGCGGCTTTGAGTTTCCCCCTTCTTGTTCCATCTTACTATTCTCTAGTCCTAGAAGCATCCAGTTCTTTGACAATGGCAGAGAGAATTAGGATAAGATCCCTTTTGAGGCAAGAGGCCAAGGACTCAGGACTAGACACAGAAGCTGCGAATCTGTTTATCAACCAGGAACTTCAAAGGTATGACGCGGAGGAAGAGAGGGCAGAAGCTAGGAAGAAAGAAGCGGACGATCGTCAATTGGAGCAGAAGAAAATTGAGGCAGAGATGGACGCCCGCAGGGAAAGAGAGAAGGAGAGACAACGCGAAGAGAGAGAGACAAGGAAAGACAGCATGAATTAGCGCTCAAGGCTTTAGAGAGTCGGAGTGCCTCTACTTCAAATAATGGAGAGCCGTCTTCGCCCCAGTCTCAAACAATGGATCTCTCCAGCACTCAGTCTGCCCAATTAACTGCTATGTCGTTTTCTTTAGAATCTTTTCCTAGCCCTAACGAAAAAATTGACAGCTACCTAGAAAAATTCGAGAGACTCGCGAATCTTTATGGGTTAGAGAGTACCCGCTGGGCGCTCAAACTTTCAACGTCACTGAAAGGCAATGCTTATGACGTGTACACAAAGCTGGGACCGAATCAACATGATTATGACCTGTTGAAGAAGGCCTTACTACAGCAGTTTGAGATGACTGCCCGAAAGTTTCTGCAGTTGTTCAGAAACAGCCGAAAAGAGAGCACGGAAACATTTCCCCAGTTCTCTTCACGTCTCACGGGTTATCTGACAAAGTGCATTGAATTATCTGACCTACCTCTTTCATATGAGGGACTCCTCGAACTTGTTCTTGTGGAGCAGATAAAATCCACTTTGTCGAATGAAACTCGTAGATTTTTGGCTGAACAGGGGGCAGTCAGGCTTGAAGACATACTCAATAAAGCCGAACGCTATAGCAATGCAATGGCCGAACTTCCCAGCACTAAACGTAAACCCACCGATGAGCCATCTCGAAAACAGAATCTAGAGCAGGCATCCTATTCTTCCACTTCCTCTCAACATTATAACCAACGAGATAACAATACCCAGAAACCTCCCCAGGAAAAATCGAAATTCTACAAAACCCGATACCCCCCAACAACAATTCTGATCAACCCAACAAGCCTACGTGGCAGCGCGGCCACCAAGGTCAAGGAAAAGGGAAGACCCCTACACCAGGAACGTCTGATCAGGGCAAACAAACCGGTGCAAACCGCATTGGATGTTTGCATACAGCCTCGAAAGGTAGAGTCAATGTCAGTGATTCTCAACCTGAGGGGGACCGACCCTCAACTCGAGGAACTGTAATTTTGAACGGTACCTCTACTACTTGTCTTTTTGACACTGGATTAAGTTTTGATTGTATTGTCGCTAGGCACCTAGTCAAACCCGGTCAGGAGACAGAGGAAACCGTCAAACTTAGTGGAGTTTTCAGGAGTGATGCACCCAGGACGCTTCCTATCGCACTGGTAGAAATACACTCTGACTTTGTCAGAGGAGTTATTAAAGCGGCCATAATGGATGATCCGATCTACCCAGTTATCCTGGGATGTAGATATGTGTTCATTGGGAGACCTAAGGAGCCGATTGTGGCAGCGGTAACCACAAGAGGGCAAGCCAAGAAGGAGAGGGAGCCTGCGCCAAACTTGTTGCCGAATGAACTGAAGGAGGCGCAACAAAAGGACCCTACTCTGGCGCCCTGCTTTAAAAAACTGCCCATGGCTAAGGACCCCAGACACAACGGAGACATCTTTTCTAAGGATGGTGTATTGTATCGTAGAACGGGCAACCCGGACACGGGGAATAACCAGCTCCTAGTACCGACGCAGTACAGAAACCAGATCTTAGAAATGGGGCACTCTCTTCCCTTTAGCGGACATATGGGACAAAACGCCACTATTCAGCGAATAAAAAACCACTATTGGTGGCCAGGAATGAACTCTGACATTGTCAGGTATGTGAAATCCTGCGCCCAGTGCCAACGGGTAGCACCCAAGCACTTGACACCCCCAGTACCTATGGGGCAAATGCCAATAGTAGGGACTCCATTTGAACGGGTTGCTGTCGACATTATTGGTCCTCTGGAAAAGACCAAAAGAAGGAACAGGTTCATCCTGACCTTAGTTGACACTTGCACTATGTGGGCCGAAGCCGTACCGCTACCATGCACTAATTCCAAGCATGTCGCAGAAGCCCTTGTGCAAATTTTTACACGGTTGGGATTCCCTCAACAAGTTTTGACGGACAATGGATCCCAATTCCGTAGCCTGTTAATGGAGGAGATCTTTAAGATCTTGAGGGCCAAACATATCCACACAAGTCCCTACCATCCGGCCGGAAATGGGCTCGTGGAACGTTTTAACGGTACCCTCACCATGATGTTACGTAAGCTGGGTCAGGAGAAACCGGAAGACTGGGACCAATATATATCGGCTGCCTTATTCGCCTACCGAGAGGTACCCCAAGCGTCTACGGGTTTTGCGCCAGCTACACTTTTATTTGGCAGACCTATTAAGGGGCCACTAGAAGCCTTACTTCGGTCCCTGACAGACCAGAAGGCTGACGAGACAGTCGTCTCTGCAAGCAAGTATGTATCTGAGCTTAAGGAAAGGCTAAAGCTAGGATGGGATCTAGCTACTACCAACCTTAAGAAAGCCCGCGCTAAAATTACTAAAAGATACAACAAAGCTGCAAAAGAGAGAGAACTACAACCAGGGGAGAAAGTCCTATTGCTACTTCCAACCGGAAGCAATAAACTTTCGCATCGGATGGCAAGGACCGTTTACCGTCCTTAAAAAGATCTCACGTACCAACTACAAGATCTCCATCAAAGGAAAGGAGAAGGTCTTCCACATAAATCTGCTAAAGAAATATTTGGAAAGACCGGTGCCATCCTCTGAGCATCTCCTGGCTGTCGCCATAGCAACGGAAGACGAGGAAGATGATGATGGTTGCATGGAGTATCCACTGCAACCCACAGAATCCTTTAAAGATGTCAAGTTCGGCGACAATCTCTCACCAGAACAACAAACAGAAACCAGGGCTCTACTAAAACAGTACAGTGCAGTCTTAACGGATGTACCTGGTCGAACAAATCTCATTGAATTTGATATGAAATTAACAAACGAGACCCCTGTTCAAACCAGAGTTTACCCCATCCCGTACGCTAAAGCTGATGCACTTCGCGGAGAAATAGACAAGCTGCGTCAGGCAGGAATTATCAGTGAGTCTACATCTCCTTACAGCTCGAGTGTAGTGCTGTTGCAGAAGCCCAATAAGGAAGTTCGGCTGTGCATTGATTACCGGTTGCTAAACGCTGTAACGGAATTCCAGCCCGAACCTCTCCAAACTGTTTTTGAGTTGTTCACCAAGCTCAGCAAAGCAAAGATCTTCTCCAAGATTGACCTCAGCAAAGGTTATTATCAAATACCAGTCAAGGAGGAAATTAAACCTTTGTTAGCTTTCAGCACTAGTGAAGGACATTACACATTTAACGTGATGCCGTTCGGTTTGCATAACGCACCAGGAGTGTTCACCAGGATGATGAGGAAGCTTCTACAACCTTTTTAAAGTCCCCATATCCATAATTTCATGGATGACATATTAATTGCATCGGAAACCTATGAAGAACATATTGCTACGGTTGCTATGCTCCTCAGGAGACTACAGGAAACGGGTCTCACAGCCAGACCTAGCAAATGTCTCATCGGGTTTGAACAGTTAGACTTCCTGGGGCACACTATTTCTCACGGATGCAGTTGGCCTATTAAGAAGAACGTGGAGAAAATAATGGCAGCAAAAAGACCCCGAACGAAGAAAGACGTACGTTCCTTCATATCGCTATGTGCATACTATCAGAAGTACATCCAGAACTTCAACGGACTGACGGCACCTCTGACTGACCTCACAAAGAAAGGTTGTCCTGATAAGGTCATATGGGATCAAAAGTGCGAACACGCGTATAGCACTTTGAAAGGACAGTTGTCTGCATACCCCATTTTGAGGTTGCCTGACCTCAAGAAACCTTTTGTACTGAGAGTCGACGCGTCAGGTCAGGGCATCGGGTCAACACTGCTTCAAGCCGATGACAGTGACCTGAACATGCTATTTCCAGTTGCCTATGGCAGTCGGAAATTAAATAAAGCGGAACGGAACTACAGCGTAGTTGAAAGGGAATGTCTTGCTCTGATTGACGGTATCAGACGCCATCATGAGTTTCTTTATGGTACATCTTTCACGGTGCAAACAGACCACGCTCCGTTAGCATTTCTTGGTGCCAATAAAGAATTTAACGCAAGGATCATGCGTTGGGCGCTTCTTTTAAGCGTTTATTCTTTCAAAGTGGAATATATTCCGGGAAGACAGAATGTCGGGGCTGATTTCCTGAGTAGAAACTGGTCTACAGAGGAAGAAGAGCAAACTGAAGATACCACTCATCCTAAAATCACCAATCAGGTCACCTCCATTGTCAAAAAATGAAACATGAAAAATGGTTTCATGTCTAAAAGTGGGGACGATTGTGACGTACGTCTAGTTTGACAAGTGAATTCTCCCTGATATGATGGATGATTTAAAGGGACTTTTAGCTTTTCATAACATTAGAACCCCTGAACATTTGTTGTAACTTTTCGTTTGCCAGAACTCATTCCACCGGGACTCATTTAGCACGCGGCACGAGATCAAAGAGACAGACTGAGGGATTTCAGGGGAGACTATCGGCGTTATCAAAGACAGTGGTCCCTGCTACGAGACGCAGTTGCTTGCCGCTAATTTCGCGTCTCGGTGTCAATCGCAACCGAGCGAACGGGGGAAAGCCGAAACGGGCAGCAGCGAACGAAGATACGAAGACCGGCGTGCGGCTTCTTCCCTTGATTTGGCGGTCAGATCCCCAAAAGTTCGGGCGATCAAATAAGCTGTCAAGTTTATCATTTCCCACTCAACTTACATTCCATTTTAGCTAAATAGACCATGAAGACTAGACACGTAATCATTCGCTGGCCAGAACTTGATAGTAGCACTAGCGATATTTGAAATCTTGCTAGATTATCCCATGGATTTTCATTTTATTTGCAGTGAATTCTATTTCTGTGCAAAGCGATTGATCACCTTTTGCAATCCCAGCAATAACGAAATCTTTCAGAGTTTCCATACTCGGTTCTTAAACTTCCAGACAGTTTGATGAGACATTTTTTTAAAGTAAATCTTGTGGTGGTCCGGTACGGCCTAGCTAACATAATTACATGAAAGAAAGCCTACCCAAGATCATTTGATTATTATCATCAAATTAAATCTGTAAGATAAACTGGAAGATGAACAGTGCCAGTAGCGATAGTTTATATACTGCTCTATTGTGAGAGATTACCGATTTACCTGAATGTGACCGAGCCTAGTTTTTCCTCACTGGATTAAAAAACTTTCCCGGTCAGTGGCTATCATCACGCAGTGAAGGATTATACCATCACCTCATTTTTCACCCCTATGTCGAACTGCGTCAGTGCCATCCCATAGACTCGTTTCTTTATAATAAAACACAAGAACTCTTAGAACTTCAAGTCCGGCGATAAGCGGGAATATTTGCTCTCAGTGAATCCTCGCATTATCTGGGGCGGGACATAGAAGGACTAGACAGTTGTCATACGTCAAGAGTTAATTATTGTGTTTATCATTCTAAGGGATTGTCTGATGCTGCAACTCGGTAAGTGTGTGGTGTATATGAGTGTGGATCCGCACAGTGTGTATGAATGACAGGAGATTTAATTTTTTTGCAACAAACCATTTGTTAACTTGCCTACCGGGTAATACGTTTTCTGTATACCCGGCATTGTTCCTTTAGTGGGATAATTTGTTAACTCTGTTTCATCCCTCACCCCCTTTTTTCTTTGCTTAGTAAAGGGAAGACACCAGTTGGGATAACCGTATTTTTTTGTCTACCACCATAACTAATTTGGTAACACTTCTTTTCAGAGTAATTAACTTCACTCTTAGGTTAACGTACCTATGTTCCTGATATTATCTATCTCTGGACTGGGTTTATCTTTGTCTAATAAGCGGGAAGGGCTTAGTCGATACCAATTTTCTTCACCCCTCCCAAACTTGTTATTTGCATTTGTGTACTTATGATAATTTATGTAATACCTGATATTTGTTAGTAATTGATGTTTAAAGGGAATAAAATCACATAAACTCATTTAGTTCTGTGTTGGATATACCCAAAGCCCAACTTTTCCCCTATTCGTTTAATATAGTTTGTATCTACATCGTCTGTGTGTGTGAAAAACACCAAATCGGTGTGCGCGCAGATGCGAGTCTGGAAAACTGGCAAATAATTGTTTGACCAGGAGAGCGGAAGAGAAGATTGAGAGAAGCGATTTGTCGTAAATAAGTCTGTCTTTACTCTCCTCCAGCACGCTGTGAAGCAACTATTTAATATCTACATTTTCTATCACTGAGCTTTCCATCATCATTTTCCACTCTAAACCGGACCACTATTTCTAAGACTCTTTTCTCTCAAAATAAATTTACGACAAGCAGCTCATCTAGATTTTCCCTTCCACTTTGCATTGCAAGTGAATGTAATAAATACATCCAGGCGACCATAGTTACGTACATAGGTCATCGCACGTTTACAAACAGTAAGGGGTGCTGACCGTACTGTAGAGCATCAGACGATATATGAATTTCCTTGATATGCTTAATGCCATTATATTTATTTTTAAGTATAATGTCTCTTCTGCTTCGTTCGAAAACTGAAACGACATGACAAAAACAAAAACTGTTCGACAACGAAATAAGGAGTGTTTCGTCGAAAACTCACACGGAAGGACAAAAACAAAAACTGTTCTAAAACGAATTAAGACGTGTTTCTTGCATTCGTTAATAATAATGTATTGTTACTAATAATATATTTTTTAAGTACTTTTTAAGTAGTTTAAAATGGAAAATTCACTGATGTAAGGGAAAATATTCAAGTAAAGTCTAACTTTCATTACCAAAATAAATTGTTGCGTCCCCTGAATCAATAACTTTTCTATTGAAACAAGACACATAGAGGTTCGAATAAATATATATATGTGTTACAGAGGACAGCAGACTAACGTGAAAAAATCTAATTGTGCCAGTATAATGCTAGATAGAGAATGACTCTAATGAAAAAACGGACAGGAACTACCTAGGGTGCAGACTGCCAATTACTGAAAACGTTATATACGGGAAATGTCCGACCGGCACTGGAATATGGAATGCCAGCCTGGGCAACTATCTCAAAATCCAACTTCTCATGAACAATCAAAATACAAAACCAGGTACATAGAATCATTTCTGGAGGAATAAAATCAACACCAGTAAATGAAATGAACGAGATAACAAAACTTCAATCAATGAGTAACAAAAGAAATTACAAAGCACTACAGGGAGCAGAAAAATATTAAGAGGCTTACAAATCACCCAATAAATGACAGACTGAAGGGGTTTCGTCGATGCAGAATCCAGAGAAGCTGATTTGCACAAGTGCCAGATATTGCACAGACAAAAACAGAGCCCAGCAGCGTATTCGTTCCCACCATGGAATAGAACAAGGCTCATAGAGCTGATCAATAGCATGCCCCAAGTGATGAAAAAAGGCTGCCAGATAGATGCAGAGCGGAGACACCTAGCTATGGAATACATCAAAAAGATGTTCCCAACCAAATAATTTACCAACATATATACAGATGTATCAGCAACAAAAGCTACAAAAATGGAAATGGAGGCGTATACACAAAATTAAAGAATGGATGAAAAATTGATATCTCAGTGGCCACTGGAAAATTCTTAAACAACTTTAAAACGGAGGCAGAAACACTAATAGCCATAATTATCATCATGAAAAATAAAGATTTAGCTAGAGACAAGACAGTGCTCCTCACCAACTCACTATCAGTCATCACTGACCCCAGAAACAATAAGAAAACAATTAATTAGACAGCGTGGCAGAAGCACTAATAGAAACCATCTATGAATTTAAGAAAAAAGCAAAAGTACAGTGGATCCCTGCCTACTACAAGATATATGAAAATGAGAAGGCAGATAAACTTTCCGAAGAAGATAGAAAGAACATTAAAACAGAAGAAATTGCTACAAATAAAGAGATAACACACTGATCAGAAATAACTATAGAGAAAAATTCCATAAGGAACGTCCAGAGACTGATCATGCAGAACCATACTATACATTACCAAGAAAAGACCAAGTGATTATTTTCAGACTTAGAACCGGCCAGTGCAGACTCAGATAACATATTTTCAACAAACAGAAAATAAAAAAAAGACAGATATACGTTCATATAGGGAGGACAAATAAACACGCTCTTTCGGAGATATGAACAATCTGAGACAGACCATGCCAAAGGACAGACAAACACGTGCTTCAAAAAAAAAAAAATCATTATGATATTTATAAATAGCTTTGTTGCATTGGTATAAACATTATAAGTAGTTAAACCTGTATCTTTCCCACAGAACTGGTCATGATATCAATTTTACGACCAGCGATAATTACTAGAATTATATATTTGTTTCGTGTATGCTCAGAGCCAAAGTGGACACTTTCTGGACGAGCTACAAGAACACTGAAAATGCCTGAAGAGCTTTATTGGTACCATCAGAAAGAGTATATATGGTTCTTGTTCTGTGTTACCTTCGTTACCACCACATCAGTTTTCACACAGTGCTCAACCCCAAAGACCTGTCGTCAGCATGAAGATTGTTGTGTTTCTGTGCCTCGTGGGTAAGTTTCTTTAAGTTTTCTTATGCCACATTCCGATGATCGCCTGAAACACTTGTTTCTTTTTCTTTTTTTTTTTTTTGCGAAATTGTTCACTTTTCTGTACATATTTATCACATTTAAAGTTTAAATGCTTTCGTGCCACTGTTTTCAAAGTAAATGAATGAAATGACCAGAGGAGAATTTAGTGCTGTTATCAGATCATGCTGAAGAAAGAGCATAACATAATTATTTTCCGTCCTATTTTGGCGGACGACGTAATCGTAGAAGTAAATTCTCTGTTATTTTCATAACTTATTCTACCATTGCCATCAGTTTTCTACTAATGGTTTCTGTACTGTCCCGAATTGAGTGTCTTCTTGCAACTTGTTGACCGTTCCTAACACTAATGTGTTTACTTTACTTCATAATTTGACTATCTAGTTCCCCGCATTGTACTAAATATAGTTTTTTATCGACGTTTTCAAATAAGTTCTTTAATTAACATTCCTTATCCATCGACTCACGTCGTAACATATTTGTGAGAAGATCAGAAAGCTTTTTGAGCATTTCTCATGTCATTTAGAATGATTATCTTTGCCTAGCATAAACACCAATCACTCTAACAATCCATCTATCCTTTGATTTTCCACATTATGTTTACAGTCTCATGGCATAATTCGCGCTGAATAAAGTTCATGGTAATATGCATCATTATAGCCATATAACTACCAAGGCAAAGAAATATGACAAGATCCATTACTATCAATTTTTGTGTGTGTGGACAAGATCCACATGTAGCAATATTTATATTGAAGAGTATCGTCATCCGCGTGAGGCAGTAATACACTTCTTCAGTCATGTTTTTTTCTTATTGTGTACAAAAAAATCGAGCCACCCCTGCAGCAGACTCTGTCCCCTGCAGGAAGCCTGCATTAAAGTGTTTATGTGCTTTTGCTGCGTGGATGCTGTAGCAATTAATGTTACATGAGGAGGTTGCCAGTTTTGTACACAAGCTTATAGGTACAGTCGACATTTCTAAAGTCCTAGACTAAAACAAATCTTATCCTTAGAGCTCCTATTCCCTCTAGAATAGGGCAGTCTACAGTATCAATCCAGTTCAATGTCTCACGACATTTTCCTAAATGTTGTTCACATATTAATTTTGTACATTATTATGTTTATGAAAAACACTGCCTGGTTTTGGGCTGTTCATTCGTATGTTCAAGGATTATATGGCTTAGTTCATTCTTAAAGTGAATTAGTCTGCTAAATAATTTTTGAATGAGACAAATACAGGAAAGAAGACATCAGATTAAGCTGGAAGAATAGGTCCTGGAGCAGGTCGACCACTTTAAATACCTTGGAGCTTCATAGACCGGAAGGGAGGCATCAAAGAAGAGTTGGCTACCCGAAGAGCAGCAGCTGGGATACCTTTTTAAGCCATATATCGAGGATTCCTAAGCAAAAGAGAAGTTGGTAAGAAGGCGAAGATGACTGTATACCGCTCCACCTATGTCCCAGTCTTGACGTATGGATGCGAGTCATGGGCAATGACTCCAACCCACAAAAGCCAGATCCAAACCTCAGAAATGAGGAATATGAGGAAGGTGGTTGAAGTAACAAGTAGAGACATGGTCCGCAACCAGACGTTACGTCAAGGCCTAAAAAGCCAACCCCTGCAGACCCAAGTAGAACAGTCCCAACTGAGATGGTTTGGCCATATCTGCAGAATGGGATAAGATCGGCTTACACGGCAAGCATGGGAAACTAAGAGCCAGGGATCCAGACCTCCAGGACGACCCAAAGTCCTCTGGGAGGACAACATTAGATAATCTTTCAAGGACCGAGGACTAGAATTGAATCAAGCCAGGAGGAAGACAGCCGATAGAATAGTCTGGCGCTCTCTCTTACAAACCTCTACGCCTCACGGTAGAAGAGGAACGACTAAGTAAGTAAGGCAAATATTCTTTGTGCCTCACTGAGATTTTTTCTGTCTTCTCAAGCTACGTCCCTGGCTGCTAATGTACCGGAGAAACGTATCGTAATGTACCCCTGGAGAAACGTATCCAGTGAATGGTGGCTTTTTCCACATCTGTGGAGCTGTGCTCATTGCTAGAAACAAGGTGAGTGTCCAGGCACAATCCTAGGAACAAACGCCAAAAGTTGGGTGAGCACTGATATATATAAACGCAGAACTTAAACGCTTGAACATTTTGGTGTCACGGTGTCACGCTGTCCACACACTGAATAAATCTTCTTCTCCTTTTATCGACTTAGCGCTCCAAACGGAGCATACAGCCATCACTATAGTTGTTCTCAGAAAGCCTGTACTAACTCATGCCCTCCTTAAGGAGCATGAAGTTAACATTGTGGCATTGTCTCCGGGAAGTCTAATAATTGTAACCTACTTGCTTCTTCTTAGCCTCCAACTGTCAAAGCAGTCAGTGGCTATCAAGCCTGGTAACGTCTTGTAAGGCAGCAACAAATTACTTCCACTTTGTTCGGTCGGCTGCCATCCTTCGTGCAGTTCCCCATCTTTGGTTCATTCTTTACATCTCGGCTTCCACAGTTCTCGCCAAGTTGTTTTTGGTCGGCCTCTCTTTCGATTTCCTTTATGGGTCCATAGCACAGCTGTTGTTGTGATGGCATCGGGGTCTATTCTGAGGAAAAACTACTTGTAGTGCTTCAATAAGTGTTAACACTTAAATGTTCAGAACAAATGTTGCACCACCTGGCGTGATGGGCAATGATTGCTGTTGTCAGCAAGTGGCCAAGAACCAAAGAAGAAAGAAGCAGAAGAACAATGTGGTGCCTTAGAGTTTTAGGATCGAAGTTCTGTAGAAAAGAAATGTTAATATGTCAGCTATAATTAAGACAGCATTTCAAAAGATTAATATTTGAAATAATTATACAATTAATACAAATACCAGAAGCCTCAAATATTGACTCTGAAGACATTACATCAATAAAGAACAAATACTGGCTACCTGGTTATCAAATATGAGATTGCCAGCCCATAAAACGGTAGGCATAGAAAAGATATGCTATAATTCCTAACTTGTTATCTGTGAACTAAAAAAATGTAAGGGTAGTGCGATAGCAGAACCTGCCGTAGGAAAAGGAATTGTTAGAGACTTCGTCATACTATCTCCAGTTTTTTATGAGGTGGTGTCTTCCCCTACCCTAACTCAAGAGCTGAGCCAGGTACCATTTGCATCTGGGTACACTGGACCGTGGCGCTACCAAGTTTCGACCATAGAACCCAGTAAATGTGCATCGAGAGAGGAAAAGGCTAATATCGCGTTGCCACTTGAACGCTCTTCTGAAATATGAAGTCATGACTATATCGTCAAAGAACAAAGCAGGAATAGCCAGCGGACATAACATAAACAACTTGCAATAGCTAAAAGTGCAGACAATGCTAAATAAAATAATTCATTTAATAGTATTTTTCTTCTTCAAGTACGTTGTATGCTGGCATGGGTAATCTCCCCAATTTCCTGCCTTCAGTAATATCTATCAATTCTAATGTTGGCTTCTTTCCATGCCGTGATGTCAAGCTGTCCAGTATATTTATGTCTTTGTGATCTAACAGTGACATAATGTAAAACTGAATGTCTTAGCCTAAAAGACAAGAAGGTAAAACATATGGTCAGTATCCGGGACACAACATCAATGTAAACGTGACCATTCCGATACAAGTTTATAAATGTAAATACCTGAGCACTGTGATATCTTCAACATGAGAGATAAGATGTCTAAGACAAGCTACAAATTGAACCTTGAGTCATGGCAGGAGAAACGATCAAATGAGAAATTTGGGAACTTCACCGTGCATCAAAAAGACATACAGATAAATTTAATTTGGTCTAGATTCTTCATCAGAAGGTGGCAACATCTGCTATCAGGGAAGGTTGCCAATTGCAGAAAATCTATCCACGGGGTAAGGGAACACCCGAGATAGATAGATAGATAGATAGATAGAGAGAGAGAGAGAGAGAGAGAGAGAGAGAGAGAGAGAGAGAGAGAGAGAGAGAGAGAGAGAGAGAGAGAGGGTTATGCGGACAATAGTTAGCAAATCCAGAAAGAAACACGGTATAACTCTACTCACATCACCACAGCTTCCACTTCTTCTTTGATCCTTAGCCACCGACCGTCAAAGCAGTCAGTGACTATCACGCCTGGTGGCGTCTTGTAGGGCAACAAGAAACTTCTACCAGTTTGTTCAGTCGGCGGCCATCCTTCGTGCAGTGCCCAGCTCTAATCATTCTTTGCATCTCAGACTCCACATTTTTTCGCCAAGTTGTGTTTCTTCTTCTTCTTCTTCCGTCCTTAGCCACCGACCGTCAAAGCAGTCAGTGGCCATTACACCTAGTGGCGTCTTAGGGCAACAGCAGATAGGTTTTCTTTGCCATTGTTTCCCATCACGCCTAGTGGCGTCTTTAGGGCAACGGCAAATCAACCCACCTGCTGCCGTTTCCGTAATCGAAGTGACTGGCAAACGGGTGACCAGAGCACAGCTGTTCTTGTGATGGCATCGGGGTGTCTTCTGAGGATGTGGCCAGCCCAACTTCAGCGTCTGCTAGCTATGATGATGTACATGTCCTCTTGGTTGCAGCTAGTAAACAGTTCTTGGTTAATGATGGTATTCGGCCAAAAAATTTCCCAGAATGTTCCTTAAGCAGATTGTGTTGAAAGAGGACAATTTAGACCTTTCCTTCTCTGTTACTCTTCAGCATTCCACATCATAGAGAAGCACAGAAAGTTCCTAGCTCTCATATAGTCTTAATTATGTGTTTCTGCTGTACTGGGAAGACTTCCAGATGTTGTTTGGACTAGCAAAGGCTTTTCTCGCTTTATTCATTTTCTTGTTGATGTATTTGCTTGTTCCGCCGTCTGCGGAAGAACCAAAACTCTGTATTCCTTCTTCATTCCACATAACGTTTATACAAATATATACGGAATTGTCAGGTCTCGGAAATATTATCTCCTTCATTAAACATAAAACTAGCAGGTTTACTGACATATTTCTTACAGGTTCTGACTGCCGCTCACTGTCTCCAAGGTCAAACAGCTTCTAGAATGCGTGTGGAGGTCGGAGCCTTGAACTTGTACGCGGCACCCAACGCTTATGAACAGACTGTTGGTGTCAGTCGTATTGTGATTCACGGCAGCTACAACGCCAACGGTGCAGGTATCCCCAACGACATTGGCATCATTTACCTGTTGTCTTCCGTAACGCTCAACGCTAACGTACAGGTGGGTATGAGCATGGAAAAAAATAGTCAGTTCCTAATTTTGTAATAATAAACATGTAGAACGCACTGAAACAGAAGTTAGACAAGAACACACTGAGTAAATTTGATTGAAAATGCTAAATTGTACGCAGTGCCACACTACAGAACACGGAACCAGAAAAGAAGACACAAGAGGGTATCAAAAGAGACTCTTTATATGGGATGCATATGATGGTTTGTTATTTTAAATAAACAGTACCTGGCGCTTTCTATAAAGTAATGTAGTAATAAAAATATTGCTGCACTAACTGTGCATACAATGTACTTATTAATATAAAGGACAAGACTAAAGAAAAGTGACACGACTTTCCCACTCACACACAATTTTGTGTGTTAGACGGTGATATATACCTTGATATTATTTAAATTGTTAGAAAATTATATTGCTTAATTTGTGGTTTCCCTTACAGCTCGCTGGACTGGCTCCCAGGGGTTCATCTTTCGCCAACTCCAGGTGTGTCATCACCGGCTGGGGTCAGACTTCTGGCACTGGATCTGCTTCACCTACTCTGTTGGAGGCTAGAATTACCAAGATCACGACAGCTGATTGTCAATCCAGATGGCCAGGACAGAACATCAACATTAGACACATCTGTGTCTACGAAGCTGCTGGTAAGTTCCCATGTTACACAGTCACATAAGTAACACTGACATATATTCTGGACAGTGTTTATAAATAAGAAAAACGTGTGATTTTTCTATGTGTAAATGTTAGTTTCCCTACACTCGCATGCAAATGACTATATGTCATAGTTTCCGATGTTGTCTACATTACCATTTTCACCTTTAAACCTATCTATATAAACTATATGTAAACCTTTGGTATTTAGACTATTCTTGAACGATAACAGGAACTATAGTGCCTTCTGATATTTGTGTGGGCTCCTTTTGAACGTTAAATAGTAAAAAAGAAGAAAGTATTTCTGTATATTATTAATTTATTTTACGTTGCCAGCTTCCTCTGGAAATCGCCCCAGTGCCTGTATGGGTGACAGTGGCGGCCCAATGATGTGTGGTAGCAACTTCTCCCTCTTGGCTGGCATCACCTCCTGGGGAGTGTCCAACTGCAGTGGTAATTTTTTTATTTTCCTCCTTCACGAGAGAAATATATACTCATTTAACCTTTCATCCAACGTTACTATCTGATCAGTCTTAACCCCTTTATCGTTTTCACACCAGTAACTTTTTAAAACGGTAATATTATCTTGATTCCACAATTTATATGACATATTATGAGTATTATATTAATTGTACAGGTAACTACCCAAGTGTGTACACCCGAGTGGGCTACTAGTTGTTGAATCACGCTTTATTTGTTAAATGACGTGAATGTCCACCAGTTGATAAATGTAGATGTTGGGACTGGTGTAGTAAAGTGTAACGATTGTCAACTCATTAAACCCAGCACAGTTTTGGTCATACAGGTCATCTTGTCCTGGAACGTGATGAGGCTCCGACAAGAATGTGAGTGTAGACAATGAGTGTGTATATGAATGTCAGAACGCGAATGGTAGAATGATTCGATAGAGTTGACAAGTTGGTAGTACATCACTCATACTCACACTGTTCGAATTCAAGAAGTACTGGAACTACGGTGGTCTTTTTATAACATTTAATGAGACGCACACTTGGACAGTACGTGTATGGTTACAGGAACAAATGTCGACATAGACAGCATAATGTTGATCACAGGAATATCATCTTAAGTTAGCATTCATGCTTGGCAAATATCATAATGGAGCATTCGTAAATAAGCATTCAGAGTTCCATCATGTAAATCATCTGGCTTTACTGACTGGGCACGTCAGACCATAACCAATATATAGGAAGGCTCCTAGACTTAACCTCGTCTAGCGAATATCCCTTCACGTAAAGTTCAATATATATATTTTCCATAAAGATATAGGAATCCCAGACATGGGTTCTCACATGTAGCAGTGATCTCTTGGTTCATCGAGCGATAGTACAGGCATCCCTTTTTCTCACTCGATAAATACAAAGTATATGGATTTCAACATGGCTGTGCTTCTCTCGTGAGCTTCACTCACTATTGGATACAGACCAAAATTGGTCATTCGTTAAATGTCCTCATTTCTTCATAGCTTCTATCATAGAGGTAATTGAATAATATCATATAATCTAGTGCTGATACATAGGAATGTCATCTTCCTTTGAATAAATATTCTTTTCAAAAGTACCACTGTGCATCTGCTTATCGACAACGATGGCGAAGCCCAAGTTCATAATAAATTGTGGTTTTACCTTTCTATGCGAAATATCACTTTGCCATTCCTTGGCAAAAGAGAATAAACACTGGGGTAAAGTACATACAACATGTCTAAATGACTATCACTTTTCCCCATCTACTTATAGATCACTTTTCGGCGATAAGCCGGCTACAACAAAATTCGACATCCCGACAGGATGACAGCCATGAATCACCCCCCCCCCCCTGCTAGCGATACTTCCGCTGCATAGCCTTTGACCTTTTCTAGCGACAACCAACATAGTTCGACTTAGAAATGTAAAGATATCCATATATAAGACAGACTCGTCCTACTCATACAAACACTACGTATAAATTCAGGCCATAGATATACTGAAGCAAGAACAATCTATTCCTACCCAGCCAAAGAATAACTCGCAGTAGGCCTAAATTCGTCCGCGGAGTCCGATCGAAGATGACGGAACTACTTTCAAGGGAAGTAACTCAAAAATGACTTCTCCTTAAGCACTTAAAAAAGGAAATACTTTGTTTACAAAATATTTGCGAACATAATAAGTATATAATGTATTATATTGCAAGATAGTAAAGATTGCACTTTACAGTCTTACCACACCTCCCGGGAAAAAAAAAAAAATTTTTTTTTTTAAATACATCTAGGAGCAACGTAGAATAGGCTCACAACGCAAGAATACTGCGCAGATGAAAATATCAGGAATAACTATAATTCCTAATATGACCGGTGAGAATATATCTCAAAATCTGAGAGAAATTGTTTCTCTACGAATAAATGTTTCCAGGAAGGTGTGATCTACGTATAATACAATTCTGGTAATTATACAATGCATACCAAAAATTCACACTATAATCTTAAATTTATGATTTATGAAGAAACAATCATCAAAGAACAGCGGTAAATAAACATCAATAAACCGCTAAGTAGAGATACCATCATTCTATTATTAAATTACAAATGTGTATCTTAGTAAAGAAACAAAAAAATAACTGTTGTAAAGTTATACATATTAAAAAATCCAATATTTAACAGTTAAGTGGCATCATGTGGGCATCTGGACAGAATGTCCGCCATCACATTTTCTGAACCACGGATAGCTCGTACCGAGAAATGAAAAGGTTGAAGAGCGATTGCGTATCGAGTTGATCTCGAGCTCTTCAAGTTCTTACTTTGGATAGCCGTAAGAGCTTTTTGGTCAGTTTCCACTACGAAATGCGCGCCCAGAAGGAATCTTTGGAGTTTGAGAATTGACCAAACCATTGCCAATAATTCACGGTCTAAAACCGAGTAATTCCTTTCTGCAGCATTAAGTTTTCTGGATATATACATTACAGGATGCAGAGTTCCAGAGTACTCTTGCATTAGTGCCGCTCCAATCCCAGTGGATGAAGCGTCACTACGAAGAACGAATGTCTTATCTGTTGTAGGTAACACTAAAATAGGTGGTGATGAAAACATAGTTTTGATCTTCTCTAGTGAAGATTGGCATTCATGAGACCAGTGAACCATGTTAGGCGACCCTTTCTTTAATAGTGTAGAGAGAGGTGCCATGATAGAGGACAGATTCGGAATGAAACGTCCATAAAATTGTATGAGACCTAAAAGACTTCGCACTTGCTTTTTAGTCCTAGGGATAGAGATGTTAAGTATCTTAGTGATATTATGGTCTTCTGTCTTCAAGAAACCGTGACCTACTCGATGGCCTAAGAAAGCAATTTCGCTAAAGCCAATACAAGCTTTGGATGGTTTTGCTGTCAGGTTATACTCACGCAGAGTTGATAATAATTCAACTAACCCTGAATAGTGATCTTCCCAAGTATCGCTGAAAAGACAGATGTCGTCTAGATAAGCAATGACATCTGACCGATACGATAGGATTCGACGCATCATGCGTACAAATGTAGCTGGTGCGTTCATAAGGCCGAAAGGCATAAAATTCCATTGGAAAAGGCCTCTGGGAGTAGAGAAAGCGGTAAGAGGTTTGGCGCGTTCGGATAATGGAACTTGCCAATATCCTTTAGACAAATCAAGTTTAGTGAAAAAATGCGATTTAGAAAGACGAGTAAGTAGCTCTTCTAGTAAAGGCATAGGTTCAGCATCGAACTTCGTAACTTGATTCAATTTGCGATAGTCAACGCAAAGACGTATGTTATTGTCTTTTTTTCGAACAATAACCATCGGCGAAGAATATGCAGAAGTGGATGGTTCGATTATTTGTAAATCTATCATTTCATCCAACTCCTTTTCAACCTGTGTTTGGAAATGTATAGGGATAGGATAAGGTCTAACCCTAATTGGAGTATGTTCAGTTAGAACAATGTCATGCTCAATGACATGAGTTTGTCCAGGGATGTCAGTGAGGACATCCTGAAATGTTTGTAACATAGACGAAACTTGTCGCCGTTCTCCTAGAGACAAATCAGGAGAAACAGTAACGTCTTTCCATGATTCACTAGAATGAAGTGGGATCATTGGAAGCGGAAGATTAACATCCGAAAAACTTGTTTCCTCATCCTGTATTACAGACAGTGATGAGTAATGACCATGTTTGACATGAGAATCGTCCGTTGCCTGGAAAATAGGCTGTAGATAGTCAGGACGTTCATGGAACTCCGTAAGCATATTGATGTGGAAGGTTTTATGCTTCCCGTTGATATCGACGATGTAGTCAACATCTGAAATTTTCGATATTATATCGTACGGACCTTTCCAACTAATAAGGAGTCTATTTTCACGACAAGGTAGCAAAACAAATGCTTTGTCACCAGGACAAAGTTGTCGTAAAGTTCTCTTCTTATTAGCAAATTGTCTTGCCTTCTGCTTAGCAAATTCAGAAGAGGACGTTGCCAATTTGCATGCTTCTATAATCTTCTGTCTCAGCGCGATGACATACTCGTAAGAAGATTTTGTGTCATCGTCAATATTGTCAGCTGTTATAAGATCATGCAGCAAAGACATTGGGCCGCGCGGTCGCGCGCCAAAGACAAGTTCAAAGGGAGAAAACCCTGTATGTTCATTGGGGACCTCTCTGTACGCGAAGAGGGCCGCGGGTAAAACCCTATCCCAATCTTGAGGATGATCCTCAGTTATCTTCCCTAATAAGTTCTTAAGTGTTCTATTTAGTCGCTCGACCATCCCATTGGACATAGGATGATAGATGCTACTCAAAGATCTCTCTATCTGTAGAGTAGACATTACTTGAGACATGGTATCCGATATCAGTTGGGTGCCATGATCTGATAATATTTCTCCGGGGAATCCCAGCCGAGAAAATATAAGCCAAAGAGCATCTGCAATGTCAGCGGTAGTAATGCTCTTTAGAGGGATAGCCTCTGGCCAACGTGTGCACATGTCTACACACGTTAAGATAAACTGATGTCCTCTAGCAGATTTGATCTTGAATGGACCAATGATGTCTATCGCCATTTTCTGGAATGGACGAATAGGAATATCTGCAGCCTGAATAGGCGCAGCATGACGAGGACCTTTGGATTTGACTTCTTGACATACTTTACAGGATCGACAATAGATCCGTATGTCCTTGTTCACAAAAGGCCAAAAGAAAGCCGCAAGAACTCTTGACTTTGTACGGGAAAAACCCATGTGACCAGCACACTGAGAGTCGTGTGCATGTTGTAAGATCTTAACTCTCAAATTCTTGGGTACAAGAATTTGAGAATGACTTGACTTAGTGGAGTCTTGCACCATACGTACAAGTACGCCATTCTTCATTGTAATCCAAGATTTACAATTTGAATCTTTATTCGGATCACCTTTCGTTACAAGAGTGAAGAATTTCTTAAGAGTCGGATCTTCTTCTTGTTGTTTTATAAACGAGTCACGAGAAATTACCAAGGGATCATCTTGGTTATGCACTTCATTATCTTCAACAGATGAAGTTTCAGGCATATTGAGAGCTTGAGCTCTAGTGACTACCGCATTAGCAGATTGCATATTTTGATTTTCCCAAACGGAAATTTGCTCCGGAGTGCATTCTTTGACTCCGTGAATGCGACCGATGATAAGATCAGCGATCGGATTCGGCAAAAGACATGCGTGTACATCTCCTGTGAAGAAAGGAGTAGCAATCCTAATGATAGCGGTAGAGTATTTCTCTATGGTGCCGCCAAATGTTACGCATTTGACTACTTTGCCTGTAGAATGAGAAGGATCTATGAGTGACTGCCTAACCCCAATAGTTGTGCATCCAGAATCAAAAAGTACTGAGACTGGATTGTCATTTACTAAACCTTTGTGTAAGACAAGAGAACCTCTCCCATCATGCGCGATTGACGCAGGAAGAGCGGGAAGAGGATGCCCACAGCTTAAAGTAGACACTGTGGTTGGCTCAAATAATGTTTTGCATTGGGGGCACTGAGATGCTCTCCCAAAATCAAAAGCGGCACATGCCATATTATTAGAGTCATCATTATCTTTATTTTGTTTATAGGCTTCGTGGGACTCTTGCTGTGCAGAGTTCGCCTGGTAATGAGCTTTATGTTTTTTTGAATTGTGCTCTACCTCTGTTATTATTGCCTCTGTACTTATCATTGTTTCCATTATTATAACCTCTACTCGGGTTTGAATCATAGCTCCTTTGGTTACTATCATCATATTCATTATAATGAGTATCTCGGTAATTATGATCCTGTTGTCTCCATGAAGGAAAAACTTGGATAGTTTCTAGAATGACTTCCTTTGCGAAAGTTCCTGTAATTATGACCACCCCTGAATCGAGGGCTGTCAGCTCTTCTCCAGGTATTCGAAGAAGAACCCTGAAATGATTGGTTACCTTGGTTCTGATAACTGTAATAGTTACCTTTTTTATTAAACTTATTTTGAGGTCCTTGGAATTTGTGAGAGTGATTAGGGTTGTATGGTGTTGCAGAAGCAACTGGCATACCTTCTTTAACCTTACTGTTGCTAATAGCTACGTCCGGATGTGCAGTGACGTATTGGGTACAATACTGTTCCATTTCTTTTAGAGACTTAGGTTTACGCTCATGTAAGAATTCGAGGAAAGGTTTATTTATACTTGACATAATCTTGTCTCTGAGTATCAAGTCCATAAGGGCTTCATAAGTCTTTTCTGTTTTGGATAGCTCAATCCAACGATCAAATGTAAGACGTGTCCTTGCAATGAATTCTGAGAATTCTACACCTGCCTCAGGCACCATTGTCTTAAACAACTTCCGATAACCCTCTTCAGACAACTGATACCTCTTTAATAAGGCTGCCCTAATAACATCATAGTTATCTTTGTCAGCCTCTTCAACCAAACTTAAACTAGTCAGAGAATCACCTTTCAGATTTTCTGATAACTGGTTAGCATATTGTGATTTGTCCACATTATGGGCTCGACACGAGCGTTCAAATCTATTTAGCCAGAATGTTATGTCATCACTGGAAGGGTTGAACGCTGGTACCTTGACCTTGTAAGTAAAGGGTTTACCATTACCACCAGATGCTTGATTACCATCACTTATGTTTGTTAACTTTAACTTTTCTAACTCAAATGCTAAAAGTTCTTTTTGGTGTTCATGTTCTCTTATTGCTTTTTTCTCTGAGCTTCAGCTTGTAATTTTCTCTCTTCTGCA
>JAMPIV010014008.1:0-83600 GCA_024509875.1 Oreohelix idahoensis | reverse complement strand
ATATTACTACTGAGTGGATCCAGGCAAACATATATTGGTTAGGGCTGCGGGGTTGGTAGCCTACAGGATGAGATAGCGCTGATAGGATCCATGAACATCTTAAAGTTCTTTGACGATACGTCGAGGCGGGAGGAGTACAGGCCGTTTAGTTCGTATTGCAGGGTGAACATTGTAGAACTTACCTGTGTTATTTGTTAGTTCATATGCAGGGTGAAACATTGAGAACTTTACCTGTATTATTTCATCTATTATAACTGTATTTCGTTGATGTCATTTTGTATGGTGTTGTGGGCGTGATTAAAGTGTGTCTGAGAAAACGTCACCGAGGCTTTTCAGCAATCAATGTGACTCTTATGTACGTTACTGTGAGTGACTGTTACACAACACACCTCACTTCTTCACCAAACGCACCAGCACTAAACACGTCAGTATCAGACAAACGAACAGTTAGTTGTAAAACAATCCAGATTGTGACTTTAAGATTGTAACTACCAGTATTTATCATAAAGACATTTTATCATTTGGGAAACCAGTCATTATCAGTTTTTAAACCAGACTTTATCAGTGGTGGCCATAAATTGGCGACTTCAACAGTGATGTGCCAATATGTCGGACGTTTATGCCTACGACACTCTCTGCGTCAGATATCCATCAATAACAACAGATTTAAATAAGGAACATCGTATTACATTTGCCTTGAGCCTATCACTTGGAATTGAAGCTGGTCAGCACTATTAACAGTTGGTGTGTTAACAAAACATCGGACATAACAGTAGGTCAAGGGCGCTAATCTTCCTGAGTCAACAGCTATTATACTCTGTGTGTGGAGAGTTGGCCTGGAGCAGAACATCAATGTTTTACTTCGCAAGCCTGCCTTGAGCTACAAATATGAGATTTCATTCATTGTCGCAAAAATCTTACGGGTTTGAATGCCGCGATTTCAGTTACAGGCCTGTGTAGCGCTTATGTACATGACAATAAGATGACACTGTGTGATCGGGAGAGATATTTTCCTGCATTGTCATAACTTTGTGAACATCAACACTGATGCCCACTGTGTACCTATACAGCTATAGATCAAGTAGATGTTTGCAGTCTTTCTACACGCGTTGACTCAAGTGGACAGTTTGCAGTGATCCATAGTCCTGTCTTGTTGTGCTGTAATCGAGCACATAGTAATGCTGTGTCAAGGATAGCGGACCCCGAAGCGAAAGGTGTCAAAGCTACAGCGGCTCTCAGCAGTTCATTGTGTCCCATGCGAACGTCTTGATCATTTGCAAGATAAGTGAAAATTTGTTGTGAAAACTGTGCCTTTTCCATGTAAATCAATAAGCCTCCTGATCTTATGTTTTATTTGTTCTATTGAATGTTAGATAATGTTCTATATTCTCTTTAATTTATGTTAACTTATGAGGATTACATCCCAGTTTTACCCAGGGCTTCATAAGCGTTCTTTTAGTGTGACGTAACGTATCATTGTTGTTATTGTAGTATTTTTCTTTGTCTCTTAGTTTATCAGTTCATTTGTTCGTGAGTGTCTTTCTTTCTTTCCTATCGTTCATTTTTTATATATATTTTTGTTTATACATGGTGCTGTTTATTGTCTTGTTGCTATTTGCAGTTATCATTCCATGCTTTGGAAAATTTTTTATTTTTTATTTCAGCCTTAATGTTGAGTTGACCTCTGCAAACGTTATCGTTTGTCCTTTAGTACCTCGTTTTGGTAATCGTTGATCTTGCTGTTTATATCATATGTTAGTTGATTGTGACTTATTGTAGGACTGTAGTGCATAGGTGTTTAATGGCTATATGATTTACGGTTCATATTAATATAGATTTATTGTTCATATTTCATATGAACTTATAAGGGTTCTATGTATTTGAACCGATGGTAAACAGTGAGTAACTGATATTTTCAATCACTTGAGAAGATACTTGAGAAGATATATGGTTGATATTTGAATCTGGAGAAGATATTTGGCTTTGTGACTGGCAAAGGTTTTTCTAGTGACATAAAACTAATAATAATTATAGGTGGTGAAAACAGATAGTGGACTTGGTGATTACTTCACTATGGATCTGGATATGGATTCCAATGGAGACCCTGAATATATTGTGGTCTGATTTGCAATACTTATATGAAGGGGGTGATAGTTTTTTTGGGTCTTTGGAAGGTTCGGCACTGGAGGAGCACGTGATAGATAGAATTTTTGGTCCATGCGTCGTCAGCCTTAAGAGTTTGCTGAAAATAGATTTCAGTCTATCCCTCATTTGAATATGGCTAAGGATTTAGCGAGATTACTGTGTATGGACTATCGTCTATTTTTGTATAATCATATTGATGCTAAACGTGATAAGATATTAAAGAGTATCCGGAAGATAATGATCGATGGCATTCATGATGACCAGAAAGATGAGTTAAAGGATAAGGAACAAAGGAAAGTCATTAAACAAAGTGCTAAGCAGCAAAGGAAGAATTTCTAGAAAATGGTTGCTAAAGACAGCGAACTACATACAACAGTGACTAGACTTAAAAGTGAGTTACATAAAATCAAACTCAGAACTTGCTGACACTCAAGGCAGCATTGAAGTCTGCATTAAACGAGAACAAAGAGTTGAAAACTCAGAGGAGGAACAATGATGTCGAAAGTTGCCCTAATCTCAGAAAAGGGAATGCAGGAGAAAAATGAAAGGTATGACAAATTGAAGATTGACAGCAATGTTTGTGAAGAGACTTATATAAATATGCTTCATGACGTGCTAGATGATAATAATATTCTCAGTTCCCAATTGAAAGAAAAGAAGGAGATACATGAGAAATTGTGTAATAAAACATTTACTAATCTATTTGTGGACAATTCGATTCTCAATAGCAGAATCAAAGAAATGAATAACTTATCTCCAAAGAAAGTTAACGGACTTAGAAATAGCCACGATAGTGAGATAAGAAAGGAGGAGAAGAAGAGAATGGATGAGTCAACAATGAAGGAAGATAAATTAGCTAAGATTGAGAAATTGCTAACGAAGGAAAGCTGTAAAGATTTTATGGCATGTGATGCTATAACGTAAATGACAAAACAAAGTGAACAGATTTCACTCAGAAATGATGAGATCAGTGAATTGAGAAAAAGATTGAATGGTTTAATTGATGTTCTTTTGGGTTACAAAACCCTGTCTTCGGTCAATGTTGACAATATAAGACAAAAAATTGATTATCAACAAATCAAGAGTGCAAAAAGACAGCAAGATACACTTGATGATAATACTAAGGTTAAACAAAATGGACATAGAATCCCTGCGAGGAAAATACAACTTCCCACGTAACGCTAGTGATGCTGCTAATATTTACTATTTCTTGGCGTCAAGCTAACAAGAATAACCCTATTTCAAAAGTCAGTACTTTACATCAGGAAAAAAGTTTGTATAAAACCAACAGTGTAAGCTACTTTTAGAAAATTCTGACAAATTGGTAAAAGGAGATAAAGCTATTGATACTTGTTTCAAAAAAGAAACCTATTATGGTGGTGATAAAGCATAAAGGATTCTTCTATTATTCCTGTGACTGATCAGGTTGTTAAGCATCCTGCAACAGAGAAGAATATAAAAGAATTTTAACAGGAGAGATAATTATTACACTAACGGTTGTCAAGGGTAATGATAATTGGTTTCTAAAAGACAACAATATCCGTCTGGCAGATATTTTGATCAGAAGAGACATGATAGGCACAATAATGCTAATAGGGATGTTAGAAATAACATCGGTCCCAAACGAAGAGTGTACAATAATCATAATTGCGCTAACTGCAACTCAAAGCAGTATAATATTTCCAATAGAGAAAAAAAGGCGCTTTATGGAAATAGTAATTGGGACAGATATCGAAATGATATGGTGCATAACCAGAATTACTTCGTTCAACAAGAGCGTAAAGGTTAAAAAATAATACAGTTGGGAATAATAAGGGTAATGGTTTTTGTAATAATACTACTTGTTCCCGCTGTTTTGGAATGTAAAACTTTGTTTCAGCCTAGAGCGGTACGACCTTGAGTTACGATGAGCTTCTTCCCAAGCCTTCTGTGTCGTCTCCACGTGATGAAGGAAGGTTTCTTGATAGACGTGAAGAGGGCTGGATGTTTTCATAGCCACGGTTGATGGTAAATTTGTCCTAATTTTCCGTGTTACATCGTTAAATCCAACCGGTCATTAAAATATATTTTTTCATTTGTATTTATTCACAGCTACTTCTTTGAAATAGAAGCAGTGCTCTTGTATCACATTAAATGAGAAGAGTATATGCTGCCTTACAACTGTATGATTGATGAAGTAGCCGATCAGCATGTACATCACAGATTATTCGATCTTGCCATTTCAAGTTTATGTATTTTTTCGGCGCTGAATTTTCTATACCGCAGGATTTGTTTTATATTTTACATGTGGGTTTTTTGAATAATAAAAGATTGTATTGTAGAATGTGATGTATGAGATAGTATTGTATTAAACATCATGGATGTTTATATTTATGTATTGTTACTACACCAGGTTCTTGTTTATATCACTATGGTTTTGATTATACACCAATTGATTTCCAAAACTATTTTCACATTGTTGTAGTTTTGATAGTCATTAACTACATATTATCATTGGAATGAGGTGTAACATATTGGTTTGAAGTAACTTGTCTCTAATTTTTTTTCTTGTTCATTGCGAGTTATAGACTATGCTATTTTTTCCCGCTAGTTAGATGACTAGGTGCATTTAGATCATATATGATTGACCTTTATGCTATGTTGTGAGCTTAGAGCTACGATAGCTACTACATCAAATATTGATGTGCTCCAGCATTTATGGTTGATAGGATAGTTAGTATGTCAGAAGAGATTGCCAGCCATATGCACAAACTCTGTGGCTATGCGTAATGCAATAGTCGTCTTCAGAGAGTTCCAAAGTATTTTTCTGCACTAGATTTAATTTTTTTCTTATATTTTTACATCATGAGGAATTAATTAATTGTAACTATTCATCATGGATTTCTTTATAAAAACTTTTCATATTAAGTTGAGGATAGCATAAATTTACAGCTAGGAACATTATAGTGAACTTAACGAGACTGTCAGCATACATTACTTATATGTCAAATTAAACTGAATATGGACAGTTAACTATGATAGCTGATACTTTTGATTGATCGATGTAATCCAAAGGTTTAGTTAAATCAGCTATTCAAATATATGATATTCATTTATGTATTTATAAGATTGTTATGCCGATAACCGGGTGTTTTGATTTTTTTTTTTTTTTTTCCTCTGTTTCGAATGGTGTTAAATTAGTATGCGCTTATTATGCGTCTACTCAAAGATATGATTTTTTTTTTGTTAGAAATCATACATTTTGTTAACATCGATATCATTTTTGATATATTAATTATGAATTTAAATTACTTAGAAATAAATATGCAATTTTTCGGTAACTTAGGGTTACGAAATTTTTTGTATTGTATTTTTTAGAAAATATTTTTCTGGCATTGTAATACTTTTTTTCGGTACCCAACGCTTCACTGTGCGCTAGGGGTGTAGCAATGTGTAGTAGTGGTAATACTTTTGGAAAAATATTTTTCTAATATTATGATGTATTTTTTTTTCTTTACTTAGCCTTTACATGGTGCGTCAGTTTGAATTTATTGATACTAGTCATCCAGATTTAATGATATTGGTGTTGCTATCGATTTCATATCAGTATTGTAAATGATAATTCATTATTGCGTATGAATGAGTTTTGAATAACTAGGTTGACTTATTTATTATGCTTTACTTAGTTATAGCTTGCTTTGTGTGTTTGTTATACACAAATACATTGCTTTTGTGTTCTATACTTTCTTGATATGAATTGTATGTAGTTTTTATCATACGTTGTTTGGTAATTATGAAGTATTATTACCATCTTCGTCTACATACATATCTTCGCTTTATTGTTTCTTTGCGAATTATTCTTCATTGCATTCCATTTCTGCTATTGATTTCTCACTAGCAGTTCATATGGTTCATGCTTCCAGGATTCGCCTGCTGATTCTATTTGGGTACTTTTTCGTCTTACTCTACTTATGCTTCTATCTGTTGTATGGTTGGGTAGATTACATGATTAAATATGACGTAGCTATTTTTGATAATTGTATTTATTTTATATGACAGGTATTGCGTAAATTATTATTAGTACCATGTCATATTGGTGATGGTTTCGCCTTTTCCGATTTTGTTATCTGAGGTTTTTGCCTATGCCTCATTGGTTACTATACACTTGATGCATATATTTTTCCCGCAATATTTTTCGGACTTAACGAATGTCGTTTTTTTAGTTGGATAATAGAATTTCATTGTCCCCTAAATTTTTGTAAGGTACTTTTCAAAAAAATGATGTTATCATTTTTTTTTTCCTCGGGGGGTGGTGTAAGCTGTTGCAGGCTGAATTACCTCACTCCTAGTCCAAGGGAATTAAGTGTTAGGAATTTAGGAGATACAAGCCGGATTTTGGTTGCCCCGCTTGGTTAATTGATTTAAAAAATATAAATCTATTGTTTGCTCGTATGGACGAGAATATAGCGTGTTGATCGCTACAAACATCTCACGGCGTGTCCCGTGTGAGATGAGTTTGTTTAAGTTTTTTGAGGTGAGCGATATTCGCCCAGCTTGCCCGGGTCAGGTGTTTCGACTGAGGGGTTCTGGGTAAAGGTTTTTTGAGTGACATTGAGTCCCCAGAGGGTGTTCGGGGAAGAATGGTGTGGCCATGTTAAAGTGTGTAGTGGCCATGTTTTTTCGGAGGGTACCTGGGAATATATTGGTACCGGAATTACTAATGGATATTTATGTGTGAATCCATTAGGTTAATATGTGATTTATCTGGAGATATAATGTCCATTATTTGATACAGCTGTGTAATAGGCTTTGATGTGCACAGGCTGTGATTTGATACGTATTATTGTTGATAGAGGATCCATGGAGATATATACATTATTTGAGGCCATATGCATTATTTGACGGATCCATGAACATAAATATATTCTTGCACTGCTATGACAGTAGGTGCTATTTGAGGCCATATGCATTATTTGACGGATCCATGAACATAAATATATTCTTGCACTGCTATGACAGTAGGTGCTATTTGAGGCCATATGCATTATTTGACGGATCCATGAACATAAATATATTCTTGCACTGCTATGACAGTAGGTGCTATTTGAGGCCATATGCATTATTTGGAGGATCCATGAGTATATATTAGTAGCACTGGGATCTCTACAGGCTACAGAAAGGGAGAGCGCTAAGGATTTCAGATATATTACTACTGAGTGGATCCAGGAACATATATTGGTAGGGCTGCGGTGTTGGTAGCCTACAGGATGAGATAGCGCTGATAGGATCCATGAACATCTTAAAGTTCTTGACGATACGTCGAGGCCGGGAGGAGTACAGGCCTTTAGTTCGTATGCAGGGTGAACATTGAGAACTTACCTGTGTTATTTGTTAGTTCATATGCAGGGTGAACATTGAGAACTTACCGGTATTATTTCATCTATTATAACTGTATTTCGTTGATGTCATTTGTATGGTGTTGTGGCGTGATTAAAGTGTCTGAGAAACGTCACCAGGCTTTTCAGCAAACAATGACTCTTATGTACGTTACTGTGAGTGACTGTTACAACACACACTCACTTCTTCACCAAACGCACCAGCACTAAACACGTCAGTATCAGACAACGAACAGTAGTATTAAAACAATCAGATTGTGACTTTAAGATTGTAACTACCAGTATTTATCATAAAGACATTTATCATCTGGGAACCAGTCATTATCAGTCTTTAACAAGACTTTATCACACCTGCATTTACTCCTGTGGATAACAGTGGGAATAAGAAAAGGAAGTATTTGTCATTATCGATAGCACAGAAAGTAGTTACTGCAGAAGCTTGATTGTGGTGTCTCTGTGCATCATCTTACAGCAGAATATGGTGTAGGAACTACCACAGTATATGACATAAAGAAACAGAAAGACAGCAGTGAGAAACATAGAACAACCTGATGACCTGGAAACACTCTGGCTGACATTCAAGGACATCATAAAGACAGCTGCAACAGAAGCATGTGGTGAAGTCTGACTTGGGAACAAGAGAAAGAGGACACCTTGGTGGACAGATGAGGTTAAAGAGAAAATAAGAGAGAAGAAAAAGGCATGGAAACAATACTTAGGAGCTAAAAACACAGCAGGAAAAACAAAGAAATATAGAGAATATATGATATTCAGAACAGAAGCAAAGAACAAGGTGCTAGCAGCAAAACAAAAGTCCATGGAAGAATTTGGAGAAAGGCTAGAAAATGATGCACAAGAAAACCAGAAATTGTTCTATAAGGCCCTAAAGAATAAGAGAAAGCAAAAACAGTGCCCTCTTAAATGTATAAAGGACAAGCAAGGGAAATTGCTTACTGCCCCAAAAGAAGTAATGGAAAGATGAGAAAGAATATTTTTTCAGAACTCCTTGATGGTGAGAAAGTTCAAGCATCAGAAATGATAACCACTGGCACAAAAGAGGAGACCAATGGTGATGGAGATAAATATAAAGATGGAAGAACTGAAGGCAGCACTCGAGAAAATCAAGATGGGAAAAACAGCAGGACATGATGGTATAACACCAGTAATGGTTAAGAACATGGGAGCAGCAGGCGATCTATTACTCTTAAGGGTCCTTCAGGCAGCTTGGTGCAACAAGACCATACCAAAGGATTGGGAGATTGCCATGATAACACCAATTTTCAAAAAGGGTGACAACCGACAATGTGGAAACCATAAAGGTATATCTCTTTCAATGTCCCTGGTAAAATCTACTCTAGAATAATGGAGCAGAGACTCAGACACCTAGCTGAGCCACAATTGGATGAGGTCTAGTGTGGTTTCCGAGCAAATCGAGGTACTCAAGACCTAATCTTCACGCTCAGACAGTTGAGTGAAAAGGCTCTTGAGTATAAGATTGAGATCCATCTTTGCTTCTTAGATCTGGAAAAGGCATTTGACAAGGTCCCCTGGAACAAACTCTGGGACTGTTTGGCAAGGAAGAACATTCCATCACCTCTAATTCATGCTATACAGAGCTTCTACAAGTCTTGCAGTAATTATGTGAGGACAGCAAACCATAAGTAAGAAGAATTCAGGACAACCACTGGTGTAAAACAAGGTGATATTTTGTCACCTTATCTTTTCATACTTCTCATGGATGATGTCATCAAGGCATGTAAGGAGAGGACAGGATAGTATTCAGTGGGGTACTGGAAGATGAGACAGGTCTGTATTTCAGAGCTGGCATTTGCTGATGATGTTGCCCTGATTGCTAAATCAGAGGCACATCTTCAATCCAACCTGCAAATCTGGAAAGAAGAGCTGGAGAAGAGAGGGATGATCATAAGCAGCTCTAAAACAAAAACCATGGTGATATCACGAGAGGAAAGAAGACATCAGATTAAGCTGGCAGAACAGGTCCTGGAGCAGGTCAAACACTTTAAATACCTTGATGCTGTCATTGACCAGAAGGGAGGCATCAAAGAAAGAGTTAGCTACCTGAACAGCAGCAGCTGGGAGACTTTTTCAGGCTATAAATCGAGGATTCCTCAGCAAAAGAGAAGTTGGTAAGAAGACAAAGATGGCTGTACACCGCTCCACCTATGCCCCAGTCTTGACGTATGGATGCGAGTCATGGGCAATGACTACAACCCACAAAAGCCATATCCAAACCTCAGAAATGAGGTATCTGAGGAAGGTGGTTGAGATAACAAGAAGAGACATGGTCCGCAACCAGACAATACATCAAGGCCTAAAAACCCAAACCCTACAGACCCAAGTAGAACAGTCCCAACTGAGATGGTTTGGCCATGTCTGCAGAATGGGAGAAGATCGGCTACCATGGCAAGCATGGGAAACTAAGAGCCAAGGATCCAGGCCTCGAGGATGACCCATGTTCGCTGGGAGGACAACATTAGACAATCTTTGAGGGACTGAGGACTAGAATGGAACCAAGCCAGGAGGAAGACAGCCGATAGAATAGTATGGCGCTCTCTCTTACAAACCTCTACACCTCATGGTAGAAGAGGAATGACTAAGTAAGTAAGAAAGAAACAGAAAGACAAGCTGCTGAAGTTTTATAGGGATAGTGATGACCAAATACTAATGTCAGATCAGAAAACTTTGCATAGAAAAAAAAATGAAGATCTTGACCTTATGATGAGGGATGGGTTCGACAATGGCGAAGTGAACGCATGCCACTGACTGGTTTGTTGATTATGAAACAAGCTAAAATATACCATGAAGAACTGAACATTGAAGGCGAGTGTGAATATTCGGTAGGGTGACTGCAGAAATTTAAGAAGCACCATGGAATAAAATATCTGAAAATCTGTGGGGACAAAGGTTCTGTTGACCATGAAGCAGCTGAAAATTATACTGACGAATCTACAAAAATAATGTCTTGAAAATCGTGGTCCCGAACAAGTATATAATGCCAACAAAACTTCTTTATACTGGCGCTACTGACAAGATATGATAGGAGAACTAAATGACAGCACTAGTATTACACCCTACCACTATTCGTGCTGGATTTAAACTCAAGATAGACACAGGACTTGTACATGCTAGAAGACCACACAAACAGCAGCTGCCACAAAATAATCAAAGCTTCAAACAGCTCTTATTCCTTTATTACGGAAACAACCAATTGGCCAAACATTGCCATAGTGAAATACACAATATATAATGCTACACTGTGAAACAGTAGATGATAGGAACTATCAAAGACCTATCGGTCACTGTGACCACCGCTCACTTTAATGGAAATGATACAAACTACATCAAAGTAACAGTGACCAAACAAATGCTGTACTTAAAAAATGTGAATCAGCTAGCAGCATGCAAAACTGACAAACTGAGAAAATATTCTATCTCTCTATAACGTAGACTCCAGGACTCAATACTAATGGCAAAATCTGTCCCACTAAAGAGGCCCAAAACACGGCAAGCACTGCAGGCAAAAATGTGTAGACAAATCTCGGGTGACACTAGTCCACTTTTTGCACCAAAATTCAAGTTGGTCACATGACCACATTCGATCATACAATTACGTCCTTCCCTTGGAAGGTTTCGTATATGGACCCAAATGATTAGCTCATCTTAGAATCAAGCCTGCTAAATGGAAGGTGAAAATGCGCCTTGACAGCTACCTTCCTAGGAAAACTTTAACAACAGCTGAACAGAATGCACCAATAGGCATTAAGGATGCAAAAGACAAGTTGGCTGTTCTTGGCTGTACCAATGCTGCAGACACACACCAGTTAGAGTTGACAGTCATTGGGAAAAGTAAACATCCAAGATGTCTTAAGGGTGTAACCATTTTACCTGTCCATTACTATGCCAATAAGAAAGCATGGATGACAGGAGAAGTGTTTTCTGACTGGTTTAATAACCATTTAGTACCAGTAGTACGAGCTCATTGCACACAAGCTGGACTAGATGAAAATTGTAAAATTGTTCTGTTCATGGACAACTGCCCTGCACAACCTCCTGCGGAACTTCTTGTCAAAAATAATGGTTTTGGAATGTACTTACCTCAGAATATAACATCGTTAATACAGCTTTGCGACCAAGGGATTTTACGATCTATGAAAAGCCATTACAAACATTCTTTTTTTTAATTCTATTCTGCATGCCGTGAACACTGGTGTAGAAGTACAAAAATTTCTCAAGGAGTTCACTATTAAAGATGCAATCTATACAATTGCAAGTGCATGGAGTAGTGTTGACAAGGTAACACTAACAAAAGCTTGGCACAGACTCTGGCCGGCAACGATATTAGACGATGATGAATCGGAAGATGAGTTTGTAGGATCTTGCATCAGTAAAGCGAAGAACATGACATCAGACCTCCTAACCTTCACCATTGTATGGCTCTGAGACATGGAGAACAACAAAGACAACAACCAAAAAGCTACAGACTTTCATTAACTCTTATTATCCGGCAAGCCCCGTGAAGTGGCGCCTATTTGGTACCAAATATACGGCTCGCCCCGTGAAGTGGCGATAGACGTAAAGTCTCTTTCGGCAAAGTTTAATGAAAAATTGTCGATGTTTTATCCAATCCAACATTTACAAAGTCACTTCCTATATTTACTCTGTTTACATTTTCATCGTGGTGTATTTATATTCGTTATTACGTTCGATTTTAGTACCTTTGTTCAGCCGTTGATCGTAAACACATTTTTTTTCTAACCAAAATGGCTTCATCTTCAAACGATAAGCAAAGGTTATCGGCGGTGCAAGCAGCACGACTTATTTCTTCTTGGATCGAACATGAGGATGATCAGTTATCGAGTGAAGATGACAGTTCAGATTCAGAATATATTTTGCCCAGCGAAGATATATGTAATCAAAACACTGAATCAGATGAGAAGGGGGCGTTTCCCCTAGCTGGTTCTGTCAGTGGTAGTAGTACTAGAAATGGCAGGCCAGTGAAAAGACAAGGAAAAGGTAAAGCTCCCATGAAGAAAAGATTAAGAGAAGATAGGCCTACATCTAGATCAACCCATAAAGAAGCAGAACCTACAAGTACTGATGGTAATACAAGTACAATGAATGAGGAAATTAGGTGGAATGAAGTTGATGCTGGCTCAACACAAAATGCTTTCCGCTTTGTACCGCCTCATGCTAGGATTACAGGTGTGAATTCAAATATTATACCTGATGATTCTTCTGCATTTTATTGTCTCAATGCTCTTTTAACTAATGAGATTATAGATGAGCTTACTGTTTCTATATATGAATATATTGCCTCATATACTGACTCTGTCAGTCAAATTCAGAAACGGCGACAAAAAGATCTGTCTATCAAAACTGGTATCCAGTTACATCTCCAGAACTGTGCAAGTTTTTTGCTGTGATAATAGCAATGGGAATTGTGAAAAAACCAGCCATTAGTGATTATTGGTCTAATGAAGGCTTTATGCAAACTCCCTGGTACAGACAGATGTTTACACGGGATAGGTTTCAGATGTTATATCACACGATGTTTCATGTGAGTGATGTAGACGCACAAGGTAAAGCGAAGATCGAACCATTTCTACAGAAAATGTTATCTAGATTCCAGGAAGCATTTTACCCTTACAAGGAGCTGTCTTTGGATGAAATGGTAATTGGGTGGAAAGGCAGATGGGCTCACAAAATGTTCAATCCAAAAAAACCATGCATTCTTGTTTCAAGTTGCGCAACTGTGGAAAGCAAGGACATCACCAATCGCTTTGGTGAAACAAAAAATAAACCACTGATGATTGATTATTACAATCAACACATGAATGGATGGATGTGACAGAGTGGACCAAAGCATTGTAACATATGGCACATTTAGCAGAAGAACAAGAAAAAAATTTTCTTCTAGATTTTTTAAATAGCTCAGCTCAATGCGTATAAATTATTTGCACTGCCAAGAACAACAAATGCCAAAAAACAGAGCCTTCTTCAATTTAAACGGCAACTTGTCAATGAGCTCTCTCTTGTTGCTGCTGTGGATTTCCAGCAAATTCCTCCCAGGATTGGACATGGCAATCAAGTGAACAATCCAGTCAACAGACTAGGAGGAACAAACCATTTAATTAAAAAATCCAAATCTCATCACAACTGTGTCGTTTGCAGCACCCCTCAAGTAAGGGTCAGGACATCCTTTTAGTGTGAAGGATGCACAAATAATCCCCATCTACATCCAAATAACTGTTTTGCTGCTTATCATGAAAGGAAATAGTTTGTGGTAAATATCAGTTGTGCATAAAGTGTGTACATAGTTTATTTTCGTCATGATTTTTCAATATGTGACCTTCAAAAGGAAACATTTTTATTTATTATTCGAAACAACTGAAACTTGTCTGTGTTCCGTATAATTGGATGAAAGTGGTTCTAGGAGTTCCAGGCTTCCAAATTGGATTATTTTTGTGGGTAAGTACAACTTTTTTCCACATTTTTTAATATTTTAAAATTGTTCTGCACTCATTACTGTATATGTTGCATGCATGTTTAACACCACTTAACAATTAGGTTAGGTGCATGTCAAAGGGGTTTCATTTCTCTATATTTAGATAAATATAAAACTTTATGTTATCATTATAAATAAATTATTTAATGCAAAATCAGTAACGGTAGTCATGTCTGTAAATAAAGGTTAAAATATTTGTGCGCTTAAATATACCAAAATAATTCAAATTGTGATAAAAACTTTATTTGCGCTCAGAAACAACTCCAACTTTCCTACATTATGTGAAAATGGATGTACTTTAAAATGAAAGTAGGTTTAGGGGTAGAAGTTTACCAGAATTAATTATAAATATTGATAAGGACTATTTGTTTTTCAATTTTTTATCTTTTTAAATTTTTCTGCATTCATTTCTGCATATGTTGCATGTATGTTTAAAATCATTGAATAATTCAGTTAGATGCATGTCAAAGGGGTTTCATTTCTCTATATTTAGATATATAACACTTTATGTTATCATTATAAACAAATTATTTAATGCAAAATCAGTAACGGTAGTCATGTCTGTGAATAAAGGTTAAAATATTTGTGCGCTTTATCTAAATATACCCAACAAATTCAAATTGTGATAAAAACTTTATTTGTGCTTAGAAACAGCTCCAACTTTCCTACATTATGTGAAAATGGATGTACTTTAAAATGAAAGTAGGTTTAGGGGTAGAAGTTTACCAGAATTAATTATACATATTGATAAGGACAATTTATTTTTCAATTTTTTATCTTTTTAAATTTTTCTGCATTCATTACTGCATATGTTGCATGCATGTTTAAAATCATTGAATAATTCAGTTAAGTGCATGTCAAAGAAGTTTCATTTCTCTATATTTAGATATATAACACTTTATGTTATCATTATTAATAAATTATTTAATGCAAAATCAGTAACGGTAGTCATGTCTGTAAATAAAGGTTAAAATATTTGTGCGCTTTATCTAAATATACCAAAAAAAATTCAAATTGTGATAAAAACTTTATTTGTGCTCAGAAACAGCTCCAACTTTCCTACATTATGTGAAAATGGATGTACTTTAAAATGAAAGTAGGCTTAGGGGAAGAAGTTTACCAGAATTAATTATACATATTGATAAGTACAATTTGTTTCTCAATTGTTTCAATTTAAAAATTTTTCTGCACTCATTACTGTATATGTTGCATGCATGTTTAACACCACTTAACAATTAAGTTAAGTGCATGTCATAGATGTTTCATTTTTCTACATTTTAATATATAACACTTTATGTTATCATTATAAATAAGTTACTTAATGCAAAATCAGTAAACGCAGTCATGTCTAAAATTGTACTCTCTGAAATCAGCTCGTAAAAACGCGGTTTTTGAGCACGTATACTAAGAGTTAATGGGTGCTTGCATAGAATAGAGGGATTAAAATGGTATGACAAGGTTACCAACGTGGAACTGAGAACAAGAACTACACAAGTGCCAGTGGAACAAGAGATGAGAAGACGACGGCGATGGATAGGACACACACTAAAGAAACCTGTTGATAGCATTACAAGGTGATCCTTGTTCTGGAACCTCCAGGGCAAGAGAGGCAGAGGTAGACCAAGAAACACATGGAGAAGAGAGCTGGAAACAGAGGTGAAAATGATGAGGAGAACGTGGAAAGAACTTGAGATGATGTCACGTGACTTGAGGACTTGGCATGTGTTTGTTGAAGGCTTATGCTACTTGAGGAGCTGAGGGTAATGCACAATAACATTAACCTGAGATAAAAACTAAATACTCTAAATACGTTAAATGCATGTATATACTAAGAACCTTGAGCATTATCTAGTAACATTATATGTCAGATGCATCAATACATTTTTATTACTTTTATTCAAATTACATAAACTTGTAAATGCTCACAAATACTGACTACAAACATGTTTGGAAATAAAGAACCAAATATAAAAAAGCAGGGAAGCAGGGAAGGAAAACAACTCACATCACAGTTTTGTTGAAGTTCCTGTTTTATATACTCAGTTTGAAATGGAAACTCAGCATCTTCCGCAGGCTGACAAGTAAAAAAGTTAAAACATGTATAAGTATGTAAACAATGCTGAGTTTACACATAATGAGAACTTATGAACATTTTATAGAAACAAAAAGTATCACTAAAGACTTCAGTTCACAATGAACATATTTTAAATGTTAATATCATTATTCATTCAACACCCTTTAGTTCCCTAAGGAGCATAGGCCTTCAACAAACTTATGTCAAGTCTTCCTGTCAAGTGCCATCAACAAACTTATGTCAAGTCTTCCTGTCACGTGCCATCAACAAACTTATGTCTAGTCTTCCTGTCATGTGCCATCAACTCAAGGTCTTTCCTTGGCTTCATCATCCCTTTCACGTCTGTCTCCAGTTCTCTTCTCCGTGCGTTTCTTGGTCTCCCTCTCTTATCCTGGGGATTCCAGAACAAGGACTGCCTTGTAATGCTATAAACAGGTTTCCTCAATGTGTGTCCTATCCATCTCAAGCTTCCTCATCTCTTGTTCCATTAGTGGTTGTCTAGTTCTTGTCATTGGTACAACATTAGTGCTCTTGTTAAGTTTTCTACCAATTTTATAATTACTCAAAGTTTAAACTCTAGCATCAAATGACATAAGGATTCTTCTCCTTTTGGCAATAATGACATCCACAATCTTTGATGACATTAAAAAATATGTAAATATTATATACATGTAACAGATTAGAAACCAAAAGTCAGTGATAATTTGCTCTCAAACTTGGATCTTGGAAAATGGCTGACAAATATCTTGTAACTGGTTAAAAGGAGTGGACCACAAATTTAAAATACCGGGTATAACATTTTTAATTATGCTTTTATGCAAATTTTTTTCAAGGAGGGCCCATATCCTTCATCAAACAATCAAATGAGTCCACAGCCTTCGTCAGACAATGTCCTTGGCACAAAGAAAGGTTAACACATTAACTACCATATTGAATAACATGCTGTGGCAGTTAAATTTTGTTCCTATTTTCACCCTGTGAGTGTATGCAGAAATTAAGCTGTAGTTTTCTTAATTTTTTTACAGATTTTTATGAATTATATGTCTTTTTAAAGTTAACTGAATGTACTATCATAACAGGCTGAAATAAAGTATGCTTACATGGTGTGGTAAATATTATTATCAATAATATGATTCACAGACAAATAAAACGTTTCAAAATATTTTTTAATTATCGACTTACCAACATATTGCTTGCTTCTAAGGCAGTTAATGTCTTTCTCTTGGTGATTATCATATGGTATATCCAATGACAAGAAAAACAAACCCAAGAACACACAAACTGGCTAATATTTACACTGCTACTAACTTACATAATCACACCTACACCACTTACAAATAATCTCATGCAGACCTAGATCACGAGTTGGGAGGAAATGAAAACTATTTGTTGTTTCACCCTCACTAATTTGCTTCCGTCATTTTCTTTCTTTAGTTACATTGTTTCCTGCACCATTTATAACTCTAACCAAGGTCTTTGCTTTTTAACGGTGGCCGAGGACTCACAATTTCTTCACTAATAAAGAGGGAAAACCAGACACCTGTAAACAGTAAATAAATAATACACAAAGGTATGTTTCAGGCAATCATGAGAAATAAAAAAAATTAAAAAACTAGACAACAGAAAAACAACAGAAGTGATAGTGATAGGCTTACCGGTGACTCAAACCCAGGACCTTCCGAATAACACGTCTAGCTCCAGGAAGAATCATTACTATCCTCTCTGCATAGCGCATGGTGCCTAGTTCACAGAGAGGATAGTAATGATTCTCTCATTAAGAATTGCAATTAACTCTAGCGCAAAACTAAAATTTTGATAAATTACTCATAATCTGGAGGAAAAAAGAACTCCCGTCGGTACTAGCATTGTTGTTAGATACAATCAGCATGAGGACACAAGTTTCAATATTTTGTGTAACAGCGCTAAAATTAACTTTGAGAAGAAAATTTTGTGACAGCCTCATTAATCTTTTTTTAAAAGTCTAATTTACCTCTTGTTTTATTTCCTGCTTTATTCTTACAGGTAGATCTGGGACATCAGCTTCCATATTTCTCTGAGCCTGAGGAAAAAAAACTCCATTGTGGCAGATAAAATCACTTTAAGGCAATAAAGAATAATGGTAGACAACTAAACCAGCATCTGAACTAAATAAATCCCTAGCAACAGTCACCTGCACAAAAATCCATCTGAAACTGTTCTTTACTGGTTGAAAAGCAACAGAGGTGGACATACATGCCATCTTGCCATAATGGCTATCAAAGTACATGCACCCTTAAATAAGGATCTGGAGTAATAAGCAGTAAGCTGGTATTATTATTTTTTCTTTTTGGTAATTTCCTATTACTCGTACCTTTTTTGTTCCGCAGTGAATATGGGTATTTTACAGTTATCTCCCTTTAAAATTTCTTGTTCCGGGCATTTCGCGGGGTATCGAAGTGTGTTTCCAATTGATAAGTATCGCACTACACGACTATTATATATTCTTTCACTTTTATTCATTCTTCCATCGATCTATCACGTTTTTTGACATCACGTTTTTTTGCTTTTCATCAGGTGTTTTTGCTTATGAAAGTTAGTTTGTAGTGTTTTTCTGTTATATATGTATATGCATCTGCCATCCACATTGCGTAAGTAATTAGGTATCAACATATTTAAATAGGCTATCAGTTCAGGTTTCGCAATGCCTGCATAAACCACTGTAGTTGATGTGAACAGTATTTTGACTGTTGCTGCCAGGCGTGCGGAGATGTGGGATTCATTCAGTTTGAATGATGAAGTGAGGCAACCCTTCCAGTGCTTGCAGTGGCTGGCCCGAAGAGGTTTAATAAAAAATTCCACAACGTGCAACACATGTTTGCAACCCGCACGGCTGTACAATTATTCACAAGGTACCGATGGCCGACGATGGAAGTGCATCAATTGTGCCACCACATTTAGTGTTAGGAAAGATTCATTTTTTGAAAAAAGTCACCTGACACTTAGATTATTTTAATGATGTATTTTTGGTGCACTAATGCTCCACGGGACACCATTTGTCGCGAGGTCCATGTTAATAAAAACACTGTAGTTGACTGGTGCAACTTTATGCGTGAGGAGTGTAAAAAGTGGCTGTCGCGACGACCACGACAGATTGGTGGCTTTAAAGCTAATGGAGAACGTATCGTAGTAGAAATTGACGAAAGCAAGTATTTTCATAGAAGGTATCACAGAGGCACCTGGCGAGAAGGACACTGGGTGTTTGGTGGTGTGGAGAGGGAGTCAGGAAAGTGTTTCCTGGTGGAAGTTGCTGACCGCACGGCAGGTACACTGGAGGCTCTTATCCAGCAGTACATTCGACGAGGAACACATATTATGACAGATGGGTGGCCAGCTTACAGCAACATTAGTACGTTGAATGGAGGTGCATATATGCATTCTGTTGTGGTGCACCAGCGCAATTTTGTTGACCCTCAGAATCGCGAAATCCACACACAAACAGTGGAAAACATGTGGCAGCGTGCAAAAGTCAAAATGACACGGCAGTGTGGAACTAGCAGGGAATTATTTCCCTCATATCTTGATGAATTTATGTGGAGAAATTCATTAAGAGATGAAGACCCTTTCAGTTCATTTCTTCTTTGTATTGCTGAAAGTTATGTTCTGTGATAACACAACATTGTGTATCAGAAGCTGCCCTCCTTGCAATACGTCTCCATGCAAGGATTCGTGTCATCTTGCATCATTGGTTTATGGATACATACCTTTTGCATGATGTTAAGCATCCATCCAGCTGTGATGCAGTACTTCTGTTATCTTTGATTGTCATTGAACAAGGAGCCACCACCGAAGCTGGTATTCTTGCAGGAAACCTGCTTACTTGCTTCCATCTGCACTTGTGGTGGTAGTTTCTGTTTGTTTTACATGATGATGTTCACAAAATTAACTGGAGACCCTAAAGCCAACAAGGTAATCATTATGCTGTATTGCAAGCTGCAACAGTAGAAGAAAAAGATGCAAAACATGTGCAAGCACTCCCTTTGACTACTATCTCATATGGAAAGTCCTTGGGACGAAATTGGAAGTGTGGCCGATCAATGCGTTTCAACTTCCTTTACCTTCTCTATGAATGCCTAGAACCATAACATGACACAATGGTCTTTGATTCTGCTAATACTCAAGTTAAACAGTAAGAAATGGTTCAATAGAATCACCTCAACACATACTAGCAATGGCTGTAAGCGATCTCTGATAAAAGAATGCAAGTTAGCGACAATAACAACCATCCTATCTCCTTATCTAGTTCCTGTTTTATTCTTACTGCTAGACTTGGAACTTTCATTTCCATTTTTCTTGCTGTCTGGTGAAATAGTTGACTTTGCTTGGACCAGGTGTCAGCTTTAAGAGGCATAGTGACTAGTTCTCCTCCTCATCACTACCTTTGCCTTCCCAAACTCAAGCACAGATTCTGATATGCATTTACAGCTTAGAAGACTGGAGTAGGAACCCAGTTGCGCTGCCATAAGAAGCAAGTGCTTTGACCTCTCTGCCAATCATAAACTGACACTCTGTGAAACTGTACTGTACTTAAACTACAATGCAATTGTTTCTACAATTACTTAAATTTAGTCAAATACACGGTGATATTACAATTAAGTTTCACCATTAAAATACAGAATGGGACCAAATAAAATTCTGAATGACAGAAATATCTCATCATCATCATCATAACCCTCCACTCCCAAAGGAGCATAGGCCTTCAACAAACACATGCCAAGTCCTCCTGTCACGTGCCATCATCTCAAGTTCTTTCCACATTCTCCTCATCATTTTCACCTCTGTTTCCAGCTCTCTTCTCCATGTGCTTCTTGTTCGACCTCTGCCTTTCTTGCCCTGGGGGTTCCAGAACAAGGACTGCGCTGTAATGCTATCAACAGGTTTCCTCAGTGTGTGTCCTATCCATCGCCATCATCTTCTCATCTCTTGTTCCACTGGCACTTGTCTAGTTCTTGTCATCAGTTCCACGTTGGTAACCTTGTCATACCATTTTAATCCCTCTATTCTACGCACGCACCCATTTATAAAAGTTTGTAGCTTTTTGGTTGTTGTCTTTGTTTTTCTCCATGTCTCAGGACTGACAATAGGACTGACTTCACATTTGAGTTGAAGATTCTTATTTTCGTGTTGGATCCGATTTCTCTTGATCTCCATATATTTCCCAATGCAATAAAAGCTCCTCTTGCTTTTTGTATTTGTAGTAAAATCTGTGAGATAATCGCTTATTTCCGTAAGATTTTAGTCATATGATGAATAAATACACCAGCCCTCAGGTGTCTGACTGGTTTCATCTTCATCGCTAGTAGGGCGATGCCTTTTGTGCAGTGTGAATGCTAAGAAAATGACCCGCCGTAAAAAATCTAACACGCTTTAGTTTCGGTTTCGAAAACGTAGAGAAACAAAAAACCTTTTAACATCTCGCCGATCTGCTGCACGAAACGGGGGAAAAGCTTGTAATTAACGACTTGCCATCGTTTGAATTAACGTAATATGATAACTTTAACACTAACATTTGTAATAATTCGGACAGTTATCAGTAGTAAGAACGAGGCGATTGTAATAATTAACGCAAAGCACTACCAAAGTTTTGAAAAAACCCCTCTTCGTTCTGCACGCGGTCTCTTTAATCTATACACGCTGTGGGCAAAGCCAGCAGAGGCAAACACACAGACAATTTTTTATTTCCTCCTAGCGGTAGTATTCTGACGTCACTCGAACTAGTTGGTTTATTTGAATAGTGAGGAAAATGTTAGAGACAGGGAGGGAAGATGGCCGACTTGTGTAAAATTTATATTTGACGATTGAAAGTGACAAAATTGAAAATCTAAACCATACTGAAACTGACCATAAAAATCATATAGTAGTATAGCTTAGAGTCCCCTGAGCAAAAATGTGTTTTTAAAAATATGGTAGTCCAAGTATTAGCCTAGTTATTGAGAAAATACTAAATGTCTAGGAACGCTTGACCGGACAGACTGTTGTTCTTGCTCGTTATACATAACGTTAGTGGGGACGCTAGTTTAAAAAAAAGAGGCATTGTAGTAATTCAAATTCTATTAGTTGGTATAAGAGTATAGGAGTAAAAGGGGAGAGATAGGAAAAATGTAACTAAAACGAAACATCTTTTTCTATTGGGCATAACTAACGCAGACTGACCAATGGACTAAGAGGCACATAGTTTGTTTGGAATTGTTTTTTTTTCAAACTAAATTTTTAAAAAAGTTATAGTAGTGCCTTCTTTCATTGGTCGGCGCTAATAGATATTGGCAAAAGGCATAGTGGTCTCGTGGCCATTTGACTAGAAAATTTTATTCAAACACTTACGTTGAGATCAGATGTGATAGCTTGTAAAATTAAATACTAATTCACTATCTGGATGGGGCAGAGCAAAACTGAGGCCATATTCTTTGCCAGTCAACGTTATTTGTGACATATTTCTTTGAACTAGTGGTAAGAATGCTTAAAGTATTTACATGCTTGATTAAAACTGAAAAAGTCAGATACTGCTGTGGAAGAGTGAAGGACATGCCGGAAGCAAACATTATTGAGTCCTCACATTGAACTATATTTGACTGTTGCATATTATTATGATTTTGTATTAATATTTTGTATTGGAAATGTTAGGAAGCCTCTGTGTTCTATGAACACTTTTCAACATGCCTAGAGCATTTATAAGTTAGAAAAGAAAAGAAGAAAATCATATAAAAGGAGATGTGGTTACTCCACGTTATTGCATTGAAGCAAACTATGTAAAAGTACAGTGGCGTATCTGCCATAGGGACCTGTGGTGTGGTCACAGAAGGGTGTGTCATAAATTAGGGGCTGATGCACATGAATGCACAAGAGGCTGACCCCATACCGTCATGTATATATAGGGATAAGAAGTTGTGATCAGGTTGAAAAGGCCAGGGTGTCTTTTTATTGCAGAGTTTTTATTTCCTGTTACCATCCGGTGACAGGAAACCTGATGAGTGGGTGTAAAGTCTCCATTATAAAGTTTAAGCTGTCAGCTGATAGCCTGAAGGAGCTTACGTGTGGGTGCTGATCGACACTGTCTCTACATTGATATACTGACTTATATTCGACCTACGAAGAATCCCAGGTGACAAGTTATCAGCTGGGACCTCTGACTTTTCATCCTAAGAAAATAATTCCTATCAAAATAACATAGAATTATATGGGGCTTGATGTAAACAACAGCTCCTCATAACAAATGACAATCACTAACAACTATTAAAGTTTGATTCTGTGAATACACCTGTGATGGGGCCGAAAAGGAGACGCCCGCCCCCTTCCTGTTTTTGGGCAGATTTATCGCCCATGTATTTTAGAAGTGCGCGCAGCACACTAGTATGTAAAAAGTCTTCAAGATTGATGAAAAGGCCATAATAATGCCTTAAAATTAAGTTGTGGTGTAGAATTGTGTTTTTGCTCTAGAAATAGTTGTGTATATCTGTGTTTTCATGCCTGGTAAAGAAAAATCGCGAGTGTCATTTAAGTGGCTAAATTAATCCGCGCAGCGCGGACTAAGTTGAGTGTTTAGGCTTAGCGGTTTATATAAAGAAATAGCGAGCATCAAACCAAGCTATTTGAAGATCAGCCGCCCAGAGAGAACAGACGAAGTAAGACACACAGAGCCAAGCTGTAAATGCCTTGAGCACAATTAGCAATCGGGCACATGCTGGGTGTTTTGTTTTGTTATGTTTGCTGGTTTATTTGTTTAATGTTTGCTTCGTGTGTTTAAGTGTCACTGATAGGGTTGTAAAAATAAATACAGCCCCTGTCTCAGAATCAAGAGTTTTATTGTTGTTCGGGTCGGTGCGAGTGTGAAAAGAGAGTGATCAAATATCACAATATAATCATCATCATCATCTCGCCCACCCTACCACAATTGGCGTCGTCGGCAGGATCAGGCAGACAGTGACACCGAGCAAACAGCAAACGAACAAATAGTGTAAACACCCAGCAGTGCGGTCTGGCAGCAAGATGGCCACGAGGAGCACACGTGCTACGAGCAGAGGGGAGCACGAGGATGTAGATCCAACACAAGTGGTCGGTGCATCAGTGGTGCAAACTGAGGGATCAGTAGCAGGTCCACTGCCCCAGGCAGGACACGGACAGTACATGTTGGTGTCAACCCACAAGAAAGTGAGCACTTTTGGAGAACGCACAGGGCCAAACGCGGAGGACTATGCAAGGGAGGTTAGAGCTGCGTGGAGGTCCGGCTACATGAATAAGGAGGATCAAACCGATGTGATACTCGACAGTGTGACCCCAGTTGTCCGCAGGGAGCTGCGGATACAAGTAAGAGACAATGACCCGGAGGCAATGCTTCATGCCATACTCAGGGTGTATGGAGAATCGAGGAGCACCCAAGAACAAATGGCGCTATTTTATTCAGCGTACCAAGGGCCACGGGAATCGGTGCGTGAGTTTGCCCATAGGCTGCATGAGATATTTGAGCAGGCAGCAGGGGCGCAGGAGAAAGCCAGTGGTGTCAAGCTTGACGAAACAGTGCTGAGGGACCAGTTTGTTGCCAGTCTAAGGGACGACTTGACGCGGAGAATGATGGAGGACAGGGTCCGGCACGACCCTGCAGTATCATTTGTGTCCATAAGAGATGATGCTCTGAGATGGACTGGGAGAGGTCAAACAGCAAGAGCTGGGATAGCCACAGTCACAGCATCCGACGAGGAAATGGCACCCAGGTCACATGAAGGAAACGCCGTAGTGGAGCAACTCAGAGCAGAGGTCGCACAGCTGAAGCGCCAGATGGCTGAAATGCAAGACAGGCAGAGAAGGCCGGCGAGGGCCATCCGATGCTTTCGGTGCAAAAATTTAGGGCACGTCCAAAGGGAATGCCCACAACAGGCACTAAACTAGACCCCTCTGTGGCTGGGAGTCAGGCTGTGGAAGGGGAGCTTTGTGACTCAAATAGAAAGAGTACAGGTAGAGGGGGCAGACAATTACAGGTTGGCATGAGGAAGAATGTAAATGGAAGGAAAGGGCCTGTTTCTCCAAATAATAGGGAGACTGAGATGTTGGTGCGGCAAGTGGGGGTCATTAACAGGAGGACCATCTCTAGACGCCACGGGGACAGCCGCAGGTACAGAAGTAGAAAGAAACGTCATTTATGGAATGGCAGCCAGAGAATCAGGTGCTATAACTGCGCTGATTTTGGGAATCATATAGCTGCCAGGTGTCCATGTGGTCCTCTACCTAGAAGATGTTTCCAATGCAAGTCAGCACAACATTTAGTGGCGAGCTGTCCGTTTGGTAACTCTGCGGCTAGGGCATCACACAAAGTGGAGCGCAGGCAGAAGGACCGCCACTCAGAAGGAAGGTTAGAGATTCAACCATCACAGGAAATGTCGACCAGCAGCGGACCAAATCCCCAGGAGCTTGAAGAAAGAAACGTGAAGGGAGAGCACAAAGAAAACCGGATCAAGATGGTAGGAGGTCGGCCTGAAGGAGTAGTGCTGATGGAAGGGAAAAAATTGTGTGTTTGACACAGGTTCACAGGTGTCTACCATCACAGAGCAATGTTTCAGGGAGATGTTTGGAGGGCTCCCCTTGGATGAGGGTAGATTGGTGCGCCTGACAGCAGCAAATGGTGCCACCATTCCATATATTGGTCACTTAGTGGTGGACATACAAGTTGGGTGCACAGTAGTGAAAAACTGTGGGGTTTATGTTGTCAAGGAAGTACAAGGACCTAGGAACCAGAAGAAAACACCAGGGATCATAGGTACTAATGTCCTTGTGGAAATCCAAAACATACAGAACATACTAAGATGGGACCCTCCAAGGGATCAGGGGATGACGCAGAAATCAGACTCTATAAAAGTATGGGTAGCTGGGAGAAAGCAAACCCACATACCTGCTCGATCGATCAGGGCCATAACAGTCAAATGCAGGAGAGGAGGCCAGTCAGAAAAAACTTTTCTCATTGAGCCTAACAGAGACTTAGAACACAGAGGGCTGATTATGAGTCATACATTGACTGTTCTTAGAAGTGGGTCCTGTGATATTCAGGCCATAAATTTGGGAGATGAGGACTTGTTTTTAGCTCCCGGGACACAAGTAGGAATACTGACAGAAGCTGGGGTGGACTATAGCACATATTTCAGAGTTGTAGGAGCTCAAGAGGTAGAAATGTCAGCAAGTCCACCATACACGAATCCAAAGCAAGAGATGTGCCCAATTGACCTGACCGGGTTTGAGGGCAGTGAGACTGAAGAGCAGGAAGTAAGAGCATTGTTGAGACGCTATGCCGATCTTTTTGCCACAGATGAGACAGATGTAGGGTACACGGACAGGGTAAAGCACACCATCCCATTAACAGATGACACCCCAGTTAAGCAGCCTTACAGGAGAATACCTCCTGCTTTCTATAAAGAGGTACAGGATCACCTACAAGGATTGCTTGACAAACAAATAATCAAGGAGAGTTGCAGTCCTTGGGCCTCCCCAATAGTTTTGGTCCGGAAGAAAGATGGTCGGCTTAGACTCTGCGTAGACTTCAGGGCACTCAACAGCAAGAAGAAGAGGGATGCACACCCTCTACCCCGAGTAGATGAGTACCTGGATGCGTTAGGAGGAGCAAAGATATTCTCATCACTTGATCTGGCAAGTGGTTACTATCAAGTAGCAATGGATGAGAAAGACCAAGAGAAAACCGCCTTCACTACCCCGTTTGGACTGTACGAATACACCAGGATGCCTATGGGTTTAGCCAACTCTGCTAGCACTTTCCAACGATTAATGCAGAGCAGTATGCATGATTTAGTGTTCCAGCTGATACTAGTATACCTTGATGACATTTTAGTGTACTCAGCTGACTTCCCTAACCATTTGAGCCGACTGGAGAAAGTATTCTCTAAACTACGCCAGCTAGGGCTGAAGTTGAATGGAGGAAAGTGTAAGCTGTTCAGGACAACGATTGAATTCTTGGGGCATACTATATCAGCAGACGGAATAGGAGCTATGGAAGACAAGGTGAAGGCTGTTCAAGAGGCCCCTGTACCACGTTCCCAGACTGAGTTACGGTCATTCCTGGGATTGGCCAGTTACTACCGCAGATTTGTGCCGGGCTTTGCAAAGATAGCCAAACCCCTACATGATTAAGTAGCAGCGCTCAATCAAGGCATGCAGACTAAAAGACGAAGTAAGTCACCCATAGGAGAGTTGTGGACAGAAGAGTGTGCTGTAGCCTTTGAGACACTGAAAAAGGCACTAACCTCCACACCGCTACTAGGGTTCCCTAACTTCTCGCTACCATTTATCCTGGAGGTAGATGCATCATTTGAAGGATTGGGAGCAATTCTCTCGCAAGTGCAAGATGGAGCAAAGAAAGTCTTGGCATATGCAAGTCGCACACTTCGACCCTCTGAAAGAAACTCAAAAAGCAGTATGAGGCTGGAACTGCTAGGTCTTAAGTGGGCCATGACTGAGAAGTTCAGAGGTTACCTGCTAGGATCACAAGTAGAGGTATTTACAGACAATAGGGGTCTGGCCTTCTGGGAGAAAGCTAAACTGGGAGCTATAGAGCAGAGATGGATGGCCCAGATGGCGATGTTTAACTACACAATCCGACATCGGGCAGCAAGAGCCAATGGAAATGCAGATTATTTGTCCCGTTTTCCTATTGAAACCGCAGGCGAGGAACTGGAGGATGACGCAGATGTTGCAATAAGTGGCATAACAGCTGAGGTTATCGGAGAGTTTACCCAGATACCATATGAGATAGGGTTGATGACAGCAACAAGCCAGAAAGATATCAGTGAAAGGGTACCGGCCGAATCAACCACAGCACCAGCAACCACTCAAGCATTTCCTACCTATTCGCGTGAGGAATTGATAAATCTCCAGGGAGCTGATGATGTGGTAGCGATGGTTAGGAAGATGGTAAAGGATGGCACCAGACCTGCAGGAAAAGATGCTCGAAAGATCCCCTTGGCTGCAAGGAAACTACTTAATCAGAGTAACCGGCTCGAAGTGACAGATGAGTTGTTATACCGGACAGTGAAGGGATCAGATGGATCCAGCATGAAACAACTGGTAATACCTGAGTTCATGAAACCACGGATACTAGACTCTGCTCACAGGGTGGGCCATCAGGGAAGAGAGCGCATGCTGCAGTTGCTGAGAAGTAGGTGCTTCTGGGTAGGCATCACAGCTGATGTTGACGTCTTTTGTCGCAGATGCAACCGATGTAACGTCGCCAAGGCACCTCAACTGAAGTTTCATGGGCCATCGGGAAACTTGATTGCCTCCAGACCACTTGAGGTGGTAGCAATGGATTTCACACTGCTAGAGCGGGATTCCAAAGGGTTTGAGAATGTATCAGTGCTGACAGATGTGTTCAGCAAGTACACCATTGCTATACCAACGAGAGACCAAAGAGCAACAACAGTCACCAAGGCCCTGGTGGAAAAGTGGTTCCAGTATCTCGGAGCGCCTCAGAGGATACACTCTGATCAAGGCCGGAACTTCGAGTCAGCGATAGTCGCAGAGCTGTGCAAGGTATATGGAGTCCACAAGAGCCGCACTACAGCTTACAATCCTAAAGGCAACGGGCAGTGCGAGCGCTTCAACAAGACGTTGCATGATTTGCCGAGACCCATGACAGCCGACCAGAAGCGGAGGTGGTCTGAGCATCTAGCGGAGGTGGTTATGGTCTACAACTCTACCCCCCCCCCCCCCACTCTTCGACAGGGTACTCACCATACTACCTCCTCTTCGGCAGAGAACCGAGGCTTCCTCTAGACTTCATGATAGGCACGCGCCCAGATGAAGAGCCGGAGACAACTGATGAGTGGCTGCAAGGTCACCTAGAGAGGTTGCACATAGCCCACCAAAAAGCTGCAGAGAGAATGCAGAAAATGGCCGCTGACAGGAGGGAGAGAAGTAATCAGCTTCCAGGTCCCACACCATTGCGAGTGGGTGAAAGAGTGCGGAAAAGAGTGCACTACACTGACAGGGCCAAAATACAAGACGTGTGGTCCAACGACGAATTCATTGTATCATCAATTCCAGAAGCAAGCGGTGGTCCTTATGTGATAAGGCCAGCAGGCAACGAAGATCTGAAGATGAGGGTTGCGGCGCACGAACTGAGACGAAGTGAGGACAAAGATGATTCTCCGAATCGGGTAGATGCTTCACTAGGCCTACCTGAGGCACCAGCTCTGCCAGATGAGACAGACCCTGGGGAGGACGTGCATGGTCTAATGCCCGAACCAGGCTGGTATGCCCTGCAGCCGATAGAGGGTCCTGCCCCGAGACGATCTGAGAGGTTACAACTGAAGCGCCAGAGGGAGTGATGTTGTCGGGACGACAACAAAATCAGGAGGGAGATATGTGATGGGGCCGAAAAGGAGACGCCCGCCCCCTTCCTGTTTTTGGGCAGATTTATCGCCCATGTATTTTAGAAGTGCGCGCAGCACGCTAGTATGTAAAAAGTCTTCAAGATTGATGAAAAGGCCATAATAATGCCTTAAAATTAAGTTGTGGTGTAGAATTGTGTTTTTGCTCTAGAAATAGTTGTGTATATCTGTGTTTTCATGCCTGGTAAAGAAAAATCGCGAGTGTCATTTAAGTGGCTAAATTAATCCGCGCAGCGCGGACTAAGTTGAGTGTTTAGGCTTAGCGGTTTATATAAAGAAATAGCGAGCATCAAACCAAGCTATTTGAAGATCAGCCGCCCAGAGAGAACAGACGAAGTAAGACACACAGAGCCAAGCTGTAAATGCCTTGAGCACAATTAGCAATCGGGCACATGCTGGGTGTTTTGTTTTGTTATGTTTGCTGGTTTATTTGTTTAATGTTTGCTTCATGTGTTTAAGTGTCACTGATAGGGTTGTAAAAATAAATACAGCCCCTGCCTCAGAATCAAGAGTTTTATTGTTGTTCGGGTCGGTGCGAGTGTGAAAAGAGAGTGATCAAATATCACAATATAATCATCATCATCATCTCGCCCACCCTACCACACACCTATAGGAACTCTATATTAACATATATTCATAGGACCAAGAGTCCATATTTTAGTTAAACATTATATGTAAATATATTTCCTCATTTTCAAAGACCTGTCCAAAAGAAGTTGGCGGGACAGGCAGATTAAATTGTAAAAAGAAAAAACATTCAAATTTTAAAAGAAAACTTTAACCACTGTCTTATTCATTTATTATAGTGAGTTAAAGCGTATTGTGTTGATGTACCATCATCTTCATTTCACCCCTAGACACTAGAGACATCATACACCAGCCACTAGAATCAAAATACGGACTGTGTCAGATCTAGGGAGGTAGCGTTAGGTTCCCTGATCAATATATCATCATCATCATCATTCCTTTTATAGTCAGGGACCTACATGTGCTTGACCTCACACAGTTAACACAGACACAACTATCTTTCTTGTTAGGTATAACATCTTAACCTCCCCAGCAAAAATTACATTTGCTACAATATTCTTATTTTGATATCACTGTCTGTCCCTCCAACTTTGTCTATATTGCTTCCAAGATATGTGTACGATTCTACATCTTGTATTGGTGTTTCTTCAAGTTCAACCCCGTTATCATTACCTGCATTTATTCTCATTATCTTTGTCTTTTCCCTGTGTATTTTCAGACCCAATTGCTGTGACCTCTCATCGAGTGTTTTCAATTTGTCCAGACTTTGTTCAACTGGTGCCCTGTATTTCTATATAGAGTGATGTCAACTGAGTCAGAATCGAAAACGAAGCTGAACGACGTGGACGCCATTTTTTGTTGACAATACCTGGGTTAGTAGCGGGAATAAGCGTCGAGTAAGATTTTTTTTTTTTTTAAATTAATGAAGAAAAATATCCCGTTCAACCTCTGATGGGTTATAATTAGGATATATATTGTTTTCAATTCCAAATAATATGAACAACTGCCGATGAGAAAGTGGCATCACATTTGTCAAATCATTGTAAATAGGGACAATCACAATTATGCTAATACGTTAAATAAATAAACAAAAAAACAAACAAAAAATCAAACAAAATCAAGATGAAACTCTGAACAAGAATTATATTAAAATGGAGGGGTGTAAAGGCCTGATGGTTCCAGTTATATAACTGACTTTAACAGATATTTAATTGACTTTCATCTGTTAAAAGTCATATGCATTGTAAGAATAGCATCAGCCTTCACATTCCCAGACACTAATATTAACATTTGTTCGTGATAAATATTGTTTGACTATATTATGCAGTTCCCTAGGTCTGTAGTCTTAACACCTCTTCTATATTTATAAGATTATATATATATATATATATATATATATATATATATATATATATATATATATATATATATATATACGGGTAAGGGTGAAGTTTAGGTATCCTAAACCTAACGATGGTGACTTACTGGGATAACATCAAAGAAGACAGCCCACTATGCTTCATTTCCACTATAACAGTGGTCTGTGTGTTCGATATAGCCTCAAAAATGAATTCAGAGGTGTAGCAATAAGGGTTTTTTTTTTTAACCAGCGGCACTTGGGCTTTCAGCCCTTCGGCCCAATGACATGTCATTGCGAGGCTGGGGAACCTGAGGACTTTCCTTCCAACCCGGTCAGGAGCTTCGCTCCTTCCCATCCACAGAGGGTTTATCACAGGAGTCGTTCAGGTTATTCAGTCAAATTTCCGGTCGTAAACATTCCTTCAAACGCCGACGCCCGGTTTTGAACCATGAACACCTGGTCGCCAGTACAACGCCGTAGCCATTACACCAGCGCGGCTCCCAAACCAATAAGGGGTAAGTGTTAGGAATCCTTAACCTAAATTCTAACCCTAATAACGTGAGCAACTTGTTTGGATGGCACTGAAAAACTCGTCCCATTGTTTGGATGTCCCGCCAACTTTCAACTCAACCCTGTCTCTTCCCAACACCTGATATTCTACATTGTTACAGATGTATTGGCCAATGGGAAGGATGGTGAACTGGGGGGCTGCCATATTAGTCTATTTTGTCAAGTAGCTATGATTATGAATAGTGTATGTAACTGTGGCGTTTACATGGTTACGTACAAGAGGATATATGTAAATGTGAAGATGTATAGCTGAGTCAATTTTTGATGGCATTGTGAAGGGAGGGGCGGGCAGAGTGCAGTTTGGGGGGGGGGGGGAGGCGGCACTGGTGTGGAGCACGGGTTAGGTCTATGACTGCATTTTCATTTTAGAACACGTCTGTTATAATTGTGACATGTAATTTTGCACTCTCTCTTCCAAATCTATACACCTCACGGTAGAAGGGGAATGACTAAGTAAGTAAGTAAAATTTTGCTACACTTTGCATGCTAACCTTGACCCAAAATCCGACACTTTTTGGAGCTTGCACCATTGGGGAAAAAAGCCTCTAAACCAGTGGTTCCTAAAGTGGGCAGTTCCTTTGGGTGGTGGGGGGGGGAGAGAAGGTGGCGTTAGAGGGGCGATAAGGGAAAATAGGGTAGTGGGGGGTGTTCAGTTGTAAGGGGTAATTGAGGATTTGACAAGCGAAATTCAACAATATTACTTAATATAATGATTTCAACTCTGCCTAGGCCGGTCCCAAGCCCGGCTGAAAAAGGAGGAGGGCGGCCTGCATGGAGGCCGTATGGAGGCAGCCCCTCCACCATGCAAAGACACAACAGGCCAATCAACTGTTTGCTTTAAAACATAATTATGAGAACTACAAGAGAGACAACCGGATTGATTCTAAAGGCGACGAACTGGAACGGACTACGACTTATGGAACTTGGAACACAAAAGTATAAATGGGAAAGAAGAGGAGCTGGTGGAAGAGATGAGGAAAGCAAAACTAGAAATCCTGGCTATAACGGAAACAAAGAAAAAAGGACAAGGAGTCGTGGATCTCGATGGCAACGCGCTGCTCTACAGTGGTGTACCCACATCTGAAAGAGCTAAAGGGGGCGTGGGTTGCATTGTGACCAAAAAACCAAAAAATAGTATCAAAAGATGGAACTTTGTCTCGGAGCGCATTATGGTTGTAAAACTAAAAGAAGGAGAAACCATAGTCAACCTGGTCATAGTGTATGGGCAAATGAGGATGAGAGAGAGCAGAGGTCAAGGAGGAATTCTTCGAGCTGCTTCAAAGGACAGTGGATGACTGCCTAGATGAAATTATCATGCTCCGAGATTTCAATGCCAGAGTTGGAAATGACCATGCTAGATGGGGTGGAGTTATTGGAAGATATGGAGAAGATACTCTCAATGACAATGGAAAGCGACTCCTTAGATTCTGCAGTGAGCAGAATCTGATCATTACAAACACAAAGTTCCCCATAAGCGCATACATGCATACATTAGATGTGAACCAACAAAGAATGAGAAGTCAGTGATCGACTATGCCATTGTTAGGAGGAGCTCATTCAAATATGTCCGAGATGCTAGAGTCTGGAGGGGGCCAGAGATTGGAAGTGATCACTACCTGCTTACAATCAAAAGAACAACTGAAAGAGTTGCTCAGCCTAGGAACTGCCCAACATCACGCAAGAAACCAAGTAAACGAACGGGAGAAATGAGCATTAAGACCTACAAGCTGAGAGAGCCAGAAATTAAGACCAGATATCAGGGGCTTATTGCTGCAGCGGTGAACAACACAGAAGAACAACCTGATGACTTGGAAACCCTCTGTCTTAAATTCAAGGATATCATAAAGACAGCTGCTGCAGAAGCATGCGGTGAAGTTCGACTTGGGAACAAGAGAAAGAGGACACCTTGGTGGACAGAGGAAGTCAAAGAGAAAATAAGAGAGAAGAAAATGGCATGGAAACAATACTTAGGAGCTAAAAACACAACAGGACAAATGGAGAAATATAGAGAATATGTGACACTCAGAACAGAAGCAAAGAACAAGGTGCTAGCAGCAAAACAGAAGTCCTGGGAAGAATTTGGAGAAAAGCTAGAAAAAGATGCACAAGAAAACCAGAAATTGTTCTATAAGACCCTAAAGAACATGAGGAAGGAAAAACAATGCCCTCTCAAATTTATAAAGGACAAGCAAGGCAAATTGCTTACTGCCCCGAAGGAAGTAATGGAAAGATGGAAAGAATATTTCTCAGAACCCCTGGATGGTGAGCATGGTGAAGCATCAGAAATGATAACCACTAGCACAGAAGAGAAAACCAATGATGGTGAAGATGACATAAAGATGGAAGAACTGAGGGCAGCACTAGAGAAAATCAAGATGGGCAAAGCAGCAGGGCATGATGGTATAACACCAGAAAATGGTTAAGTTGGGAGCATCAGGCGTATTATGGGAGCATCAGGCGACCTATTACTCTTAAGGGTCCTACAGGCAGCGTGGTGCAACAAGACCATACCAAAGGATTGGGAGATTGCCATCATAACACCAATTTTCAAAAAGGGTGACAATCGACAGTGTGGAAACCATAGAGGCATATCCCTTCTCAGTGTCCCTGGAAAAATCTACTCTACCAGAATCCTAGAGCAGAGACTCCGACGCCTAGCTGAGCCACAATTGGATGAGGTCCAGTGCGGATTCCGAGCAAACCGAAGTACTCAAGACCTAATCTTCACATCAGACAGCTGAGTGAAAAGGCCCTTGAGTATAAGAGTGAGATCCATCTTTGTTTCATAGATCTGGAAAAGGCATTTGACAGGGTCCCCTGGAGCAAACTTTGGGACTGTTTGGCAAGGAAGAACATTCCAGCACCCTGATTCATGCTATACAGAGCTTCTACAAGTCTTGCAGAAATTATGTGAGGACAGCAAACTATAAGTCAGAAGAGTTCAGGACCACCACTGGTGTAAGACAAGGTGATATCCTATCACCTTATCTTTTCATACTCCTCATGGACGATGTCATCAAGGCATGTAAGGAGAGAACAAGAAAGTATTCAGTGGGGTACTGGAAGATGAGACAGGTCTATATTTCAGAGCTGGCATTTGCTGATGATGTTGCCCTGATTGCTAAATCAGAGGCACATCTCCAATCCAACCTGCAAGTCTGGAAGGAAGAGCTGGAGAAGAGAGGGATGGTCATAAGCAGCTCTAAAACAAAATCCATGGTGATATCACGAGAAGAAAGAAAACATCAGATTAAGTTGGGAACAGGTCCTGGAGCAGGTCGACCACTTTAAATATCTCGGAGCTATTATAGACCGAAAGGGAGGCATCAAAGAAGAGTTGGCCACTCGAAAAGCAGCAGCTGGGAGACTTTTTCAGGCCATAATTCCTCAGCAAGAGAGTGGTTGGTAAGAAAACGAAGATGGCTGTATACCGCTCCACCTATGTCCCAGTCTTGACATATGGATGCGAGTCATGGGCAATGACTACAACCCACAAAAGCCATATCCAAACCTCAGAAATTAGGTATCTGAGGAAGGTGGTTGAAGTAACAAGAAGAGACATGGTCCGCAACCAGACGATACGTCAAGGCCTAAAATCCCACCCCCTGCAGACCCAAGTAGAACAGTCCCAACTAAGATGGTTTGGCCATGTCTGCAGAATGGGAGAAGATCGGCTACCACGACAAGCATGGGAAATAAAGAGCCAGGGATCCAGACCCCCAGAGTCTGCTGGGAGGACAACATTAGACAATCTCTGAAGGACCGAGGACTAGAAAATGGAACCAGGCCAGGAGGAAGACAGCTGATAGGATAGTCTGGCGCTCTCTCTTCCAAACCTCTACACCTCATGGTAGAAGGGGAACGACTAAGTAAGTAATAATGATTACTTGTACAGGCATTTTTATTATACAAGTCACTGATGTGAGAACATTACAGGAGAATATAGCCTGAACAAACCCTATCATGTACAGGCGTTTTGATTATACAAGTCACTGACATGAGAACATTACAGGAGAATATAGCCTGAACAAACCCTCCTCCCTAACTTCGCTCATCCTAATTTCTCATACACCCTATAGCAGAGGTTCCCAACACAGACAGGTAGCGCAGTGGTTGTATTACTTGGATCATTAAGCAAGGCATAGTTTCATCTACAATCCTGAGCTCAGTTAATCATCGCTGATCATACATTATAACCGCAATTGTCTGCTCCAAAAGCAGGTGTGAAGAATATCATCATCAGCTGCCATCTCCGCAATGAAGGTCTTCTGTCTCTTGTCTTGATGGTGCACTCTGACAGACTCTTTCCTGTCCATCTCTTGATGTTATCTTCCCACTTATAGCACTGCCGTCCCTTCCATGTTTGCTTTCAACTCTGCTTTCTGTTATGGTCTTCAGTAAGGTGTGACATCTTTTTATATCACCAAAATATTTTAGTGGCCTAATTTTGATCTCCTTCATTAATTCTCTTTTCATACCTAGGTTTTCTAGGACCACTTTATTTGTTTTCTTCTCTTTCCATGAGATGCGCCCCATTCTTCTATATATATCCACTTCTCGAGAGCCTCAATTCTTTCTTCCAACTGCTTATTCATTGTCGATGTTTCTACACTATACAGTAATGAAGAATATATATAGCACTTAATGATTCTCAGTTTTGATTTGTGTTTTAATTTATCTGTCTCATGTTGTTGAATGTAGCTCTGGCCATACCTATTCTCTTCTTGAATTCTGTTTCACATCTGCCATCTTCTGTTATTATATGACCAAGATATGAGAAACTCTTGACTTGTTCCAGGATTTTCCCATTTATGCTTATCTTTAATGCTGGCTTATCGTCTGTTTTGCTAAGTATCATAGTGAAGGATAACGAAGCCCCTAATATCAAATCAGTCAACCCCAAAGAAAGAGAAATTAACAACAAGATTTTATCACTTTCTTTTTTTATCTTTGTTAAAAAGTGCTCCAGTTTAATATCATGTTGTTCCACAGGCATCAGGCTGGCTGTGGAACAACCGCAATGGGCAATAAAAATCGTGACAATAAATGCTGCGGTTCAGGAAACACCAAAATTTTTTAAGTCCACAATATGCTGAGTTTTTTGGTGGTACTAGTGAAAGGGCTGTGACTGAGGGGCAACAGGCGGCGTGTATTATAAGGGGTGTCAGGCACAGAATTTCATTGACTAGCGCGCAGTGGCTAGACTCGTCGGCTTCGCGCAGGGGTCTCAGTGTGTGTCCTTAGTTGGGATGTGCGACGGAACGAACGGAATAACTTGTCTTCTCTTTGTTACTTTCACAATTGCCTCCACGGCTGGCAGAGTTCTGGATTTTAAAGTTGCTACCATAAGTGAAATGGGTTCATTTTCGATACAAGACAACAGGAACCTGAGACGCTTGGGAGTCATGACCCAAGTGCCCCCCCCCCCCCAGAGTGTAGAGGAGTATATCGGGCCGAAACACTTGTCGGACGGGGGGACTCCTTCTGATGATCAGATTGCTTCCTGTTGTATCGCTCTGTAAAGAGTTTCCTATCAGCTAGTGTCCTTTGGCAAGGTGTGTCTGAGTGTACTTTTTGCTGGCAGCCAAGGAAAGGGATACCTGCAGGTGTTTCAAAAAGGACCGAACTCTGCTTCATTGCAGATTTGCTTGACTCATTGTTTAGGTGGGCTAGTAATAACATGATATCTGTGATACAAGACTTTTGGTTGCAGAAAGTCATCTCTGAAAGCTATCCTGCTTTGTGGAGAAATTTAAGATGTTCTGTACTGCCTTTTCAACATTTTATTAGTAGAGAGCGGTTTCATTGTGATCAACCACTTTCTTTCCAAGCAAAGAAACAGACTGCAAATTAATGAACGTGGGGGGTTTGAAACTCGAGTAACTTTAAGCCTGATATTGGGAAGCTGATATCACTACATTAGGCCCGTCTAACTCATTGAAAATTTTATATATAAAAAAATTAAATAAATAAGTATGCTTATATATAGCTTTATATTAGAATTAAATAAACATAGCAATTAGTTGTCACTGTTTGTAATTAGGAGTTGCTCTTATTTACCCCTCTTAAAATTGTTTATATATTGCAGGGATGTGGAGGGGGCACAGAGGATTACAAAATTGTTAAAGATTATAATGTATTTTACATGTTGACCACACTTATTTTTGTTAGCAGTTTAATCTACGCGGTATCAATTCTATCTGGGGCCAACATGATGTATTTTTGCACCAGTGTTTAAGGGGCACTAGAGATGTGTTCTTGGAGTCAAGGGGGCGGCGACCCGAAATAGTTTGTGAAACTGCTCTAAACCGAGGAGTTTGCACTCACGGTCAAGCAGAAATAGGGCGGAGGGTGCTCGGGTCAGCGTTAATAATGGGTATTTTACATTGTGTCAAAGTGATACAGAGTTCTTCATGAAGGACAGCTTACAGAATCGTTTGGGATAAGAACAGGAGTGCGACAGGGATGCCTCTTGTCTCCATTTCTTTTCTTACTAGCAATAGACTGGGTTACGAGAACATCGACAACACACAACAGAAATGGAATCCAGTGGACTCTGACTAAGCAGCTGGATGATCTGGATTTTGCTGATGACTTGGCTCTTCTGTCCCATAACTGTAATCAGATGCAGGACAAATTAAAAACACTCGATGAGAGGTCACAGCAATTGGGTCTGAAAATACACAGGGAAAAGACAAAGATAATGAGAATAAATGCAGGTAATGATAACAGGGTTGAACTTGAAGAAGCACCAATACAAGATGTAGAATTGTACACACATCTTGGCAGCAATATAGACAAAGTTGGAGGGACAGACAGTGATATCAAAATAAGAATACAAAAAGCAAGAGGAGCTTTCATTGCATTGGGAAATATATGGAGATCAAGAGAAATCGGATCCAACATGAAAATAAGAATCTTCAACTCAAATGTGAAGTCAGACCTATTGTATGGCTCTGAGACATGGAGAAAAACAAAGACAAAAACTAAAAAACTACAGACTTTCATAAATGGGTGCTTGCATAGAATAGAGGGATTAAAATGGTATGACAAGGTTACCAACGCGGAACTGATGACAAGAACTAGACAAGTGCCAGTGGAACAAGAGATGAGAAGAAGATGATGGCGATGGATAGGACACACACTGAGGAAACCTGTTGATAGCATTACAAGGCAGTCCTTGTTCTGGAACCCCCAGGGTAAGAGAAGCAGAGGTAGACCAAGAAGCACATGGAGAAGAGAGCTGGAAACAGAGGTGAAAATGATGAGAACATGGAAAGAACTTGAGATGATGGCACGTGACAGGAGGACTTGGCATGTGTTTGTTAAAGGCCTATGCGCCTTTGGGAGTGGAGGGTTATGAATGAATGAACTACTAACTTATTGAAGGACTTGTTCTATTGTATTTATTATATTTGGAGAATCACTGCAGACGAACTGTTGCAGTCACAGAGTTCGACCTGATTATTAATTTCTTTTGACATACTGAACATTTCAATAATCTACATGTACAAGTACTGTCCTAACCTCGTCATCTAAATTTTTATTTAACATAACCACTAACAAATACAGATAATTGTCAGTCTATGTTATCTATTTCATTATCGTTAATATTCTTAAACCTCAATAAAGTCGCTCGTGCTCCGCATGCAGCGACACTGTATGATTCTTTCTTAACGAGATTGGAAATAATAAAATATTTCTAAAAGGTGCCACATAGCAGAATATGTCATATAAACACGTTTATTTGAATTCCACTGCAAAGAGCTGTAAAGATGCTTTAAAGTGATGTATGATATATAAGTATACCTTAAATGGTTACATTTTTTTCAATTTTTGTGGGTGACGAAAAATTGTGCATTTTCTTCAAACAAGGCATCTTTGAGCCTATACTTTGTTTAACAAGTCTGTCGTGAAATGACGTCTGGTTCACATCACGAATTCAAATAACTCTGGTCTTAACAGCACGCCATACATTATAAAAAGATATGATATCCTGACCAATGAAAACGCTTGTTTTGGTCCTGTGTTTACAACTGCAGGGAGCATCAAAATGGCCAGACCCTATTTGTGTAACATGATTAACTTCAGAATTTTGCTACAGTAATATAAAAGAAGTATCGCTTGGCAGAGGTTATCAAAACGATATTAGGGATGTTACTCCACCCATAAGTAGTAATACTTTTACTAATACTATTATAGGACAGGAGAAATCTTAGGTTAAATGCATTTGAAGCTTCAGGTTGGCCTAAAGTTAGCTGTTTAAACTATGCATAACAGAAAATGCTAGTAGTAACCAAAGAGATTATTATATATATATATATGTAAAGCCTATTTCTAAGTATAAAGGAAACTTTACTTGACTAAAATCGCATCAGGAATAATGGAGATAATTTAAAAAGCATGTTTCCTACATTGAACGATAGGCAGAATAGTCCCACATTTTCTGATTTTTATTACATCTTTTGGGATTTCCGTCTCATTCGGACGAGGCTACACTATAAATAGAATTGCCTCAGCCTGATGCAAGCATAACTTTTGAGGACGCAAAGAGTTTTATCAGAATCAGTTACAGAAACAAATGGAATGTAGAACATCCAGGGCACACACAGAATGATGCTTACTACCAGCTCCACAGAAGAGAACAAGTGGTAATCTTCAGACTCCGCACTGGCCACAACAGATTGAGATACCATCTATTCAACAAGCTAAAGATAGGAACTACCGATCAGTGTAACTGTGGCACTGATAAAATGACTGCTGAACATCTGCTTCAAAGTTGTCCCTTATATGTGGTAAAGAGAAAGTGCATATGGCCGACGCCAGCTCCTTTCGTGGAAAAGCTTTACGGGGATTCAAATAGCCTCAAACTGACTACTGCTTTCTTTGAGAACATTCAAGTGGACGTCTGAGAGTGTACGAAGAAGAAGAAGAATCGCCTAACAAATTTTGGTCAGTCACGATTTGAAAAACACAGAAAGCGAGGGAAGCAGTGCATATATTAATGCCAGCGTTTGCCTTTCTGCAACTGTAGCAGACCTTTATTCAACCATTGAGGGCTAGTATGTGTGCGTGTACCTGAGGGTAAGACCGCATTTATTCATATATATATATGTACATAATTGCATGTAATTATAACAATTAATCCACTGTGCAATACGATGTGTAGGAATGGACTGTGTATTCTGATGAAACTTACAGGCTCATGTGTACTTCTAGAGGCAAAGCCCACCTTCGGAAATATTTAAATATATTGAGAGAGATGGCTAATTGTGTCTGTAAGTTGCACCAGACAGGAACATAAAGAAGGATGAAAGGGATTGAGTCACAGTATCGTTTGACATATTGTTAAATAGTTTTACTCACAACCAAATTATTGTATGGAGGCAAATCATGGGACGATACTTATAAATTAAAAGGTAGAATTGAATTCATTTTGTATTAAAATGATTGTTGTTGACTACACTATATCTTGTGCGTCTGCTGGCACGCTTATCTGAAACTGTCTATCGTCCCCATCTGTGTCATAAGAGGGGTATGGATAGAAAATACAGGGATTGCATTTGAATTTATTGCAGGTTTAATCCTTTAAACACAAGCTTCAAAAAGCAGAAGAGGCTACTCTTACTCAAGTTTCATCGTATGCAGTGCCAGTTGGTGATAACAGGCCCGTCATCACGTGAATACTTACTGGAACAAGTTCAGCTGAAATTGTGTTTCCAGCATATAAAGGAGCCAGCTGCTGTGTTGCAGATAAGTTGCTAAATGCAATTGTCAAGCTTATCCAGCTCAAATAAAGAAACATATTTTCCAGTTCAGGATGACTAAAATAATATAGTGTTTCACAACTTTAAATAATAATAATAAACAATTCAACTAATGAATACTCCAGCCAGAGAAGTTGTCTACAAGATGATAGACATTGTGAACCAAGAACATTTATTTAACTATTATTATTTATTTCATACTGTAAAATATTTGAGTTCAACATTTTCAAACAGAGAAAAATATCTGTTAATTAAATTGTAAATATTCACCAGAAGACTTTTCTTAAGTTCTTTAAGTTGAATTTAGTCTTGTTGGTGAATATAAATATAAGTATACTATATATATATATATATATATATATATATATATATATATATATATATATATATATATATATATATATATATATATATATATATATATATATATATATATATATAAATTACCCCTAGTAGAGTCATAAACATATTAACTACCATAACCACAGAGGCGGATCAGGAGAGGTAGCAGTTAGGGACTCAGAGTACTACATTAACATCTTCTCTGGGAACTTACATAGCTTGACCCCACCTTTGTGTCTATACACCCTTACTCTCCTCAGAGAAGGGGGTATTACTGATAAGACCAGACTCTTATCTGGCACTATCCTGGTATCATCTGATACACCTTTATTGCCAGGATATCTTATTCTTAATAACATCTCAAACCTCTCGCGACAAAGTCAAAGCAAATGTGCTTATTTCTGTACTGTTGGAAAGTGCTTTAAAAAAGCTTTAAAATGATACAGGAATCATTACTGTAACTTCATTAGTAAATTTTGTCTGTTCTTTGTAAACATTTGGAAATCTTGACGAATTGAGCGGTTTCTGAAAACTGTGTGTTGAGACTGATTTTGTAACCAAAATTACACCATGACTAACCTGATTTTACTTTTAAATCTGAAAAGAGCATATTGGCCTTTTTTCTTTATGTTCTCTATTTCTTAATTTCTACTAACAATTAAAGTAGTTTTTAATCACAATACATGATCTTTTATATTTGCTTTTACATGTTATTTTGTGATCCTAACCTGGTGATGTCAAAAAGATGGCCCATTTTCACTTTCAGACGGAGCGATAATTCAAAATTTCTAAGTAAAAAAAAATATAATAAAAATTCAATAACTATTTTAATTATAGACCGATTTGTGATGATCGTTTATTTTTTTGATCATTTTTGATTTTCATATGTACTTTCCATAAAATATCTTATTGAATTGTCTATTAAAACCTCTTAATATCAACAAATCGCCGTCCCACACTTGTGGTGGTACTTACTAATTAGCTTGGGATACCTTCACATGAGTTGGCATAGAAGGAAAATGAAAAGGGCAGATAAAGAAGCTAAGAATGAAAAGAAGAAATATTAGAAACCAAATAAATGTTGGGATGACTAAAACATAATAAATTTTAAAAAGTTTAATTTTAATTTAAAGAATTAATAAACGTGAGGAGAATGGGACAGTAGAGTGTGGGATGGAAGGTCTGAAGGGCGATTGACATGGATATAAATTGTTCAAGGCTCAAACAAGAATCATGTCGGGTATCTAAAATGTCCCTAGCAAAAAAAAAAACTTCTTAGACTGCAAAACTAGGAATGAGCTATTTTCTAGAATAGATGAAAGAACACTTACTGTGCAGAGTGTCTAGAAAAAAAATGATATGGAGGCATGTCCTATTAATAAAAATGTAGGAAGTATGATCTAACAAAGAAAGAAAACCAATATTATTTAAGATATATTTAACCTGGCATGCGATTCATCCATAAACTGTGGAACAGGTATTGAGAATAGACAGAGACAACCTAGAGAATTGCAAAGCATTATAAGTTAAACAGTGTATATAACCAAGAACTAAAAAATTAATAAATATAAGGATCTGTGATGATGGGAGGAAAAGTGATAGTTTTTTGCTATCTGAGGGGTGCTGTTGCTTGTATGGCTGATGTCTGATAAATTAGTGGATTTGATGCATATCTCGGACACCCCGGGCTTTCCTTACCCCATTTTACTTCACCTTGTTAACAACAGGGCAGTTGTGAGAGACTTCATTTTAGTTTGTTTTTTGTTTGTTTTTTTATTTGTTTATTTTTTTCTTTTTTTAAATTGTTTGTTTTATTTCTTAGAAAGCAGAGGTCACACACAAAAACATTCACACAAATTTGGTTTTGATTTACTTTATTTTGACTGAGTGGAAGGGAAAGAAGGTACTATATTTTTTATTGGAAATCTGACTTTATTTTCTTGAATTAGTACATCATATATCCTAATTATAACCCATCAAGGGTTGAATGGGATACTAAAAGAAAAAAAAAAGGTAAAAATATTCCTTCTTTGTCTCTTTGAAGATCCCTGGGACCTACATGGATAATACAAAATTGCAGAGTTTTATATTCATAATTATTATCATCATCATCTTGTACTCCGCAGACTAGGATAAACATTCATTTTACAAATAACAATAATATTGTAAAGGCAGCAATTTTACTCCAGACTTCTCTCTAGAGTGCTATACAACAATTCACGAGTTACAATATTATAGTTAAGGCAGTAGTTTTACTCCAGACTTCCCTCCCTAGCGCTATACAACATTTCACAAGTTACAATATTATAGTAAAGATAGTTATTTCACTCCAGAACTCCCATACCTAGTGCTGTACAGCATTTGACAAGTAACAATATTCACGGTATTGAGACGCTATAGTCTACCCAGCTATAAATGTGTACAAGACTTTGCTCTTGAATTAGGAAAAGAACAGGCAGCGAGGGAAGGAACTAGTCACTAGTGTAGTGAAGTCTCTAACACTTCACTTATCTATGGCAGTATCTGCCATGGGGCTACCTTTTGACTATCCCCACTAGCACACAGAGTTACATTTACTACTGAAGCAAAATTATTATTTATCGATTTAGACATTACCTTCTAACTTTTATAGTCAAGTACTAAACACCGTAGGAGCTAAGCGCGGTAGCTAGTGGTTAGTGCACTGGCTTCCTAGCTCAGTTGTCTATGGTTCGATCCCCAGATGAGGTGAGATTTTTTTTAGGCTGCACACGGCTCCTGAGTCGACCCCAGCCCAAATGGGTACCAGAGCAAACTCTGGGAAGGTTAAGGCGGCTAGCGTGATGCTGAACCACATCACCCCTAGTGTGCAGACGGTCGAGAAAATATGGGCCTAACACCATATTCCCAATATGCCTCAATAGAGCGTGTAATGGGATCCTTTACCTTTTACTAAACACTGCCCATATGGTTGCACAGCTTTATTACTGGTTTATGGGAAAATCAGGTACATGTTAAAATCCTTTGAAGTCAACCGAGTGGGACTGCAAGGATTAGAAATAGCTGGACATGCAGATACAGCGGGTTCAAGGGGATTAAGAACTTACATAAGCATACCCTACAGCACAAACATTTTATGTCTGTTGTCTTTCTCTTCAATGTTTTATTCTGCATCTCTTGTGTACTGCTTCTCTTCTCTGCTTTCAATTCTACTGTTTGTCTGTAGCCTATAAATGTTAGTAAACTTGTGTCATTAATATGGCTTCTTTTCACTATGTTTTCTTTCTGTGTATCTTTAGACGACCATTGTTAGAGCATCCTATGCCACAAATATAGGGCTTCTCTCCTGTATATTTTCTTTTGTGGTTTTCGAGCCTGTAACTATCAAAAATTCTGCACCACAAACATTACCACATGTAAGGCTCTCTGTATGTTCTATTTTTGTCTATCTTTAGGTGAACACCTTGAGAACAAACCTATACCACCAACATCACCCATGTATTGCTCTTCTTCAGTAACATGTTTACCTTCATGAATCTTTAATGAACTACTACATGAAAACTGGCATTGCAAGTATCGCACTTGTATGGCATGTCTTTCTTTATGTTTCATTTTGTGTATCCTTAGCTTACGACTGTCAGAAAACTTTATACAACAAATAGCACACTTGTAAGACACCTCTGCTACATGTTTGATTATGTGTATTATTAATCTACCTTTATAACCAAATGTTGCATTACATATATCACACTTATATGGCTTCACCCTTGTATGAACTTGTTCACTTCTTTGCAAATAACCACTCCAAAAAAAACTGTGCACCAGAAACAAAAGGTCTCGCTCTCATATGCGTCAGTGAGTGTCTATTTAGGCGGCGAGTACTTGGAAACCATACACCACAATCGTTACACTTGTAAGGCATGTCTTTCTGATGTTCCAATCTATGTACCTTTAGATCACTATGCTGAAAAAACTTCATACCACAAGCATTACACTTGTATGGCTTCCCTGCTATATGCTCAACTAAATGTTTTGTTAAATTGCTTTTATTATCAAATGCTGAATTACATACGTCACACTTGTATGGCTTCTCTATTGCATGTGTTTTTTTATGTCTTTTCATATGGTGTTTCCGAGAAAATGATGTCCCACAAATATCACATCTGTGAGGCTTCTCTCCTGAATGTGTCAAAATGTGGTCCTTTAAGACAGTAGTAGTAGCAAACCTTAAACCACAGTCATGACACTTGAATCGTTTCTCTCCTGTATGTGTCAGCATGTGTCTCTGTAGATGACCTGTGTGTTTGAACCCCATTCCACAATTATAACATTTGAAAGGCCTCTCTCCTGTATGAATTCTTTTGTGTATTTTTAATGCACCACTCTGAGAAAGCTGTACACCACAAACGTCACACTTATAAGTTTTATGTTTCACATTCAGTTTCTGACCTGCATGCTTCAATTTATGCCTCCACAGCTGAACATGATAAGATAAACCAACACCACAAAATTCACATTGGTAAGGTTTCTCTCCTGTATGTCTTCTTTTATGTGCCTGTAGAGTACCTTTCAAAGAAAATGCTCTGCCACAAAAATCACACTTAAAAGGCTTCTCTCCTGTATGCAACCGCATGTGTTTACGTAAACCAGATAACCAAGAAAACTCACCACTACAATCATCACACCTGTAAAATTTGTGCCCTGTATGAATAATTGTATGACTTCTTAGTTTTTCAAGGGTAGGTAACTCTGTATAACAAACATCACATTTGTGAAGTTTCTTTCCTTTATGGGTCACTTTATTTCTATCATAAACATCAGCCATCATTATCTCAAAATCTATGGCACTCTGGGACTCTTCTGCTTCAGCAAACCTGCTAACGGTGCTTTCGTTTTCTTTTAAAGCTGCCAAACTTATATTCTTATTTGCACTGACCACACCCACGCTGTTGCTTGGGCTTTCTGAAGACCTGTCTGACAAAACACCATTTTCCAGAGCTTCAGAGTGTTTAAAACTGTTCATTCTTCTCATCTGTGGAATATCCGCCTGGGAGAAGGCACTGGAAACCTGGATACAGGAATTGGTACCTAAAATGTGAAAATCACAGTTTCAGATAAGCACACAATAAACTAATTTAAAATGTGCCCATTTATTTTAAAATCTCAGATAATTTCTGCTGTATTTTGATTTTGCTTTACACGATTTTATAACAAGGATAAATAAGACAGGGAAAAACCTTGGACTGATGACATAGGACAACAAAAACTTGGCAGGTTTTTAAAATTTTTTAATTTACATACTTAGGAAGCATAGTAACATCAGATGGTGGAACAAGCAAAGACTTCAGCAACAGAATGAATAAAGCCAGAACTGCCTTCACCAACCTAAACAACATCTGAAAATCCTCCAAGTACAGTACAAACACTACATTTAAAATATATGTGGGCTGCGTAATTTCTGTACAGAGCAGAATGCTGGAGAGTAACAGAAAAGGAAATGACCAAATTGTCCTGTTTTCACATAACCTGCCTAAGTAAAATTCTTCAAATTTTCCAGCCAAACACCATCACCAACCAAGAACTGCTAACTCAGAGCCACTAAGGAGAAATGCGCACAATCATAGCAGGTAGAAGCTGGAATTGAGTTGGCCACATCCTAAGACAGACCCTGACACCATCACCAGAACTGTCATGCTATGGACTCCAAAAGGAAAGTGAAAGCAAGGACAGCCAAAAGCCACCTGGCAGAGAACTGTGGAGGCAGAGATGCTAAGCATGAACCAGACCTGGGGCACTACACGAAGGATGGCTGTCGACCGAGCAAAGTGGAGACAGTTTGTTGCTGCCTTATAAGACACCACCAGGTGTGATGGCCACTGATTGCTTTGTCAGTCAGCAGCCAAGGACCAAAGACATTTTTGTTGATAATCTGTGCACCAAAGAAAGCTGAAAGGTATTTATGATGGTAAAATCAGGAAAGTGGAAATGAGTCAAGAACTAGGCACGTGCCAGTGGAGCAAGAGATGAGAAGATACTGAGACAATCTGATCTGCCAGCTGAAGTTATGCTGTAATTAGTCATTCGTAACACACAACAAAACAGGAAATAATACTCAAAGGGCAGCACATAATTATTCTGAAAACACTCAGGCCTAACCAATAGAAGCAGTAATGATAAAGATTAAACAAATCTTCCAGAAAGTGAAATGGCTCAGATGGAGCACTGGAAAAATGCTCATGTAAGTAAAATAATTTGCCACAGTTGCCATCTGAATCAGTAGTGGTGACTTTGATAATGTAGACTCACTACTTGTACCTTACATCCAAAGCAAGACACAAAGAAATCTAAAGACAAGCAGAAATAAAGAACATCAACCACAATATATAAAAATAAACTGGGTTTGCCACAAAAGAGACAAATGACCAAAGCAAGAGATGAACTTGATTTCACAGAGACAAAGTTAAACCTACACATACATGGAGACCGAGAATGAGGCAGGCCCAGAAGCAGCCTGGATGAAGTTTTTTTTTGGTTGCAATCTTGTTGGACAAGAAAATCACATTCCCAGATTTTCCTTTTATCACCCTCTTCTCTTTCCAAGTGGACATTCTTTGATGGATTTATTAGTGGCTCCTGAAGAACTTGGATGATCATTTTTAACTCCTTCAAATTTAGCTAGCCAACATTTCTTGGACAATCTTTTTTTAAATCTTTGTTCACGACTGTCAGACATACAGCAATCTTCATTTATTAACAATCTGGTGTTATTTCACTGATGTCAAATTTGTAGTATAAAATTATCAGCTCAGATAAAGTTTTGTTTTCTCAATACTGCAGATTAGCTGTAATATCTCTTTAAATTTTTACCTTTAGCGTTGACAGCAGACTCTATGTCCTGTCCATTTCAGGATGCTCAATTCCCATTTAACTATATTGTCATCTCTGTGCCTTTTTGCCCAAAGATTATCACATCATTATGTTTCAAATAAAGAATAATTCAGATTTATAAAAATGTAAATATTTACTTACTTACTTAGTTGTTCCCCTTCTACCGTGAGGTGTAGAGGTTTGGAAGAGAGAGCGCCAGACCATTCTATCAGCTGTCTTCTTCCTGGCCCGGTACCATTCCAGTCCTCGGTCCTTCAAAGACTGTCTAATGTTGTCCTCCCAGCGGACTCCGGGTCGTCCTGGAGGTCTGGATCCCTGGCTCTTTGTTTCCCATGCTTGTCGTGGTAGCCGATCTTCTCCCATTCTGCAGACATGGCCAAACCATCTTAGTTGGGACTGTTCTATTTGGGTCTGCAGCGGATGGGATTTTAGGCCTTGACGGATCGTCTGGTTGCGGACCATGTCTCTTCTTGTTACTTCAACCACTTTCCTCAGATACCTCATTTCTGAGGTTTGGATCTGGCTTTTGTGGGTTGTAGTCATTGCCCACGACTCGCATCCATATGTCAAGACTGGGACATAGGTGGAGCGGTATACAGCCATCTTCGTTTTCTTACCAACCTCTTTCTTGCTGAGGAATTCACGATTCATGGCCTGAAAAAGTCTCCCAGCCGCTGCTTTTCGAGTGGCCAACTCTTCTTTGATGCCTCCCTTTCGGTCTATAATAGCTCCGAGATATTTAAAGTGGTCGACCTGCTCCAGGACCTGTTCTCCCAACTTAATCTGATGTTTTCTTTCTTCTCATGATATCACCATGGATTTTGTTTTAGAGCTGCTTATGACCATCCCTCTCTTCCTTCCAGACTTGCAGGTTGGATTGGAGATGTGCCTCTGATTTAGCAATCAGGGCAACATCATCAGCAAATGCCAGCTCCGAAATATAGACCTGTCTCATCTTCCAGTACCCCACTGAATACTTTCTTGTTCTCTCCTTACATGCCCTGATGACATCGTCCATAAGGAGTATGAAGAGGTAAGGTGATAGGATATCACCTTGTCTTACACCAGTGGTGGTCCTGAACTCTTCTGACTTATGGTTTGCTGTCCTCACATAATTTCTGCAAGACCTGTAGAAGCTCTGTATAGCATGAATCAGAGGTGCTGGAATATTCTTCCTTGCCAAACAGTCCCAAAGTTTGCTCCAGGGGACCCTGTCAAACGCCTTTTCCAGATCTATGAAACAAAGATGGATCTCACTCTTATACTCAAGGGCCTTTTCACTCAGCTGTCTGAGTGTGAAGATTAGGTCTTGAGTACTTCGGTTTGCTCGGAATCCGCACTGGACCTCATCCAATTGTGGCCCAGCTAGGCGTCGGAGTCTCTGCTCTAGGATTCTAGAGTAGATTTTACCAGGGACACTGAGAAGGGATATGCCTCTATGGTTTCCACATTGTCGATTGTCACCCTTTTTGAAAATTGGTGTTATGATGGCAATCTCCCAATCCTTTGGCACGGTCCCGTTGCACCACGCTGCCTGCAGGACCCCCAAGAGCAATAGGTCGCCCGATGCTCCCATGCACTCAACCACCCCTGGTGCCACACCATCATGCCCCGCTGCCCCACCCATCCCGACCCTCTCCAGCGCTGCCCTCAGCCCCCCCATCCCCATGTCATCTCCACCATCACTGGCCTCCTCCCCTGTGTCAGTGGCCATCACCCCTGATGCCTCATCATGCTCACCACCCAGGAGCCCCGAGAAATACCCTTTCCATCCCTCCATCACCCCCCCCCCCGGGGCAGCAAGCAACCCGCCCTGCCTGTCCTTTATAAACCCGAGAGGGCACCGTCCCTCTTTCCTCATGTTCCCTAGGGTCCCATAGAATAACCTCCGGTTTTCCCGTGCATCTCTTTCCAGCCCCTCTCCAAACTCTTCCCAGGACCTCCGTCTCGCCGCCAGCACCCTGCTCTCCGCCTCTGCTCCGAGCGTCACACATTCTCCACACCCTTCCATCTGTCCTGTTGTGTCTCCAGCTCCCAAGCATTGTCTCCATGCCATCCTCCCCTCTCCCATTCTCCCCCTGACCCCCTCTGTCCACCAAGGTGTCCTCCTTCTCCGGTTCCCAAGTCGGACTTCACCGCATGCCTCCGCAACAGCTGTCCCTACGATATCCCTGAATTTATTCCAGAGGGTTTCCAAGTCATCAGGTCGTTCTTCTGTGTTGCTCACTGCTGTAGCAATAAGCCCCTGATATCTGGTCTTAATTTCTGGCTCTCTCAGCTTGTAGGTCCTAATGCTCATTTCTCCTGCTTGTTTACCTGGTTTCTCGCGTGATGTTGGGCAGCTCCCAGGCTGAGCAACTCCTTCAGTTGTTCGTTTGATTATTAGCAGGCAGTGACCACCTCCAATCTCCGGCCCCCTCCAGACTCCCGCACCCCGGACACATCCGAATGAGCCTCTCCGAACAATGGCACAGTCGACCACCGACCTCTCACCCCCGGCCGGCCCACATCTAGTGCACGCATGCACGCGCCCATGGGGGAACCCCGTGTTTGTAACGATCAGACTCCGCTCACCGCAGAATCCAAGGAGTCGCCCTCCATTGCCACCGAGAGCACCCTCTCCACATCCTCCGACAACTCCACCCCATCCAGCACGGCCATCCCCAACTCTGGCATCAAAATCTCCGAGCATAATAACTCCATCCAGGCAGTCATCCACTGTCCCCTGAAGCAGCTCGAAGAATTCCCCCCCGACCTCCGCTCTCCCATCCTCATCCGGCCCACACACCATGACCAGGCTGACCACGGCCTCTCCCTCCTTTAGTTCTACAACCACAATGCGCTCCTAGACAAAGCCCCACCCCCCGACACTATCTTTTTGATTTTGGGCCACAATGCAACCCACGCCCCCTTTAGCTCCCTCAGATATGGGTACACCACTGTAGAGCAACGTGTTGCCATCGAGATCCATGACTCCTTGTCCTTTTTTCTTCGTTTCCATTATAGCCAGGATTTCTAGTTTTGCTTTCCCCATCCCCCCCCACCAGCTCCTCCCCCCTCCCATTTACACCTCCTGCATTCCAAGTTCCACAAGTCGTAGTCCGCAGTCCGTTCCAGTTCGTCGCCCCTAGAATCAGTCCGGTTTTCTCTCTTGTAGTTCGCGTAATCATGATTTAAAGCAAACAGGTGATTGGCCTGTTGTGCCTTTGCATGGTGGAGGGGCTGCCTCCTTACGGCCTCCATGCAGGCCGCCCGCCTCCTTTTTCATCCGGGCTTGGGACCGGCATTGGCGGAGTTAAAAATGTAAATAAAATTGGTAATTTTTAAAATTGGAACCAAGTGCTTAATAAGAAGTGCTTACACAGAAAACTGTTCTCATCTGGTAAGTCAGAAGCCATCTCACTAGTTGTGGCATTACTCAATGGGAGGGCTTTCTCACCGACATCAATGGTTTTCTTCCACCATTTTCTATCTGGATGCAGCTGTACATTTCATTAAATATACATCTGTTACAATATGAAATAATTCTTTTTTAAACAGAATGAAATCTAAATCAAAAGGTGGCTTAATCTATCAGGACAACTGATATTTAATGTTCTAAATTTACTGGAGACATCACTGACAAATTTCTAATTCCTAAATTGATTAAAACTTAAAGCTTTAGCAACAACATTAGACGAAGACAAATATGCATTGAGGTATATCTGGAGTTATCCTTATATGACCACCAGCTAAGCACAATGCTACATTATATAGATGTGGAAGTGAACCTCTGTGAGGCTAATTACATCCTCACTGACTCTAGAAATCATCCAAACACTTCCAGGGATTCCCCCTGTGGGTGAAACATGTTGAGAACCAAGCACTGCACATTAAACTTGGAGGAGTCACGTGAGCCCCAGATGTAACTCTGGCTTTTACCTGTTTGGCTGTATGCAGGAGAATCTCACTGTGTACCCATGATGGGCCGGAGGAGCTGAGATGTGGCTCTGTGCAGGACATGACAATTTCTTGGGAGAGCCCAGAACCAGTGTACGGTAGATTAGATCTGCATATTTGGAGAGCCTCCTGGATGGCAGGGAATGCACAGTATGCCATGCACTTCTTCCTCCTAGCTTGGGACCAGATGTGATGATCCTTTAAATGCAAGCCAAGCTGGAGAAACTCAAGGTGATGACATCAACTCAACACATTTCGGAATGGCAGAAAGCCACAGGAAAAGCCTAGACCTACTGTGTAGATAATACCAATGAGTCTTCAGCTTGGTTTTGGTTGCAAAAGAGTGAGAAGCTCATCAGCCATAGTTACACAACAACAATGGAGACAAATAATTAATACTTTAAATATGTTTAATGGTTATATATGCCACAAATAATGAGCTGTCTAGAAACATAATATATTAAATGGAATAATAAATGACAATGACAGCAGCACCGCAGATTTTATTTTTATTCACTTTTGCTTAAATCAAAATGTTAATGTCCAAAAAAATTTGCTACTAGCTTTAGGTACCCAGTGTTGCTGGGGTTATCTAATAACAGTTTGTATAAACTTAGAAAATCTTAATTCCAAAAATGTAAAAATCAAACTACCGTACAAACAAAGGTGCCGGATTCGATTCATGGTATTGAGGCACTCCAGTCTATCCAACTATAAATGGGTACCTAACTTTGTTCTTGAGTTAGGGAAGGAAAAGGCAGCAAGGAAGGGAACTGGCCACCCCACCTTTCAATTCTGGAAATAGTATAGTGAAGCCTTTAACACTTCACTCCCCTATGGCAGTATCTGCTATGGGATTACCTTTACCTTTAAAGTTGCAGACAAAGATGGCATGGTGTATGCACAGTGAACTGTGATTCAACCTATTTACCTTCTAAGAGTATGAGAGCACTTGTTTTAACACCCCTTTTAGGGCTAGAGAAAAAGGTTTTTTAGTTTTCATGTGTAAAACTTTTTGATCCTGGTTGTAGGCACTCTGATCTTAGCCAAAAGGAAAAAAAAAAAAAACCAAATAAAAAGTATGAGAGCAAGGTTAAAAGTCTCTTTAAATGGTAAAATGCATTTGTTGCTCGCATAAATTTTTCTGTACTGGCTATTTAACTTCAGGATAAGAATTCTTAAATTTTCATCTCTTATTATAAACTGATTAAACCTTTAGCAACATAACATTAACACCTGTGTGTTATCAAGGGGAGCAAAGACTATAGTAACACTGTTCCATACCAAACATGTCGTAAAAAGTGACAAAGGAGGGTTAGGCATGTGGCCGGTTACTCCATCCTGTAAAAAATGTTAAACCACAAAAACTTCAACAGGTCAAGTAAGGAAAATAAAACTCAGCCATCCTAGATAGGAGGTCCTCTCGGTGGGATGCATTTGATGCAACACAGAGAAAGCCGAAAGGAGTTTGTGTTACTGACTCACATTTTTTTCTTCAAGGAGAACCTCCAGATTTGGCACCTGGAATGTTCAGACATTGAACGAACAAGGGGAAAATGGTACAGGTAGCAGCAGAAATGAGGGAATATAACATCAATGTCCTGGAACTGTGCAAAACAAAGTGGATGTGGGTAGACAGGAGGAAACTCAGAACAGGTGAAAAGATGCTGTCCTCGGGACATGAAGAAGAACATTCTCACCTCAGTGAAGGGGTAGCTCTAATGTTATCTAAAGAAACCCAGAAAGCACTCACTGAATGGGAAGCAGTAGGATGCAGAATAGTTACAGCAGCTTTCAAAACAGCTTAAAAAGAAAATAAAGGTAAACATCATCCAAAGTTATGCACCAAACAATGACAGAAAAGTCAGTGAAAGAAGCATTTTACACCAGATTACAAGATATTATGGATAAAATAAAAAGAAAAGACATCACAATTTTGATGGGACACATGAATGCAAAGTTAAATACAGACAACACCAGCTTGGAAGAAATCATGGGCTAGGATTATTGAATGAAAATGGGGAATTATTCACAAACTTCTGTATCAATTAGCTATTGGAAGAAGCATGTTTCCACATAAAAGAATACAGAAGGCAACATGGATACAGGTGCATAACACAGAATCCGAACATCCGAAAACCAAATTATTTTGAAAATCGAAAGTATTTTTGTCTGACTTTTGAGTAATTTAAGCGACTTTTCATTCATAACCAACAACTCCCAAAGGAGCATGGGCCTTCAACAAACACATGCCAAGTCCTCCTGTCACGTGCCATCATCTCATGTTCTTTCCACGTTCTCCTTATCATTTTCACCTCTGTTTCCAGCTCTCTTCTCCATGTGCTTCTTGGTCTACCTCTGCCTCTCAAGCCCTGGGGGTTCCAGACTATTCTACGCAAGCACCCAAATATGAAAATCTGTAGCTTTTTGGTTGTTGTCTTTGTTGTTCTCCATGTCTTAGAGCCATACAATAGGACTGACTTCACATTTGAGTTAAGATTCTTATTTCCATGTTGGATCCGATTTCTTTTGATCTCCATATATTTCCCAATGCAATGAAAGCTCCTCTTGCTTTTTGTATTCTTAGTTTGATATCACTGTCTGTCCCACCAACTTTGTCTATATAGCTGCCAAGATATGTGTACGATTCTACATCTTGTATTGGTGTTTCTTCAAGTTCAACCCTGTTATCATTACCTGCATTTATTCTCATTATTTTGTCTTTTCCCTGTGTATTTTCAGACCCAATTGCTGTGACCTCTAATCGAGTGTTTTCAATTTGTCCTGCATCTGATTACGGTTATGGGACAGAAGAGCTAAGTCATCAGCAAAATCCAGATCATCCAACTGCTTAGTCAGAGTCCACTGGATTCCATTTCTGTTGTGTTGTCGATGTTCTCATAACCCAGTCTATTGCTAGTAAGAAAAGAAATGGAGACAAGAGGCATCCCTGCCGCACTCCTGTTCTTATCCCAAATGGTTCTATAAGCTGTCCTTCGTGAAGAACTCTGCATGTCATGTCTTCATATGTTTTCTTTATTAAATTAATGATCTTCAGGGGAACTCCATAATGCCTCATCAATTTCCAAAGTGATTCTCTGTCTACACTGTCAAATGCCCTTTTGTAGTCCACAAATCCTATGTATAGTGGTGAATTCCATTCCAGACTTTGTTCAACTATTATTCTCAAAGTGGATATCTGGTCTGTACATGATCTGTTTTGTCGAAAACCTGCTTGTTCATCTCTCAGTTTCTTGTCTATGGACTCTTTTAATCTCTCAAGGATAATCCTGTTTAATACTATTCCTGGCACTGATAGTAACATTATTCCTCTATAATTTGTGCACTCTTGTAAATTTCCCTTCTTAGACAACTTAACCAGATATCCTTCCTTCCATTCTGCTGGTATCTCTTCCTTTTCCCAGACTTTACCGTTTACAGCAGTTTTCCATTCTTGTCTTTTATGAGGCAACTTGTTTGCTTGAATTTCCCTGTTAGCTTCTTTGTGCTTCTATACCATTCGCTCATATTTCCTTTGGCTGCAGCATCTTCTGCCTCTCTTGCCAACTCCTCAATATACTTCCTCTTGTCTCTTTTGATACTTCTTTGTACACTTCTTGAGCCTTGGCTTTGGAACTTCTGGTTTTGCTTGTGTTTAAATCTGCTTTCTTGTTTTTTCTGCCTTTTATTTTATTAATGGTTTCTGTTGTTATCCATGCTTTTTGTTGTCGTTCCCTTTTCCCCAGTATTTCTTCACATGTCTCATTCCATACAGTTTTGATTTGCTGCCAATAGTCTTCTGTATTCTCTACATCTTCCAGCTGTTGGAGCACTTGGAATTTGTTGGACATTGTGACAGCAAATTTGTCTCTTGTTTCTTGATTTCTTAGATGTCCTACATTAAATTGTTGTCTATAATTTTGCATTGTTGCATATCTCTTGAGTTTCATTTTTACTTTGGCTATCAGAAGGTGGTGATCTGATGCCACATCTGCTCCTCTATATACCTTTACATCCTGCAATGATGATCTAAACTTCTTGTTTATGCATATATGATCAATCTGATTTTCTGTTCTATGGTCTGGTGATATCCATGTTGCCTTGTGTATTCTCTTATGTGGAAACATGCTTCCTCCTATAGCCAGTTGATTTGAAGCACAGAAGTTTGAGAATAGTTCCCCATTTTCATTCATTATTCCTAGCCCATGTTTTACCATGACTTCTTCAAATCCGGTGTTGACTGTACCTATCTTTGCATTCATGTCACCCATCAAAATTATGATGTTTCTTCTTTTTACTTTTTCCATAATTTCCTGAAGTCTAGTATTTTTTTTTTTTTTTTTTTTCTTAACCAGCGGCACTTGGGCTTTCAGCCCTTCGGCCCAATGACATATCATTGCGAGGCTGGGGAACCTGAGGACTTTCCTTCCAACCCGGTCAGGAGCTTCGCTCCTTCCCATCCACAGAGGGTTTATCACAGGAGCCGTTCAGGCTATTCAGTCAAATTTCCGGCCGTAAACATTTCTTCAAACGCCGACGCCCGGGTTTGAACCATGAACACCTGGTCGCCAGTACAACGCCGAAGCCATTACACCAGCGCGGCTCCCCGAAGTCTAGTATAAAATGCTTCTTTCACAAACTCTTCTTTGTCATTAGTTGGTGCATAATATTGGATGACATTTACATTTATTTTATTTTTAGCTGTTTTAAAAGTAGCTGTTATTATTCTGGGTCCAGCTACCCCTTCACTGTGGTGTGAACTTTCATCTTCATGTCCTGAGGACAGCACCAATTCACCTGTGATGAGTTTCTTCTTGTCTACCCCCTTTCACTTTGTTTCACACATTCCCAGAACCTCGATTTTATATTCACTCATTTCTGCTGCTACTTGTGCCACTTTCCCTTGTTCGTATAATGTCCGAACATTCCAGGTGCCAAATCTGGAAGTTCTCCTAGAAGAAAGAAGGTTAGTCAGTAACACAGACTTCTTTCGGCTTTCTCTGTGTTGCATCATACACCTCCTTGCGAGAGGACCTTCCCATGTCTTGGATGGCTGTGTTTTATTTTCCTTAATTGACTTGTCCATATTTGTTGAAGTTTTTTGTGGTTTAAATTTTTTACAGGATGAGGTAACCAGCCCCATGCCCAACCCTCCATAGTCGCTTTCTACGACATGCATGGCAGGGAACAGTGTTACTATTCTTTGTTCCCCTTTCGGGCCCTGGTAACACATGGGTGAAGAGCAACTTTTGGTTTCCCAAAAAAAAAATAAAAACTGGTATGGAAGTAACGGAAAATGATCAATCTTCAGTTTATCAAGTTTCCGGCCGTGACGCACAAGGTGCAGTATAAGCTGACATAAGCACTACCTCGTGATACAAATGTTCAAACATAGCATAGTTAGTTGTGTTCCGGCACTGCTAGCAGCCACATGTGTGGATATTTCTGAGCTTATTTGTGATTTTGAGTGTGCTAGTTTTGTGGTTTAGAGTTTAATTTCATTGTGAAAATGTCAAAAACACCTGCATTTACTCCTGTGGATAACAGTGGGAATAAGAAAAGAAAGTATTTGTCATTATTGATAGCACAGAAAGTAGTTACTGCAGAAGCTTGATCGTGGTGTCTCTGTGCATCATCTTACAGCAGAATATGGTGTAGGAACTACCACAGTATATGACATAAAGAAACAGAAAGACAGCAGTGAGAAACATAGAACAACAACCTGATGACCTGGAAACACTCTGGCTGACATTCAAGGACATCATAAAGACAGCTGCAACAGAAGCATGTGGTGAAGTTTGACTTGGGAACAAAAGAAAGAGGACACCTTGGTGGACAGATGAGGTTAAAGAGAAAATAAGAGAGAAGAAAAAGGCATGGAAACCAATACTTAGGAGCTAAAAACACAGCAGGAAAAACAGAGAAATATAGAGAATATATGATATTCAGAACAGAAGCAAAGAACAAGGTGCTAGCAGCAAAACAAAAGTCTTGGGAAGAATTTGGAGAAAGGCTAGAAAACGATGCACAAGAAAACAGAAATTGTTCTATAAGGCCCTAAAGAATAAGAGGAAGCAAAAACAGTGCCCTCTTAAATGTATAAAGGACAAGCAAGGGAAATTGCTTACTGCCCCAAAAGAAGTAATGGAAAGATGGAAAGAATATTTTTCAGAACTCCTGGATGGTGAGCAAGGTCAAGCATCAGAAATGATAACCACTGGCACAAAAGAGAAAACCAATGGTGATGGAGATAAATATAAAGATGGAAGAACTGAAGGCAGCACTCGAGAAAATCAAGATGGGCAAAACAGCAGGACATGATGGTATAACACCAGTAATGGTTAAGTACATGGGAGCAGCAGGCGATCTATTACTCTTAAGGGTCCTTCAGGCAGCTTGGTGCAACAAGACCATACCAAAGGATTGGGAGATTGCCATCATAACACCGATTTTCAAAAAGGGTGACAACCGACAATGTGGAAACCATAAAGGCATATCTGTTTCAATGTCCCTGGTAAAATCTACTCTAGAATAATGGAGCAGCGACTCAGACACCTAGCTGTGCCACAAATGGATGAGGTCTAGTGTGGTTTCTGAGCAAATCGAGGTACTCAAGACCTAATCTTCACGCTCAGACAGTAGAGTGAAAAGGCTCTTGACTATAAGATTGAGATCCATCTTTGCTTCTTAGATCTGGAAAAGGCATTTGACAAGGTCCCATGGAACAAACTCTGGGACTGTTTGGCAAGGAAGAACATTCCATCACCTCTAATTCATGCTATACAGAGCTTCTACAAGTCTTGCAGCAATTATGTGAGGACAGCAAACCATAAGTAAGAAGAGTTCAGGACCACCACTGGTGTAAGACAAGGTGATATTTTGTCACCTTATCTTTTCATACTTCTCATGGATGATGTCATCAAGGCATGTAAGGAGAGGACAGGATAGTATTCAGTGGGGTACTGGAAGATGAGACAGGTCTGTATTTCAGAGCTGGCATTTGCTGATGATGTTGCCCTGATTGCTAAATCAGAGGCACATCTTCAATCCAACCTGCAAGTCTGGAAAGAAGAGCTGGAGAAGAGAGGGATGATCATAAGCAGCTCTAAAACAAAAACCATGGTGATATCACGAGAGGAAAGAAGACATCAGATTAAGCTGGCAGAACAGGTCCTGGAGCAGGTCAAACACTTTAAATACCTTGACGCTGTCATTGACCAGAAGGGAGGCATCAAAGAAGAGTTGGCTACCTGAAGAGCAGCAGCTGGGAGACTTTTTCAGGCTATAAATCGAGGATTCCTCAGCAAAAGAGAAGTTGGTAAGAAGACAAAGATGGCTGTACACCGCTCCACCTATGCCCCAGTCCTGACGTATGGATGCGAGTCATGGGCAATGACTACAACCCACAAAAGCCATATCCAAACCTCAGAAATGAGGTATCTGAGGAAGGTGGTTGAGATAACAAGAAGAGACATGGTCCACAACCAGACGATACTGTTGCGTACATATTTTTTATATGTCGCACAGATTACAGTTGATACGATTACAAATGAAAATGTAACTATCTGTTTGATAAAAGGATATTTATTTATGAACTTACAACTTTTAAGAAAGGGGAATAACTCAGAATAGGCAATGTGTATTTATTCTTTGAGTTATCGGTTCCTGTTTTGTTTCCGTGTATTGAGCAAGCGTAGGAATCTGGATATATCATTTTATGTCCATTATAGCTGGAAACAGATTGTTCTCGCTTAAGGTTTTGCAGGAATATTGAAAGTCTGAATCTAGGTTTACTGTTTGTCTGTTTGAGACGATTCGGTCTTATATCATGTTATCTTTGTGTGTCTGGGCTGGATTATTTCTTCTTACACTCTGAGCGGATGAAGATAGGGGAGTGTGTTCTTCGGTTATGGAGTCTGGCGGGACGCCAATGTCGAGCGGTCCAAAGTTTTGTGATCTCAAGTTATCATGGGGAAGAAGATTGTGTCTTCTAGGACTGTTTTAGTCTATGTGTTCCCCAGTATTGTTTCTATTACGCCAGAAAAGTGTTTTTGTGCTTGCTATTGATTCTTGGCCAAGGTAAACGTACTTTTACTGACTTCGTTCACAGGCTTTCGATGGGTTATGTTTAGGCCTACATGAATCTACTTATGTTCAGATGTCAGAACAACGAATTGTATAGCAGCACTAAGAATGTTGCTACACAGCAATTATGTGCACAGATAAAGCTGATTTTGGTGGAAACTTTGATATCCTTATGAATTCAATCCTTCTAGAAGTTTTGTCACCTCACCGTTGTGTGAGCGATGTTATGGACCAAGGAAGCCATCTTGGAATCCGAGTTCATGTCAATCATTCATCAGAAAACAGGGTTGTCCGTTACTACCCGATAATGATCCAGAGATCACAGTTTATGAAAGAAAGATTCTATTATGGGAGATTTAGCATTTACTCCGAAGATATGTGCTGAATGCTATTTGAAAGAATCTACGCTAGAGTACAAGCTACACTCATGCTAAGAGAGATTCTGTACAAGAGTCACTATGAACATTATGTATAAACTGACGTGATCTGTCAGTACAACCTGATATATATATATATATATATAGATGTGGATTAACTATAGAACTCTGAATGCTTGTCTACAAATGTTCCAGTATGAGGTTATCCAGCATGTATGCTAACTTAAGATGATACACCATTGATCAACACCATGCTGTTTATGTCGTCATGTGTTCCTGTAACCATACACGTACTGTTCCAGTGTGCGTCTCATTAAATATTATAAAAAGAACACAGTAGTTCCAGTAATCCTTGACTTCTACATGTGAGAGTATGAATATATTGTTACCAAGTTGTCAACTCGTCAGAACCATTCTACCATTCGCGTACAATGTACTCTCACTTCAATGTTGACACTACCCTGTGTAGGTCGAGTGGTCCTGTGTCTTTTTTCACGGTGACAGCACCTGTTTGAATACAACAGTACTACCAACCATCATACTTTACAGTGAGGTTCTATACACCACACTCGATTCTTTACAGTGGAGTCGCAAACAACAGAACTTTACAGTGGTGTACTACAGGGGTGTAGTAAGAAATAACTTCACATTACACTGGTGGCCGTATAACATCTTTACAGTGGTGTGTGCCAGCTTCCTGGGTCAACCTGCACAGTGGACATATTTGAGAAGTCAGCTACTGAGACCAGACCATTCCTTGGGGCCTGTTACGACACACGTAAACACCAGCAATACAACTTTACAGTCGATGTCAGCGCGACCTGTCCTATCGAGGTATACAGTAACTAGGTCAGCGTTTGTTGACATTTTTTGTTGATGGACATTTGCCATAGAACAGACAGCGTTACACAGCAAGTTTGTTTGGAACAGACAGCATTACATATCAGTGTTGGAACATATATTTGACAGTGTTTGCAAAATGTACAGTGCAACTGAAGCGAGAAGTCTTACTTGTGATTCTGAGGAACTGTAAACAGTGGATTCTCCTGCACTGCCATAGTTTGTGTTGAACTTTTATGATTTAGGCCAGATTTGATTATTTAATAAAGTACCATTATAGTACTGTAGCATTATTGCGTATAACTGTGCCTTCTTCGCAACACATTCTATCTGCAACACACATTACATTACATTATATTATAAATATTTATGCTATATGTACATTTATGTTTACATGTTTATATGTGATATTTGTTTGTATTCTGCGGGTTGTTGTTTCGGTTGGGCGGAGTCTCCCTTAGATCATACCAACGTGATAGAGGTCGTCTATTGTGAGCGTTTTCTATAGGGTGTGCAAATTTCCGATACTGGAATTTGCAAAGCGACTGCTGTTGCTATTTTTTTTTGGTTAGTTGTGACGATATGGTCAGTGTTGGTTTCGGAATTTTCTTCACATTCTATCTTTCAGTTCTATTCTCAATTTATATTTATATACTGTGGCGTTATTTGTATTTGTTATCCTCTTGCGGTTTATCTTTTATTGTTTTTTGCATTCGATTTATTTGATTTCGGGAGATGTTTTCATGTTGTTTTGTATAATTGTTTTGTTATGTTCTTGATCGACATACACTATTTAAAATATAGTTGATCATATGGATTTATGTGAAGAATCAAACTGATGATTAATGTTGATTAGATAAGACACTATTTCTCTTGCGCATTGCACTTATGTTATAGAGTGTTGCAGCAATTTATAATTGTTATTTTTCAAAGAAATTACAAGACCTTGATAAGGCTTGTCTCACACAGACATTGTGATTGTGTGTGATTAATACAGTGATTAAGAAACTTTTTGCTATATTACCTTGAAATAATTTTTTTATTATTGTTTCAAGTTAGTAGTATCATTGTCAGACATCATGTCTACATTAGAATACTTTATTGCACAAGGGAGATCCCTTGATAAGACTGGTACAGACTTAGAACAATGGGCAGTTGCTCAATATGACAAAGCATTAGCTGCTGAAGAGAGAAAAGCTGCTGCAGAAGAAAACTGAAGAGAAAAGATTAGAAAGAGAATTTGAACAAAGAAATTGCAGATACAGACTGAGGAAAAAAGATTCCAGATGGAAATGGAAAAAGAAAAAAGAAAGAAAAGATGAAGCTGCTGCTGAAGAGAGAAAAGTGCTGCGGCTTGCTGAAGAGAAAAAAGCAATAAGAGAACATGAACACCAAAAAGAACTTTTAGCATTTGAGTTAGAAAAGTTAAAGTTAACAAACATAAGTGATGGTAATCAAGCATCTGGTGGTAATGGTAAACTCTTTACTTACAAGGTCAAGGTACCAGCGTTCAACCCTTCCAGTGATGACATAACATTCTGGCTAAATAGATTTGAACGCTCTTGTCGAGCCCATAATGTGGACAAATCACAATATGCTAACCAGTTATCAGAAAATCTGAAAGGTGATTCTCTGACTAGTTTAAGTTTGGTTGAAGAGGCTGACAAAGATAACTATGATGTTATTAGGGCAGCCTTATTAAAGAAGTATCAGTTGTCTGAAGAGGGTTATCGGAAGTTGTTTAAGACAATGGTGCCTGAGGCAGGTGTAGAATTCTCAGAATTCATTGCAAGGACACGTCCTACATTTGATCGTTGGATTGAGCTATCCAAAACAGAAAAGACTTATGAAGCCCTTATGGACTTGATACTCAGAGACAAGATTATGTCAAGTATAAATAAACCTTTCCTCGAATTCTTACATGAGCGTAAACCTAAGTCTCTAAAAGAAATGGAACAGTATTGTACCCAATACGTCACTGCACATCCGGACGTAGCTATTAGCAACAGTAAGGTTAAAGAAGGTATGCCAGTTGCTTCTGCAACACCATACAACCCTAATCACTCTCACAAATTCCACAGAACCTCAAAATAGTGTTTAATAAAAAAGGTAGCCATAACGGTTATCAGAACCAAGGTAACCAATCATTTGAGGGTTCTTCTTCGAATACCTGGAGAAGAGCTGACAGCCCTCGATTCAGGGGTGGTCATAATTACAGGAACTTTCGCAAAGGAAGTCATTCTAGAAACTATCCAAGTTTTCCCTCATGGAGACAACAAGATCATAATTACAGAGATACTCATTATAATGAATATGATAATAGTAACCAAAGGAACTATGACTCAAACCCAGTGGAAACAATGATAAGTACAGAGGCAATAATAACAGAGGTAGAGCACAATACAAAAAACATAAAGCTCATTACCAGGCGAACTCTGCACAGCAAGAGTCCCACGAAGCCTATAAACAAAATAAAGATAATGATGACTCTAATAATATGGCATGTGCCGCTTTTGATTTTGGGAGAGCATCTCAGTGCCCCCAATGCAAAACATTATTTGAGCCACCCACAGTGTCTACTTTAAGCTGTGGCCATCCTCTTCCCGCTCTTCCTGCGTCAATCGCGCATGATGGGAGAGGTTCTCTTGTCTTACACAAAGGTTTAGTAAATGACAATCCAGTCTCAGTACTTTTTGATTCTGGATGCACAACTCTTGGGGTTAGGCAGTCACTCATAGATCCTTCTCATTCTACAGGCAAAGTAGTCAAATGCGTAACATTTGGCGGCACCATAGAGAAATACTCTACAGCTATCATTAGGATTGCTACTCCTTTCTTCACAGGAGATGTACACGCATGTCTTTTGCCGGATCCGATCGCTGATCTTATCATCGGTCGCATTCACGGAGTAAAAGAATGCACTTCGCTACAAATTTCCGTTTGGGAAAATCAAAATATGCAATCTGCTAATGCAGTAGTCACTAGAGCTCAAGCTCTCAATATGCCTGAAACTTCATCTGTTGAAGATAATGAAGTGCATAACCAAGATGATCCCTTGCTAATTTCTCGTGACTCGTTTATAAAACAACAAGAAGAAGATCCGACTCTTAAGAAATTCTTCACTCTTGTAACGAAAGGTGATCCGAATAAAGACACAAGTCGTAAATCTTGGATTACAATGAAGAAATGGTGTACTTGTACGTATGGTTCAAGACTCCACTAATTCAAGTCATTCTCAGATTCTTGTACCCAAGAAATTGAGAGTTAAAATTTTACAACAATGCCACGATCTCAGTGTGCTGGACACATGGGTTTTTTTCCCGTACAAAGTCAAGAGTTTCTTGCGGCTTTCTTTTTGGCCTTTCGTGGAATAATGACATACGGAATCTATTGTCGATCTTGTAAAGTATGTCAAGAAGTCAAATCCAAAGGTCCTCGTACATGCTGCGCCTATCCAGGCTGCTGACATTCCTATTCGGCCATTTCAGAAAAATGGCCATAGACATTATTGGTCCATTTAAGATCAAGTCTGCCAGAGGACATCAGTTTATCTTGACGTGTGTTGATATGTGCACACGTTGGCCAGAGGCTATCCTCTGAAGAGCATTACTACTGCTGATATTGCAGATGCTCTTTGGCTTATATTTTCTCGTCTGGGGTTCCCCGGAGAAATATTATCAGATCATGGCACCCAACTAATATCGGATACCATGTCTCAAGTAATGTCTACTCTACAGATAGAGAGATCTTTAAGTAGTATCTACCATCCTATGTCTAATGGTATGGTCGAACGGCTTAATAGAACACTTAAAAGAAAAAGAACTTATTAGGAAGATAACTGAGGATCATCCTCAAGACTGGGACAGAGTTTTACCTGCGGCCCTCTTCGCTTACAGAGAGGTACCCAATGAACATACGGGAGTTTCTCCCTTTGAACTCGTCTTTGGCGCGCGTCCGCGTGGCCCTATGTCGTTGCTTCACGATCTCATAACATCTGACAATATTGACGATGACACAAAGTCATCCTACGAATATGTCATCACGCTGAGAGAAAAATTATCGAAGCATGCAAATTAGCAACGTCCTCTTCTGAATTTGCTAAACAGAAGGCAAGGCAATTTGCTAATAAGAAAAGAACTTTACGACAACTTTGTCCTGGTGACAAAGCATTTGTTTTGCTACCTTGTAGGGAAAATAGACTCCTTATTTCTTGGAAAGGTCCGTACGATATAATATCGAAAATTTCAGATGTTGACTATATCGTCGATATTAACGGGAAGCATAAAACCTTCCACATCAATATGCTTACGGAGTTCCATGAACGTCCTGACTATCTACAGCCTATTTTCCAAGCAACGGACAATTCTCCAGTTCAACATGGTCAATACTCATCACTGTCCGTGATACAGGATGAGGAAACAAGTTTTTCAGATGTTAATCTTCCGCTTCCAATGATCCCACTTCATTCTAGTGAATCATGGAAAGACGTTACTGTTTCTCCTGATTTGTCTCTAGGAGAACGGCGACAAGTTTCGGCTATGTTACAAACATTTCAGGATGTCCTCACTGACATCCCTGGGCAAACTCATGTCATTGAGCATGACATTGTTCTAACTGAACATACTCCAATTAGGGTTAGACCTTACCCTATCCCTATACATTTCCAAACACAGGTTGAAAAGGAGTTGGATGAAATGATAGATTTACAAATAATCGAACCATCCACTTCTGCATATTCTTCGCCGATGGTTATTGTTCGAAAAAAAGACAATAACATACGTCTTTGCGTTGACTATCGCAAATTGAATCAAGTTACGAAGTTCGATGCTGAACCTATGCCTTTACTAGAAGAGCTACTTACTCGTCTTTCTAAATCGCATTTTTTCACTAAACTTGATTTGTCTAAAGGATATTGGCAAGTTCCATTATCCGAACGCGCCAAACCTCTCACGGCTTTTTCAACACCTAGAGGTTTGTTCCAATGGAATTTTATGCCTTTCGGCCTTATGAACGCACCAGCTACATTCGTACGCATGATGCGCCGAATCCTATCGTATCGGTCAGATGTCATTGCTTATCTAGACGACATCTGTCTTTTCAGCGATACTTGGGAAGATCACTATTCAGGGTTAGTTGAATTATTATCAACTCTGCGTGAGTATAACCTGACAGCAAAAACCATCGAAAAAGCTTGCATGGTTTTTTTTTTAGCGAAATTTGCTTTCCTAGGCCTATCGATGTAGGTCATTGGTTTCCTGAAGACAGAGGACCATAATATACTAAAATACTTAACATCTCTATCCCTAAGACTAAAAAGCAAGTGCGAAGTCTTTTAGGTCTCATACAATTTTATGGACGATTCATTCCGAATCTGTCCTCTATCATGGCACCTCTTTCGACACTTCTAAAGAAAGGTTCGCCTAATATGGTCCACTGGTCTCAGGAATGCCAATGCTCTCTGGATAAGATTAAAACATTGTTTTCAACACCACCTATTTTAGTGCTACCTACTAAAGATAAGACATTCGTTCTTCGTTGTGACGCTTCATCCACTGGGATTGGAGCGGCACTAATGCAAGAGTACTCTGGAACTCTGCATCCTGTAATGTATATTTCCAGAAAACTTAATGCGGCAGAAAGGAATTATTCGGTTTTTTTAGACCGGAATTATTGGCGATGGTTTGGTCTCTAATTCTCAAAACTTCAAAGATTCCTTCTTGGTGCACATTTCATAGTGGGGAAACTGACCAAAAGCTCTTACTGCTATCCAAAGTAAGAACTTGAAGAGCTCAAGATCAACAGACTCGATACGCGATCGCTTCTTCAACCTTTTCATTTTTCGGTACTGAGCTATCCGTGGTTCAGAAAATGTGATGGCGGACATTCTGTTTGAGATGCCCACATGATGCCACTTAAACTGTTAAATATTGGTACTTTCCTAACATGTATAACTTTACATCAGTTATTCTTTTTCTTCTATATCAAAATGTGTACACATTTGTAAATATATGATTTGGTGATTGTATAAATACTTAGCAGTTCACTTATTTTGTGATTCACTGCTAATTCTTGATGATGTTTCTTTTGGCCAATCGTGAACTTATGATACCTAATATGAATATGATTATTGAAATTATTGTATACATTGTGTCATTGCCAATATGGTAGTAAGCATTGGTGGCAAACTCATACCAACTCCCTGGAAATGTTTACACTTAGAGAAAATACTTTCTCTGAGATGTTGAGAGATCTATATTCTCATTCTTTGCCTTAATCTGGCTTTATAAATTCTTGATACTTCTCATCTGCGCATCATATGTGCGTTGGGGGGGGGGAGGGGGGGGGGGGGAGAGGGGGGGGGGGGGGGGGGGGGGCCCGATTTTATTTGTGGCTCTCAGAGAAAAGAAAAAAAAAATTTCATCATTTTTTTTTTCCCGGTGGTTGCGGTAGTCTGTTGCGTACATATTTTTTTATATGTCGCCCAGATACAGTTGATCCGCTTACAATTGCATATGTAACTATCTGTTTGATAAAAGGATATTTATTTATGAAATTACAACTTTTAAGAAAGGGAATAACTCAGAATAGGCAATGTGTAATTTATTCTTTGAGTTTTATCGGTTCCTGTTTTGTTTCCGTGTATTGAGCAAGCGTAGGAATCTGGATAGATATCATTTTATGATCCATTATAGCTGGAAACAGATTGTTCCTCGCTTAAGGTTTTTGCAGGAATATTGAAAGTCTGAATCTAGGTTTACTGTTTTGTCTCTTTGAGACGATTCGGTCTTATATCATGTTATCTTTGTGTGTCTGGGCTGGATTATTTCTTCTTACACTCTGAGCGGATGAAGATAAGGGAGTGTGTTCTTCGGTTATGGAGTCTGGCGGGACGCCAATGTCGAGCGGTCCAAAGTTTTGTGATCTCAAGTTATCATGGGGAAGAAGATTGTGTCTTCTAGGACTGTTTTAGTCTATGTGTTCCCCAGTATTGTTTCTATTACGCCAGAAAAAGTGTTTTGGTGCGTGCTATTGATTCTTGGCCAAGTTAAACGTACTTTTACTGACTTCGTTCCTAGGCTTACGATGGGTTATGTTTAGGCCTACATGAATCTACTTATGTTCAGATGTCAGAACGACATATCGTTTAGCAGCACTAAGAATGTTTCTACACAGCAATTATGAGGACAGATAATGCTGATATTGGTGGAAACTTTGATATCCTTATGAAGTGAATCTTTCTAGAAGTTTTGTCATCTCACCGTTGTGTGAGCGATGTTAAGGACCAAGGAAGCCATCTTGGAATCCGAATTATTGTCAATCATTCATCAGAGAACAGGGTTGTCCCTTACTACCCGATAATGATCCAGAGATCACAGTTATGAAAGAAAGATCTATTATGGGAGATTTAGCATTTACTCCGAAGATATGTGCTGAATGCTATTTGATCTGTCAGTACAACCTGATATATATATATATATATATAGATGTGGATTAACTATAGAACTCTGAATGCTTGTCTACAAATGTTCCAGTATGAGGTTATCCAGCATGTATGCTAACTTAAGATGATACACCATTGATCAACACCATGCTGTTTATGTCGTCATGTGTTCCTGTAACCATACACGTACTGTTCCAGTGTGCGTCTCATTAAATATTATAAAAAGAACACAGTAGTTCCAGTAATCCATGACTTCTACATGTCAGCACCTCTTTGAATACAACCGTACTACCAGCCATCATACTTTACAGTGAGGTTCTATACACCACACTCGATTCTTTACAGTGGAGTCGCAAACAACAGAACTTTACAGTGGTGTACTACAGGTGTAGTAAGAAATAACTTCATTACACTGGTGGCCGTATAACTTCTTTACAGATACGTCAAGGCCTAAAAACCCAAACCCTACAGACCCAAGTAGAACAGTCCCAACTGAGATGGTTTGGCCATGTCTGCAGAATGGGAGAAGATCGGCTACCATGGCAAGCATGGAAAACTAAGAGCCAGGGATCCAGGCCTCCAGGACGACCCACGTCCGCTGGGAGGACAACATTAGACAATCTTTGAGGGACTGAGGACTAGAATGGAACCAAGCCAGGAGGAAGACAGCCGATAGAATAGTATGGTGCTCTCTCTTACAAACCTCTACACCTCATGGTAGAAGAGGAATGACTAAGTAAGAAAGAAACAGAAAGACAAGCTGCTGAAGTTTTATAGGAACAGTGATGACCAAATACTAATGTCAGATCAGAAAACTTTGCATAGAAAAAAAAATGAAGATCTTGACCTTATGCTGAGGGATGGATTCGACAACGGCGAAGTGAACGCATGCCACTGACTGGTTTGTTGATTATGAAACAAGCTAAAATATACCATGAAGAACTGAACATTGAAGGCGAGTGTGAATATTCGGTAGGGTGACTGCAGAAATTTAAGAAGCACCATGGAATAAAATATCTGAAAATCTGTGGGGACAAAGGTTCTGTTGACCATGAAGCAGCTGAAAATTATACTGAAGAATTTACAAAAATAATATGTCTTGAAAATTGTGGTCCCAAACAAGTATATAACTCCAACAAAACTTCTTTAAACTGGCGCTACTGACAAGATATGATAGAAGAACTAAATGACAGCACTAGTATTACACCCTACCACTATTCATGCTGGATTTAAACTCAAGATAGACACAGGACTTGTACATGCTAGAAGACCACACAAACAGCAGCTGCCACAAAATAATCAAAGCTTCAAACAGCTCTTATTCCTTTATTACGGAAACAACCATGTGGCCAAACATTGCCATAGTGAAATACACAATATATAATGCTACCACTATGAAACAGTAGATGATAGGAACTATCAAAGACCTATCGGTCACTGTGACCACCGCTCACTTTAATGGACATTTTTTTTTTTTTTTTTGCGTTCGCCCGCTAATACTCGAGGCGAAATCTCAGGTTATTATTTTATGTCTAACCTGACATTGATTTTACGTGAGTATCCCTTTATTTCTTGTACAGAGACAGGTGTCCCTCGCCATTCAGGCAAATACTCGCCGATTTCGGAGGTACCCATTGCAGCATTTAATGGAAATGATACAAACTACATCAAAGTAATAGTTTTTTTTTTTTTTTTTTTTGCGTTCGCCCGCTAATACTCGAGGCGAAATCTCAGGTTATTATTTTATGTCTAACCTGACATTGATTTTACGTGAGTATCCCTTTATTTCTTGTACAGAGACAGGTGTCCCTCGCCATTCAGGCAAATACTCGCCGATTTCGGAGGTACCCATTGCAGCATTTAATGGAAATGATACAAACTACATCAAAGTAACAGTGACCATACAAATGCTGTACTTAAAAAATGTGAATCAGCTAGCAGCATGCAAAACTGAGAAAATATTCTATCTCTCTATAACGTAGACTCCAGGACTCAATACTAATGGCAAAATCTGTCCCACTAAAGAGGCCCAAAACACGGCAAGCACTGCCGGCAAAAATGTGCAGACAAATCTCAGGTGACACTAGTCCACTTTTTGCACCAAAATTCGAGTTGGTCACATGACCACACTCGATCATACAATTACGTCCTTCCCTTGGAAGGTTTCGTATATGGACCCGAATGATTAGCTCATCTTAGAATCAAGCCTGCTAAATGGAAGGTGAAAATGCGCCTTGACAGCTACCTTCCTAGGAAAACTTTAACAACAGCTGAACAGAATGCACCAATAGGCATTACGGATGCAAAAGACAAGTTGGCTGTTCTTGGCTGTGCTAATGCTGCAGACACACACCAGTTAGAGTTGACAGTCATTGGGAAAATGAAACATCCAAGATGTCTTAAGGGTGTAACCATTTTACCTGTCCATTACTATGCCAATAAGAAAGCATGGATGACAGGAGAAGTGTTTTCTGACTGGTTTAATAACCATTTAGTACCAGTAGTACGAGCTCATTGCACGCAAGCTGGACTAGATGAAAATTGTAAAATTGTTCTGTTCATGGACAACTGCTCTGCACAACCTCATGCGGAACTTCTTGTCAAAAATAATGGTTTTGGAATGTACTTACCTCCGAATGTAACATCGTTAATACAGCTTTGCGACCTAGGGATTTTACGATCTATGAAGAGCCATTACAAACATTCTTTTTTTAAATTGTATTCTGCAAGCCGTGAACACTGGTGTAGAAGTACAAACATTTCTCAAGGAGTTCACTATTAAAGATGCAATCTATACAATTGTAAGTGCATGGAGTAGTGTTGACAAGGTAACAGTAACACTAACAAAAGCTTGGCACAGACTCTGGCCGGCAACGATATTAGACGATGATGAATCGGGAGATGAGTTTGTAGGATCTTGCATCAGTAAAGAGAAGAACATGATATCAGACCTCCTAACCTTCACCATTGTATGGCTCTGAGACATGGAGAACAACAAAGACAACAACCAAAAAGCTACAGACTTTCATAAATGGGTGCTTGTGTAGAATAGAGGGATTAAAATGGTATGACATGGTTACCAACGTGGAACTGCGAACAAGAACTAGACAAGTGCCAGTGGAACAAGAGATGAGAAGAAGGCGATGGATAGGACACACACTGAGGAAACCTGTTGATAGCATTACAAGGCAGTCCTTGTTCTGGAACCCCCAGGGCAAGAGAGGCAGAGGTAGACCAAGAAGCACATGGAGAAGAGAGCTGGAAACAGAGGTGAAAATGATGAGAACGTGGAAAGAACTTGAGATGACGGCACGTGACAGGAGGACTTGGCATGTGTTTGTTGAAGGCCTATGCTCCTTTGGGAGTGGAGGGTTATGAATGAATGAACACCAGAAGCGCAACATTGGAAAATTGTACGTTAGAGGAGGCTGACATAGAGGAAGTGCTCAACATTGATAATGATGCACCTGTTGTGCATTCTTTGAGTGATGAGGAAATTGCCCAATTGGTTCTACAAGACAAGCATGATAACAGCAGTGATGATGATGACATTTTCAATGCCAGTGAAAACATCGCCATAGATGAAATGGTTAACATGTGCGAATGATTAATTAAAGGTCTTGAACGACATGCATTCATCAGTAAGCAAGAAGTTATGGCAGTTTATGGGATTAAAGAGAGACTGCTGAGACATAAACCATTGCTAATGAGATAGATGACACTGGATGAAGTCTAAAGAAAGGCCATCTGTCATAACGCCTGTTCATCAGTTGAAAATCCTGTTCCTGTCCATCAACAGATGTCTGACTGCAAGCTGATGACGACGATTAGAGCATGAATGTGGGCTACATGTGCAGGTATTTAACGTTTACTTTTAAAATAAAAAAAAAATATTTTTCTGAAAAATAAATTGTACTTCAGCTGTACATAATTTAAGATAGGGCGATTTTGGGCTACATTAACTGATTTTTGAGCTACTTTGGGCGAAATCAGAAAACTGAAAAAGGGCCGTCCCCGAGCATTTCGGATGCTGGCTTACCCACCTGCATCACCAGACCTTCTTCTTCTTCTTTGATCCATAACTGCCAACGCAGTCAGTGGCCATCACGCCTGGTGGCGTCTTGTAGGATAGCAACAAATTGATTCCACTTTGCTCGGTCGGCGGCCATCCTTCGTACAGTGCCCCAACTGTGGTTCATTCTTTGCATCTCAGCTTCCACAGTTCTCCGCCAAGTTGTTTTTGGTCGGCCTCTCTTTCGCTTTCCCTCGGGGGTCCATAGCATAGCTGTTCTTGTGATGGTATCAGGGTCCCTTCTAAGGACATGGCCAACCCAACTCCAGCGTCTGCCAGCTATGATGGTGTGCATGTCCTCCTGGTTACTCTGAATAAGTAGTTCTTGGTTGCTGATGGTGTTTGGCCAAAAGATTCGGAGAATTTTCCTTAGGCAGATTGTGTGGAAGGAGGACAGTTTCGAAATTTCCTTCTCTGTTACTCTCCAACATTCTGCACCATAGAGAAGCACAGAAAGTACACAGCTCTCATACAGTCTTAATTTGGTGTTTGTGCTGTACTGCATCACCAGACCATAGAGCAGAAAATCAGATTGACCATATATGCATAAACAAGTTTAGGTCATCACTGCCTGATGTCTAGCAATAGACTGGGTTACAAAAAAAACTGATGACACACAACAGAAACAGAATCTAGTGGAATCTGACTAAACAGCTGGAGAATCTAGATTTTGCAAATGACTTCGCTCTTCCATCCTATATCCGAAATCAGATGCAAGACAAAATGAAAATACTCAATGAGAGGTCACAGCAATTAGGCCTGAAAATATGCAGTGAGAAGACAAAGATAATAAGAATAAATGCAGGAAATGATACAGGGTTGAACTGGAAGAAAAACCACTACAAAATGTAGAAACATACTCATATCTTGATGGCAGTATAGACAAAGTTGGAGGGACACACAACTATATAAAAATAAGAATGCAAAAAGCAAGAGGAGCTTTCATTGCATTGGGAAATATATGTAGATCAAGAGAAATTGGGTCCAACACAAAAATAAGAATCAACTCAAACTTCCAGTCAGTCCTAATGTATGGCTCTGAAACACGAACAACCAAAAAGCTACTTACGTTTATAAATGGGTGTTTGCATAGAATAGAAAGATTAAAATGGTTTGACAAGGTTACCAATGTAGAACTGATGACAAAAACCAGATAAGTGTCAGTGGAACAAAAGATGAGAAGAAGACGATGGTGATGGATAGGACACACACACTAAGGAAACCTGTTGATAGCATTACAAGGCAGTCCCTATTCAGAATCCCCCAGGGCAAGAGAGGCAGCGGTGGACCAAGAAGCACATGGAGAAGAGAGCTGGAGACAGAGGTGAAAATGATGAGAACTTGAGATGATGGCACGTGACAGGAGGACTTGGCATGTGTTTGTTGAAGGCATATGCTACTTGGGGAGCTGAGGGTAATGCACAATAACATTAACCTGAGATAAAAACTAAATACTCTAAATATGTTAAATGCATTTATATACTAAGAACCTTGAGCATTATCTAGTAACATTTTATGTCAGATGCATCAATAAATTTTTATTACTTTTATTCAAATTACATAAACTTGTAAATGCTCACAAATACTGACTACAAACATGTTTGGAAATAAAGAAACAAATATAAAAAAAGGAGGGGAGCGGGGAAGGAAAACAACTCACATCACAGTTTTGTTGAAGTTCCTGTTTTATATATTCAGTCTGAAATGGAAACTCAGCATCTTCCGAAGGCTGACAAGTAAAAAAGTTAAACCATGTATAAGTATGTAAACAATGTTGAGTTTACATATCATGAGAACTGATGAACATTTCATAGAAACACAAAGTTTCAGTTCACAATGAACATATTTTAAATGTTAATATCATTATTCATTCAACACCCTTTAGTTCCCTAAGGAGCATAGGCCTTCAACAAACTTATGTCAAGTCTTCCTGTCCCATGCCATCAACAAACTAATGTCAAGTCTTCCTGTCCCATGCCATCAACAAACTTATGTCAAGTCTTCCTGTCCCGTGCCATCAACAAACTTATGTCAAGTCTTCCTGTCCCGTGCCATCAACAAACATATGTCAAGTCTTCCTGTCCCACGCCATCAACAAACTTATGTCAAGTCTTCCTGTCCCATGCCATCAACAAACTTATGTCAAGTCTTCCTGTCCCATGCCATCAACAAACTTATGTCAAGTCTTCCTGTCCCATGCCATCAACAAACTTATGTCAAGTCTTCCTGTCCTGTGCCATCAACAAACTTATGTCAAGTCTTCCTGTCCCATGCCATCAACAAACTTATGTCAAGTCTTCCTGTCACATGCCATCAACAAACTTATGTCAAGTCTTCCTGTCCTGTGCCATCAACAAACTTATGTCAAGTCTTCCTGTCCAGTGCCATCAACAAACTTATGTCAAGTCTTCCTGTCACGTGCCATCAACAAACTTATGTCAAGTCTTCCTGTCCCATGCCATCAAAAAACTTATATCAAGTGTTTCTGTCATGTGCCATCAACAAACTTATGTCAAGTCTTCCTGTCATGTGCCATCAACAAACTTATGTCAAGTCTTCCTTCTCATGCCATCAACAAACTTATATCAAGTGTTTCTGTCACATACCATCAACAAACTTATGTCAAGTCTTCCTGTCACGTGCCATCAACAAACTTATGTAAAGTCTTCCTGTCATGTGCCATCAACAAACTTATGTCAAGTCTTCCTGTCCCATGCCATCAACAAACTTATGTCAAGTCTTCCTGTCCAGTGCCATCAACAAACTTATGTCAAGTCTTCCTGTCACGTGCCATCAACAAACTTATGTCACGTCTTCCTGTCCCATGCCATCAACAAACTTATATCACGTGTTTCTGTCACATGCCATCAACAAACTTATGTCAAGTCTTCCTGTCATGTGCCATCAATAAACTTATGTCAAGTCTTCCTGTCACGTGCCATCAACAAACTTATGTCAAGTCTTCCTGTCCCATGCCATCAACAAACTTATATCAAGTGTTTCTGTCACATGCCATCAACAAACTTATGTCAAGTCTTCCTGTCACATGCCATCAACAAACTTATGTCAAGTCTTCCTGTCCCATGCCATCAACAAACTTATATCAAGTGTTTCTGTCATGTGCCATCAACAAACTTATGTCAAGTCTTCCTGTCATGTGCCATCAACAAACTTATGTCAAGTCTTCCTGTCAAGTGCCATCAACAAACTTATGTCAAGTCTTCCTGTCACGTGCCATCAACAAACTTATGTCTAGTCTTCCTGTCACATGCCATCAACAAACGTATGTCAAGTCTTCCTGTCCCATGCCATCAACAAACTTATATCAAGTGTTTCTGTCATGTGCCATCAACAAACTTATGTCAAGTCTTCCTGTCCCATGCCATCAACAAACTTATGTCAAGTCTTCCTGTCCCATGCCATCAACAAACTTATGTCAAGTGTTTCTGTCATGTGCCATTGTGATAAAATTAACCGTGATACAACGTTAAAATATCTCCAAAGATAAAATGTAGGGATAAAAATAATGCGTAAGCTACTAGAAGACATGATCGCCCATGCCGCGGGTCACCACCCGCCATGGAAACTAACTTGTTAGACGTGAAGGCAAAACGTTTACCCTTGTAGACGGGATGAGAACGGAGATCAAAAAGAAAAATAGGACTGAACACGTGCTTGAAACTAGCAAGGCTAAAAAGACGCAATTGGTGGGGAAAGGAAACAAATTCACGTCCCCAAGTTGACCCAAGGTAAAGAAATGGACAAAAGGGACCTTAGCTATTATACGCAACAGTCATTTCCTTGGACGCTTTTACGATACTTAGTCCTTTTATTTGAATTCAGCGGCAAACGCATTACAGAAGATGCTCGAACATATTTCAAAAAAACAACTAACCTTGAAAAGTAACTTTTTCTTAATAATAATGTTAGGAATATAAAACCTAGCTGGCCTGATGGCCCATCTTGAGCAGAGAAATAATATGCTTTCATTTATACAGACGGATAGATAATAATGAAGATATTGACAAAAGACTGTGTTGTTCATACAGACGAGCGACTGCACTGTTAAAAAAATGTCACTAATTTTCAAAAAATTGCGGCCTTGAGACTCAAGTGCTAAAATCTAGCTAGAATGAAAGAGAGGGGGAATTAGTGGAAAGTTGTGGCTAAAAATAACTCTAGAGGCAGATTCGTGTAGGAAATGCATGTATAAACAAGTGTGTTTTTGTAAAAAACGCAAGTAGAGACAGACGGACCAACAGACAATAATACATACTTGACTGAGGTATGACTGAATTGACTTTTGGTAGGAGGTTTGAAATTTGAAAAGGGGGAAAGGCGGTGATTGGCCACAGATAATCATATTATCGGCGCTCAGACGCGCATTTTTGCCATTCATCATAAATTGTCCAGTAGTAGACACAGTAATTCTTCAGTGGTGTAATTCCCAGAAGCTAATTGCAATATTTAGAGGGACGCCATACTAGAAGGGAGCCGCGGTAGCATAGTGGTTAGTGCACTGGCTTCCTAGCGCAGTGGTCTATGGTTCGATCCCCAGATGAGGCGGAAAAATTTTTAGGCCACAAACGGCTCCTGGGTTGACCCAGCCCCAAATGGGTACCAGAGCTACTCTGGGAAGGTTAAGGCGGCCGGCGTGATGCCGACCACATCACCCCTCGTGTGCCGATGGTCAAGATAATATGGGCCTAACACCATATTCCCAATATGCCTCAATGGGCGTGTAACGGGTTCCTTTACCTTTTACCATACTAGAGCCAGCAGCTCAGCTGAGTTTTGCTAGCATATAACTGTGTTCTCTATTCATAATTCTGGTAAGACTGAAAGTATTTCTTTGTATATTTTAATATTGTTTAATGTTTCGAGTGATTTGATACTGCCATATCAAAATCTATCCCTTACAACAAGTAAGGATTCGCTCTAGATCCCCAGCCCCAGTTCAGGGTCTAGAGACAAATAAAATACATAAACGCCAGCAAGGATTATGAAGGGCGGATCAAGTGTTGAGATCAGTGGAACATATCACCTATCCTATTCAATGGCAGGAAGTTAATGAACATATTTCAGAATATGTAGTCTTGGGGAACTTATACTATGTGAAACCAACTTGGTAAGATGTGCTGCATGGTCAGAGAGATCTGACCCCGTCTATGTGGTGTTGTTGTGTAGTGTTGTGTGTAGAAGTGGCTCAGGAGGTAGAGTTCTGACACATGACCCAATACTTTTATTTCAGAACTGCGAGTTTTTTATTTGGCACCAAAGTGGTGTCAAATGCTGTGGTCGGAAAATACAAGTGAGGACCCGTGCAGTCTAGTATTTTGGCAGAGCAGCCTTATATTGCCCCCAAGCACGGAGAGGTGGGGCCACCAGATTCCAGCACCAGAACTACTCAGTCAAGATACGTGAGCGTCTGGCCTGCTGGACATTCACCAACTTATTTTCTAACTAACACACCAACTATATTCCCATCAACTAGAACATACCATGTTGGGAAATAAACTTGTATTCCTCCCAGCAGTAAATGGACAATGTTTGGTAGTCATAGACTGGGAGTGATGAAGCCACCCCAACAGCACATCCATTAATCGTTCTCCCAGATAAATTACAAATATAAACAGTAGTAATATTAACTAGTCTTGTAAAATACATATGTACACACCTTTCATTTATTATGCCATATATTCATGCATTTCATTCATAATTTCAAAACCTTTCATATGTTCTGACCAAAATAAAACCTTGGTTCAGAACAAATAAACTTAAAGAAAATTTAATATCAAAATTTTAAACAGCTTGAGTTAGTTCAGTGTGTTATAAATTCTATTAATATTATTAGACTTATTAAATATCTGTGTGTGTGTGTATGTAATCTACCACAACACATTCCATATCAGTACCCTAGATTTTTAACGTAGCCACATTCATTAGTAAAAAAAGATATGTGTGAGGTCGTAAGTGGTAGCAAGAAGGGCCTTCTGTAAATTCACAGCTACATTTATCTCAGGAGCCTTCACAGCTGACCTCATGCATCACACTAAGTAATATCACCACCATACAGTACCATCAAATCCACTACAGCCATCAACAAACTTATGTCAAGTCTTCCTGTCACATGCCATCAACAAACTTATGTCAAGTCTTCCTGTCCCATGCTATCAACAAACTTATGTCTAGTCTTCCTGTCACGTGCTATCAACAAACTTATGTCTAGTCTTCCTGTCACGTGCCATCAACAAACTTATGTCTAGTCTTCCTGTCACGTGCCATCAGCTCAAGGTCTTTCCTTGGCTTCATCATCCCCTTCACGTCTGTCTCCAGTTCTCTTCTCCATGCATTTCTTGGTCTCCCTCTATCTCTCTTATCCTAGGGATTCCAGAACAAGGACTGCCTTGTAATGCTATCAACATGTTTCCTCAATGTGTGTCCTATCCATCTCAAGCTTCCTCATCTCTTGTTCCATTAGTGGTTGTCTAGTTCTTGTCATTGGTACTACATTAGTGCTCTTGTTAAGTTTTCTACCAATTTTATAATTACTCAAAGTTTGAACTCTAGCATCAAATGACATAAGGATTCGTCTCCTTTTTTGCAATAATGACATCCACAATCTTTGATGACATTTAAAAATATGTAAATATTATATACATGTAACAGATTAGAAACCAAAAGTCAGTGATAATTTGCTCTCAAACTTGGATCTTGGAAAATGGCTGAAAAATATCTTGTAACTGGCTAAAAGGAGTGGACCACAAATTTAAAATATAACATTTTTAATTATGCTTTTACGCAAATTTTTTTCAAGGAGGGGCCCATATCCTTCATCAGACAATCAAATGAGTCCACAGCCTTTGTCAGACAATGTCCTTGGCACAAAGAAAGGTTAACACATTAACTACCAAATTGAATAACATGCTGTGGCAGTTAAATTTTGTTCCTATTTTCATCCTGTTAGTGTATGCAGAAATTAAGCTGTAGTTTTCTTAATTTTTAACAGATTTTTATGAAATATACGTCATTTAAAGATAACTGAATGTACTATTATAACAGGCTGAAATAAAGTATGCTTACATGGTGTGGTAAATATTATTATCAATAATATGATTCACAGACAAATAAAACGTTTCAAAATATTTTTTAATTATTAACTTACCAACATATTGTTTGCTCCTAAGGCAGTTAATGTCTTTCTCTTGGTGATTATCATATGGTATATCCAATGACAAGAAAAAAAAACCCAAGAACACACAAACTGACTAATATTTACACTGCTACTAACTTACATAATCACACCTACACCACTTACAAATAATCTCATGCAGACCTAGATCACGAGCTGGGAGGAAATGAAAACTATTTGTTGTTTCTGTGGTGAAATTACAGTGATGCAACGTTAAAATTCCTCCATTTATAAAGATAACAGGTAAAATAACATGTAGGGATAAAAATATAGGTAAGATATGCCGCTGCTTCTTCACCTACGCCAGCGTTTTCTAGGGTCATTGAAAACTAACTAGTTAGAACATGCAAACTAACGGCCTATCCTTTTAGACGGGATAGAAACGGAGATAAAAGAAAAAATGTGACGGTCTGAACATGTGTTTGAATCTAAAGTCTAAAAGACGCAATTTGTAGTTTTTAAGGAAAAAATTACGCCACTAGTTGACACAATGTAAGGAATTGGACGAAAAAACGACCTTAGCTCTTGTCAGAAACAGATGTATCTTGGACGTTCTACGGTAATTAGTAGTTTTAGTTTGAATATAGCTGCAAACGCCGTGAACGAAGGTACAAAAACAAATTTCAAAACTAACCTTGAAAAAAGTAGGTTTTTTCTTAATAATAAGTTTAGGAGAATAAAAACTAGCTAGTTTGATAGCCCATCTTTATCTGAGAAATAATATACTTTTAATTACACAGACGGACAGATAACACGGAAGATATTGACGAAAGACTGTATTGTTCAATACAGACTAGCAGACAGTTATTTGTGCATACTTCTTATAAAATTCACTTTTGACGCGTCCTTGAGCCTAACGCATAAAAACAAACTGCATGTGGACAAGGGGCAAAAAAGGGAGGGTAGAAGCTAAAAATAACTTTGTCTCGAAATCGTATAAGTAGAGTGGGGAAAAAATTGTGTAGTTTTTTTGTAGTTTTGTCTAAAACCAAGAGTAATTTTGGGAAAAACCAAGTTAGGACGGACAGACCGACATAAATATATTACACACTAGACAGAAACTGGACCTAAATTGGACATTGTAGTTTAAATATTTGAACGGTAGAGGGGAAGTCCGCTGATTGGACGGAAGCTTTCATATTATAGAAAAAACAGTAGAGGCACGTGCCATTTTGTAGAAGACTGTCCATATACACAGATCGTTAATGTAGAACTGTGACGTCCATGAAACTTATATATTACCAGTGGGACGCCATAGTCTAGCCAGCAGCTCAGCTGAGTTTTGCTAGTACAACGTTACTGTTGTTTCAAGTGTGAAGTGGGGTAAGGGAAAAAGCATTTACCTTTGTTATTTTAATATTTTTGAGTGTTTGATACTGCCATGTCATGAAAAATGATTACGACAAGTGAGTGCTTATTCTAGGTCCCCAGCGACAGTCCAGGGCCTAGAGGCAAACAAATAATATAGGAAAACATATCTAAGACTATAGAAGACAGATCTATATTTGAGATCAGTGGGAACATATCACCCACCTTATTGGATGGAAAAGGAGACTAATGAACATATTTCGGATGCAATGCAGTCATGGGAAACTGGTGCTATTTGATACCGCCTGGGTGAGATGTGCTGAGTTGGTCAGAGAGATCTGACCCGATCTTTGTAATTTTTTTTTTCTTTGTTGTGTGTAAAAATGGTGCAGTAGGCAGTGTGTTGACACATGGCACAAATTTTGGTTTCAGAGTTTCTGGTCTGGCACTGCGCTAGTGCCAGATGCTTTGAAGAGGTCCAAGAGTGGATGCCTAAGAAGCCTACCATTTTACTTCAGCTACTGTGAGGAGTGGGCCACTTGAATTCTTTACTGCATCGTCACAGGCCAGATAAGTTGAAAACCTGGCCTGCTGTGGTTTAATCAAACTTTTCCACAATAAAATAAATAAACAAAATCCTGGTGTATAAAAACTATACCTCAGTTCCATATTTCAAAGACAATGACCATTATAAACAGAGATCGGGTATGATGACACCACCCCGACTAGACATCCAGTGCTAGTTTTCCAAAGACACTGTAGTTAGTGTTAATATTAACCAATGTAACGATATATCTATGTACAAAATTTTCATTTTGATTATTCAATATATATATATATGCACTTTTATTGATAAATACATATTGTTTCATACGTCCTGACCAGAAGAAAATTTGGTTCAGGACTAAATAAATTCTAAAAAAAAATTGTAAAATTTAAATTCTAAAGCCAGTGTTAGTTGATTTGATCATAGAGCTTATTATTATTAGACTTAGTGTTTACATGTGCGTGTCTGTGTATTTAATTACCTACACATCACATTTCATTACCCTAGACATTAAACGTAGCTAACATACATAATAGCAGAATAAGTCTGTTTGAGGTCATAAGTGGTAGCAGAAAGGCATTCTGTAACTCACATAAACTGTTATCTTCAGGAGCCTTCACAGCTGACCTCATCCAGTACACTAGGTAACATAGCAACCACGCAATAACATCAAAAACCACTACAAATATTGGGGGTTCGTCCGGGATTTAGGTTTATCAAAGATATTAGGGTCTCCTGGTCCGGGAATTAAACTATTGGGGGCATAAGTTGTATAAATTTAAGTGTCCCTAAAATTAAAAGTGGAAAATAAAAGTTGATGAATCTTC
>JAMPIV010014007.1:0-70670 GCA_024509875.1 Oreohelix idahoensis | reverse complement strand
CTAAACAATACAAATCTGTAATTAATTATCCAAGGACAAACCCAGGCACTGAGAGCTCAACCTTATTTATTTTCTCCCAAGGATACCTTTTAAATTTTTTTTATTCCCAATATATATAATAGGAGAAAGTTCAATATCCCGGGAGCGAGACCCCAATATATGTGGTAAAGTGGGATGTTATAAATATTTATAGGGGACTTAGTGTACTGACTGAGATCAGCTGTGAAGGTATCTGTATCTAATAAGTGTGGTGTATTACAGATGACCTTACTTGCTACCACATTTATACCTCAGTCAGAATTATTCTGGAATATTGTGATGACTATGTTGAATGTCGAGGGTTATGAAAATGATGAAGGGTAAGTCACAACAACAACAGACAAATAAACAATTTAATTTATTCCACAACACTTTACAACACTGTGACACTCACACACATATAACACTCTATAAGACTATCTTAAATGAGTCAAGTGTAAAGTTTCAAATATATGTGTAATAATTACTTTCAACAATAGATATCCTGATTCAACTACACAGTGAACCAGGAATCACAATCAAATGTAATCACAATTTATAAATATGATCTTTGTATTGACAGAATTTATTAGTATTTTCCTGTGTCTGTAAGTTGTGAAGTAGTACTATGAGGTAATACTGGTTTTGTTTTTCAAGCTAGATTGTTGTTTGTCATCATGACTTCACGTGTTTGATTATCGTGGAAATAGTATTGGGAAAAGTTCACAGTTCCTGTCATTTGAACCAATTTATTGTCCCTCTGAGTTTAATATAATGTCACTTTTAGAGGGGGGGGGGACATAATGTTGAGCTGCTCTGGCCACAGAAGCTTATCTTTCGTGATGGCGGCAGGAAAAGACTCCTCTGCTCGATTGCTTCACTGTGTTCTGGAGACACCTCACTGGTCGCTATCTGGACCAAGGAGTATGCTGTCAGCCTATGGATTCAGCAAAACTCAGACCAGGTGCTGCTTCAATAACTTAGGACCATGGTCCCACAATTCATGGAAATAATACACAAATACGTTGACTGGCGATGAATATGGCACAAATTCCGATCTGCCTATGTCCCAGGCTTTTATTTAGAAAAAATATAAGCTGGTTCTCAACGCACTGTTTCTGAGTAAGTTTATTTTAACATGTGGCACTGAACTGACGCTCCTAATTGACTATATTGGCGGGTCTAACCAATCGGGCCATGTTTACACAGCTTTTCAAAAAATTTTACCCTTCTCATATTTCCCCTAACAACCAAAATTAGTATTTGTAGTCCGACTAATCGTGTTTAGCCTTACATATCATTCCCGCCAATCAAATAGGATTTAACATGGTGACCTATTTCCCGTAAAATGGTGGTTTCAAAACATGCCACTGTGCGATTATTATTTAGTGTTGTCTGACCCCCTCACTATTTTCTTTTGGCTATAATTTGTTAATTCCTAGACTATTTGCGTAACACTTAACATATTCTTTGTCAGCAAGGCCTAAGGAACCCAAATATATAAATTTTATGGGGCTAAGGGGCTGCGTTCAAAATATGCATTTTCTTCTACCTCCCGTTCACTTCGATACGATGTGGTGTCTGGGTACTGTCAGGCTTTCAAACGTAAACCAGTATAATGTCATATTTCCTAATAAGCATTTTTCAGGTTTTTAAACCTAACTCTCGTATGCGTAGTGTTTTTTATCACTATCCATTTGAAAAAAAGTCAGTGCTTCTGGCCTTACGCTTGGGGTGGCATTAATTATCGCGAGACGCGTGTTAGTGTTGCATGCGTTCCTGCTTTCAGCCCTCACTCTCTTTCTATCCTAAGTCCATCTGTCCTTTCGTTTATGTTAACGTAGTGTATAAAATGAAATTAATGGAAGTATTAATTTAGGTCATTACGCAGTGTGCCTCGCTCAAGGTTTTCTTAGAAATACAGTACACGTTTTATTGTAGAAAGCGTGTATTGATGCAGTAGGCTTTACTATCAACGTGAAAGCGTGAGAATATGCAGACGAAGCATAAAAAAGGTTTTTTTTTATTGTTCAACTAGCATGACGTTCTATTAACACAGGCGTACGCTATTGGAAAGCACGGGTCTTTAACCATTTCTCTTTCCTTTTTATTGAATTTATGTGTTAGGCTTTACATTTACCTTTTAATTTATATATGTGGATTTAGAATGTTTCACGACAGTGTTATATTCTACGTCTGTCTTGTGTGTTATATTCTACGTCTGTCTAGTGTGTTATATTCAACGTCTGTCTAGTGTGCTATATTCTACGTCTGTCTTGTGTGCTATATTCTACGTCTGTCTTGTGTGTTATATTTTACGTCTGTCTAGTGTGTTATATTCAAGATCTGTCTAGTGTGCTATATTCAACGTCTGTCTAGTGTGTTATATTCATCGTCTGTCTAGTGTGTTATATTCAACGTCTGTCTAGTGTGTTATATTCTACGTCTGTCTTGTGTGTTATTATTTACGTCTGTCTAGTGTGTTATATTCAACGTCTGTCTAGTGTGCTATATTCTACGTCTGTCCTGTGTGTTATATTCTACGTCTGTCTAGTGTGTTATATTCAACGTCTGTCTAGTGTGCTATATTCTACGTCTGTCTTGTGTGTTATATTCTACGTGTCTAGTGTGTTATATTCAACGTCTGTCTAGTGTGCTATATTCTACGTCTGTCTTGTGTGTTATAGGTTGTATATATTTCTGCGCTGGCCTCTCGTGGCTAAGGTACCGTTTTTGAAACGCGGTGGCGTCACACCCCAGGTAGCCCAGCTGTAAATGGGTACCCTGACTTTGCTCGTGAGTTATGAAGAAAAAAAGGCAGCGACGAAGGGAAATGGGCAACCCACCTCTCGAAGCTGCACCTAGTATTGTGAATTCTCTAACACTTCACTCCTCTAGGACATTATCTGCTATAGGTCTACCGAGATTAAAATCCCTCACCTTTGCCACGGGAGAACAGCGTTCCAACCACAAGGGTGACCTTTATTAAATTGTTTTTTGTTTTTGTTTTGTTTATTAACTTTCAGTCTGTTTATCTGTCCCTGATACGTTCACGTTTGTTTCATTACTTTCAGACCGAGTATCTGTCTCTGTTACCTTAGGTTTGTGTGTGTATGTGTGCTTAAAACTTTCTGACAATGTATATGTCTTGTAATTTTAGCGTCTATTTTAATGTGATAGTGTGTCTTTTCCACCAACTTAAATCTGCACGTTGACCTGCTTCCAGGCTACCTTTTGCTTTCGTTTTCTTTGACTTTTCTGTTACGTACTTTCCGTGTCTCCCTGCAGTTTTGTTGTTGTTGTTTATTTAAGTCTACCAGTTTTGGTTGTCTTTTTTTAAATTACGTTAATTTTATTTGTCTGTGCATTAGATTTATTCCCTATAAAATTCTCGAAGCAATTACAAGGGCCCCCTAAAAGGTAACCATGCATTTCAATTGACATTGGAGATAGTATAAAAAAAAACTAAGAACCATGACTCACAAAAATTCAACAGTCTCCAGATCAGGGTTTTTTAACTTGTGGTCCACGGACCCTTTGGGGAAAGGGGGGGGGAGGAGGTGGGGGTGGGGGGGGTGGGAGAGAGTCTAGGGTAGCGGTTGGCAACCGGTCGATCTTGAACTTTTGTTAGATTATTGTTGTTGTTTAACAAGGGCTGCTGAGCTTTTATGCTCTTTTGCAGCCAATACCAAGTTGGAGACTCCTTGGCACTATCTACACTGTAGATCTAGGCTTTTCCTGTAGCTTTTCTGCCATTCCGAAAAGTGCTGAGCTCAAGTTTCTCCAGCTTGGCTTGCATTTAAAGGATCGTCACATCTGGTCCCAAGCTAGGAGTAAGAAGCATGTGGAATACTGTGCATTCCCGGCCATCCAAGGGGGCTCTCCAACTATGCAGAGCTAAAATAATGTGCTCTGGTTCTGGGCTCTCCTAAGGAATTGTCAAGTCCTGCACAGAGCCACTTCTCAGTTCCCCTTGCCTATCACTGGGTCCATCGTGAGATCCTCCTGCATGCAGTCAACCAGGTCAAAGCCAAAGAATTATGTCTGGGGCTCAAGTGACTTCTCCAAGCTTAGTGTGCAATGCTGGGTTCTCATCAACTTTCACCACAGGGGGGAATCCTTGGAAGTGTGTGGATGATCGTAAGAGTCAGTGAGGGTGTAATTAGCCTCACAGAGGTTCACTTCCACATATGTATATTGTAGCATTGTGCATAACTACCGGTGGATCCCAAAGCTTACTTACTTACTTAGTCGTTCCCCTTCTACCGTGAGGTGTAGAGGTTTGGAAGAGAGAGCGCCAGACTATCCTATCGGCTGTCTTTCTCCTGGCATGGTTCCATTCTAGTCCTCGATCCTTCAAAGATTGTCTAATGTTGTCCTCCTAGCGGACTCTGGGTCGTCCTCGGGGTCTGGATCCTTGGCTCTTTGTTTCCCATGCTTGTCGTGGTATCCGATCTTCTCCCATTCTGCAGACATGGCCAAACCATCTTAATTGCGACTGTTCTACTTGGGTCTGCAGGGGGTAGGATTTAAGGCCTTGACGTATCGTCTGGTTGCGTACCATGTCTCTTCTTGTTACTTCAACCACCTTCCTCAGATACCTCATTTCTGAGGTTTGGATCTGGCTTTTATGGGTTGTAGTCATTGCCCATGACTCGCATCCGTATGTCAAGACTGGGACATAGGTGGAGCGGTACACAGCCATCTTCGTTTTCTTACCAACCTCTCTCTTGCTGAGGAATCCTCGATTTATGGCCTGAAAAAGTCTCCCAGCTGCTGCTTTTCGAGTGGCCAACTCTTCTTTGATGCCTCCCTTTCGGTCTATAATAGCATCATGTAGTAAGTAGATCTCTAGGTGACAGACGGAAACATAATTTTTAACCTAAGAAAATGTTTGACTAGCCTTTTCCTACCAGCACTTAATAAAGTTGTGTCCCCTGGGTTAAAAGTACTTTTCACGGCTTTTCCAGTGGAAAAACCCCGCCTTACTAAAATTCACTTGAGTCCTGAACTGAATAAGATAGAAAGCGTTCCTTCCTTTGAAGTCTTCTACTTCTTCGTTCACTTTCAGACGTCAACTTGAATATCTTCAAAGAAAGCAGTAGTCACCTTGAGGATGTTGGCATCTCTGTAGAGGTTTTTTCAGAAATGGTACTTGTGATGACCTTATGCGCTTTCTTTGTTCCTCATTGTCGTAATTTTTATCTGAGAGGGTGCTGATGAATATTGGTCCCTTTAGAGTGTAAAGTGATATTGAAGGCTCTGTGAGAATAAGGATTTGGGAGAATGAGGTAGTAGATTCACAAGCGCTGGGAAGGAGCAAGGACAGTCTCTTATTACGACAATATCTGTTTTCTCACAGACTACTCCTATCTCTCTTCTGCACAAACAATTGTTTGTCAGTTCCAGTCGCTCAGGCGCACTCACCGATTTGGTGATTCTGTCGCTCAACGTACATGAATACAGCCTACACAGATGGAAATGTTTGGAGTTTTAGGCCAACCGACAACCAACACAAATAAAGATTAATACCTTTATTATTATAAGGGAGTCACAAATAATTGTACATTTACAGTCAAAAATCAAAGGTTACAGAATACAAATATAACAAGGGAAGAGGGGTTTTTGAGGAGAAATATCCCATCCACCGTTTCCCGTTTATATTTACTAACAGACAAACCCCGGTCCCAAAGACAAGAAAAGGGGGGGGGGGGGGGATCAGGGATAGGCAATTTAACCCACTGGTAAATTTATTACTCTGAGGCAAGGGGTTACAGAAAAAGGGGGGGGGGGGGGTAGAGGAAAAGCTAGGGTCTCAATTGTCCCCCTTTAAGTCAACAAATGTTACGGGAGGGGGAATGAACACAATTACCCAATCCCGCTAGGAGAGATCCCGTACAAGGAATATAATGCACCTTAATACAAGGTCGAACTAATTAAAAGGGTAAAGAAAAGATAAATCTCCTTTCATTCAAAAAAACACACTAGGGCTGGCCATCCCCACAAACACACACGCAGACTTACCGAAAGGTGAATTCTGGCACTTCATAGGAAATACATCAAAAAACAGCACTAAACCTTGGCTTAGGTAAAAGTATTTTTCTTCCGTGTACAGCCCCAGATTTGGGGTTTGTTGAAGTTAACAAAGTGTCCCGAAATCGCTGGACGTTGAAGTTTAACGGTACTGTTTGTTTATTAGATAAAGTTCCTAAAGAAAGGCACAGGCACTTGGCTAGGCGTGAGGTATGATGTGGTTCCTAAAATTGGCACAGCTGGTGGAGATAACTTCCTTTTTCCGTAATGTCACAAGTTAAGAAAAACACTGAGGTAAGTTCTTCTTCGGGGGGGGGGGGGGGGGGGGGGGGGGGGGGGGGGGGGGGAGGGGGGTAAAATCCACTGAATATACGTGACAGACAGTGTTCAGGTAGATCGATGTTTTTTCTTCACAAATAGGGGCAGTGAATAAAATATGTTCTGCTTCCAGTTTTCTTTAAGGACTCTATATGAACTAGTATTTTTAAAGTGTTTCTTGAATGGCTTTATTCTCAGTTACGTTCAGAGGAGAGCGGGCCCATTACAGGTCGCCACAAGTTTAGCTTTAAAAAGTTCATATGTTACTGGAGTTATCGAATTGAGTTTGGCAGAACTCTGTATATAATTAATAATTGCTGGGATGCAGGTTGAATGATCGTTCTGAATGAAAGATAATCAAAACAAGAAATGCATTACAAATCATATTATAATCTGACGCGATAAATTACAGTTAGCCTATTTACTTATTAGCGTCGTCAATTAACAAATCAGGAAAACTTCCCGTGAGTTAAAAATAATTATTTTTAATTATAATTAAAAGCACATCTATCTATACAGAACTAAACTGTATTAAAGTTATAATTCTCTTTAACGTCTGCAAAATAAATTTACGCGTCAATTGTATTAGGAAATACTTTTAGCTGTAACATTAGTTTGCACTAGAACTTTGAAAATGGGTTTATTTAATAAGGTTAAATTTACACCACAATACATTGAAATCAATTGAAATAACTCGACCACTGATCACTCGAAGCTAATGTATAAATTACCGTCTGCACAGAAAGAATACACTCCAATAGTCACGAAGGTAGATGAAATCCAGCAGGAATCCGACTATGCTAGTGCAACTAGGATTCTGTCAGAGCGAACGATAAAATGCAGTTTTTCGGAGTACTCTATTTATACTTCTCGAATGTAACTTGAATAGGGCGTGTTAGATTTTCGCACCTTTCTTGAAGTTGAGCAAAAACCGAGGTACCTCGCCGATGTGTTAACCGCTGCGATTCCTTCGTTTTCCCCGGTCTACCGATTTTCTTCCGTCTCAGGCTGCTCGCATAAGAGTGCGAAAATTTTCCGAGAAGCTAACTCTGTGAGCTGAAAGTCCCCTGATTCTTTAGATCGTGTGCCGCTGCGATTGAATTCTGAGATCTGTCTGTCTTTGATGGTACCGCTGTTCTGAGAGCTTTGGCAACTCCCACCAGGCGGGGTGACAGCCAGGTAAGAAAATGATCTGCTGTTTATTGCTCTAGAAACAGGAGTGAGTCTGTGGCCCGTCCTCTTTTGGGCCGGCGTTAAGGAAAAGATTGCTATAAATCGTTCTCAGAAATGGTTGTGGGCGGGATTTAACCTCCCATCAAAGGCCATGCGATCTCAAACGTTCACATAAGATAGCAGGCTACATATTAATGATCCAGCGTGTAAGGTTCTCGTGGAAATGCTGCATGCCGGTAAAAGTTACAACAGATGATCAGGGGTTCTAAAGTTATGAGAGGCCAATATTCTGTTATCATCCATCGAGTCAGGGAAATTCATTTGTCATACTTAGACGTACGTCACAATCGTCCCCACTTTTGAGACATGGAAACTCGTTTTCATGTTTCATTTATGACAATGAAGCTGCCCTGATCGGTAGCTTTAGGATGATTGGCATCGTCGATTTTCTCCTCTTCCTCCGTGGTCCAGTTTCTACTCAAGAAGTCAGCTCCGACATTCTGTTTTCCTGGAATATATTCCACTTTGAAGGAATAAACACTCAATAGCAAGGCCCAACGCATTATCCTTGCGTTGAATTCCTTCTTGGCCCCCAGGAAAGCTAGTGGAGCATGGTCTGTTTGCACCGTGAAAGAAGTACCATACAGAAACTCATGGTGGCGTCTGATGCCATGAATCAGAGCGAGACATTCTCTTTCAACGACACTGTAGTTGCGTTCCGCTTTATTCAGTTTCCGACTGCCATAGGCAACTGGAAATAGCATGTTCAGGTCACTGTCATCGGCTTGCAGCAATGTTGACCCGATGCCCTGACCTGACGCATCAACTCTCAGTATGAAAGGTTTCTTAAGGTCAGGTAACCTTAGGATGGGGTATGCCGACAACTGTCCTTTCAAAGTGCTATACGCGTGTTCGCACTTTTGATCCCATATGACCTTATCAGGACAACCTTTCTTTGTGAGGTCAGTCAGAGGTGCCGTCAGTCCGTTGAAGTTCTGGATGTACTTCTGATAGTATGCACATAGCGATATGAAGGAACGTACGTCTTTCTTCGTTCGGGGTCTTTTTGCTGCCACAATTTTCTCCATGTTCTTCTTAATAGGCCAACTGCATCCGTGAGAAATAGTATGCCCCAGGAAGTCTAACTGTTCAAACCCGATGAGACATTTGCTAGGTCTGGCTGTGAGACCCGTTTCCTGTAGTCTCCTGAGGAGCATAGCAACCGTAGCAATATGTTTTTCATAGGTTTCCGATGCAATTAATATGTCATCCATGAAATTATGGATATGGGGACTTTGCAAAGGCTCTAGAAGCTTCCTCATCATCCTGGTGAACACTCCTGGTGCGTTATGCAAACCGAACGGCATCACATTAAATGTGTAATGTCCTTCGCTAGTGCTGAAAGCTAACAAAGGTTTAATTTCCTCCTTGACTGGTATTTGATAATAACCTTTACTGAGGTCAATCTTGGAGAAGATCTTTGTTTTGCTGAGCTTGGTGAACAACTCAGAAACAGTTTGGAGAGGTTCGGGCTGGAATTCCGTTACAGCGTTTAGCAACCTGTAATCAATGCACAGCCGAACTTCCTTATTGGGCTTCTGCAACAGCACTACACTCGAGCTGTAAGGAGATGTAGACTCACTGATAATTCCTGCCTGACGCAGCTTGTCTATTTCTCCGCGAAGTGCATCCGCTTTAGCGTACGGGATGGGGTAAACACTGGTTTGAACAGGGGTCTCGTTTGTTAATTTCATATCAAATTCAATGAGATTTGTTCGACCAGGTACATCCGTTAAGACTGCACTGTACTGTTTTAGTAGAGCCCTGGTTTCTGTTTGTTGTTCTGGTGAGAGATTGTCGCCGAACTTGACATCTTTAAAGGATTCTGTGGGTTGCAGTGGATACTCCATGCAACCATCATCATCTTCCTCGTCTTCCGTTGCTATGGCGACAGCCAGGAGATGCTCGGAGGATGGCACCGGTCTTTCCAAATATTTCTTTAGCAGATTTATGTGGAAGACCTTCTCCTTTCCTTTGATGGAGATCTTGTAATTGGTACGTGAGATCTTTTTAAGGACGGTAAACGGCCCCTGCCATCCGATGCGAAGTTTATTGCTTCCGGTTGGGAGTAGCAACAAAAATTTCTCCCCTGGTTGGAGCTCTCTCTCTTTTGCAGCTTTGTTGTATCTTTTAGCGTGTTTAGCGCGGGCTTTCGTAAGGTTGGTTGTAGCTAGATCCCATCCTAGCTTTAGCCTTTCCTTGAGCTCAGATACATACTTGCTTGCAGAGACGACTGTCTCGTCAGCCTTTTGGTCTGTCAGGGACCGAAGTAAGGCTTCTAATGGCCCCTTTATAGGTCTGCCAAATAAAAGTGTAGCAGGCGGGAATCCCGTAGACGCTTGGGGAACCTCTCGGTAGGCGAATAAGGCAGCCGATATATATAGGTCCCAGTCTTCCGGTTTCTCCTGACCCAGCTTACGTAACTTGGTGGTGAGGCTGCCATTAAAACGTTCCACGAGCCCATTTCCGGCCGGATGGTAGGGACTTGTGTGGATATGTTTGGCCCTCAAGATCTTAAAGATCTCCTCCATTAACAGGCTACGGAATTGGGATCCATTGTCCGTCAAAACTTGTTGAAGGAATCCCAACCGTGTAAAGATTTGCACGAGGGCTTCTGCAACATGCTTGGAATCTATGCATGTTAGCGGTACAGCTTCGGCCCACATTGTGCAAGTGTCGACTAAAGTCAGGATGAACCTGTGCTTTCTTTTGGTTCTTTCCAGGGGTCCAATGATGTCGACAGCAACCCGTTCAAATGGAGTCCCTACTATTGGCATTTGCCCCATGGGTACTGGGGGTGTCAAGTGCTTGGGTGCTACCCGTTGGATTTCACATACCTGATAATGTCAGAGTTCATTCCTGGCCACCAATAGTGGGTTTTTATTCGCTGAATAGTGGCGTTTTGCCCCATATGTCCGCTAAAGGGGAGAGAGTGCCCCATCTCTAAGATCTGGCTTCGGTACTGCGTCGGTACTAGGAGCTGGTTATTCCCCGTGTCCGGGTTGCCCGTTCTACGATACAATACGCCATCCTTAGAAAAGATGTCTCCGTTGTGTCTGGGGTCCTTAGCCATGGGCAGTTTTTTAAAGCAGCGCTCCAGAGTAGGGTCCTTTTGTTGCGCCTCCTTCAGTTCGTTCGGCAACAAATTTGGCGCAGGCTCCCTCTCCTTCTTGGCTTGCCATCTTGTGGTTACCGCTGCCACAATCGGCTCCTTTGGTCTCCCAATAAACACATATCTACATCCCAGGATAACTGGGTAGATAGGATCATCCATAATGGCCGCTTTTATAACTCCTCTGACAAAGTCAGAGTGTATTTCTACCAGTGCGATAGGCAGCGTCCTGGGCGCATCACTCTTAAACACTCCACTAAGTTTGACGGTTTCCTCTGTCTCCTGACCTGGTTTGACTAGGTGTCTAGCAACAATACAACTAAAACTTAATCCAGTGTCAAAGAGACAAGTGGTTGAGGTACCATTCAAAATTACAGTTCCTCGAGTTGAGGGTCGGTCCCCCTCAGGTTGAGAATCACTGATATTGACTCTACCTTTCGAGGCTGTATGCAAACATCCAACGCGGTTTGGACCGGTTTGTTTGCCCTGATCAGACGTTCCTGGTGTAGGGGTCTTTCCTTTTCCTTGACCTTGGTGGCCGCGCTGCCACGTAGGCTTGGTGGGTTGATCAGAATTGTTGTTGGGGGGGTATCGGGTTTTGTAGAATTTCGATTTTTCCTGGGGTGGTCTCTGGGTATTATTTTCTCGTTGGTTATAATTCTGAGAGGAATTAGAGGAATAGGATGACTGCTCTAGATTTTGTTTACGAGATGGCTCATCTGTGGGTTTACGTTTAGTGCTGGGAAGTTCGGCCATTGCATTGGTATAGCGTTCGGCTTTATAGAGTATGTCCTCAAGCCTGACTGCGCCCTGTTCAGCCAAAAATCTACGGGTTTCGTTTGACAGAGTTGCCTTTATCTGTTCCACAAGAACAAGTTCAAGTAGTCCCTCATATGTAAGAGGTAGGTCAGATAATTCAATGCACTTTGTCAAATAGCCCGTGAGACGTGAAGAGAATTGTGGGAATGTTTCCGTGCTCTCTTTTCGGCTGTTTCTGAACATTTGCAGAAATTTTCGGGCGGTCATTTCGAACCGCTCTAGCAAGGCCTTCTTAAGCATGTCGTAATCATGTTGGTTCGGTCCCAGCTTTGTGTATACGTCATAAGCATTCGCTTTTAGTGACGTTGAGAGTTTAAGTGCCCAGAAGAACTCTCTAATCCATACAGATTTGCGAGCCTTTCGAATTTTTCTAGGTAGCTGTCAATTTTTTCGTTAGGGCTAGGAAAAGACTCTAAAGCAAAAGACATCGCAGTTAATTGGGCAGACTGAGTGCTGGAGAGATCCATTGTTTGAGACTGGGGTGAAGACGGCTCTCCATTATTTGAAGTAGAGGCACTCCGACTCTCTAAAGCCTTGAGCGCTAATTCATGTTGTCTTTCCCTCTCTTTCTCTCTCTCTCTGCGGGCTTCCATTTCTGCCTCAATTTTCTTCTGTTCCAATTGACGATCGTCCGCTTCCTTCTTCCTAGCTTCTGCCCTCTCTTCTCTCTCTTTTTCTTCCTTCCTCTCAGCTTCTGCCCTTTGTTTCTCTTCCTTCCTCTCTGCTTCTGCTCTTTGTTGCTCCGCGTCATATATTTGCAGTTCCTGGGTGATAAACAGATTCGCGGCTTCTGTGTCTAATCCTGAGTCTTTCGCTTCCTGTCTCAAAATGGATCTTATCCTAATTCTCTCAGCCATTGTCAAAGAACTGGATGCTTCTAAGACTAGAGAATAGTAAGATGGAACAAGAAGGGGAAAAACTCAAAGCCGCTACGAGAAAAACAAAGTAAAAAATTTACTGAATGACCTCATGTGTTAACTTATCGCCGCTATTATTGTCACTTAAGACTCGTAACGCAAGCAACTATGCCAATTAAATGGTAAGTTACACTAGAAAAGAATCTACTCTTACTAACAGTAGAGAAAAATTTATATTAAACAATTTAAAAGGAAAAAAAAAAATTTTTCCCAGAAAATGTTAATTCTCTAACAACAAACTCCGTCCCTGAAGACAATTTTTGAGATGAGACGTAGTTAACTTAATTTTAAAAAAAAAAAAAAAATGTTTTTTTCAGAACAATCCGTCTTTAGCTTAGCTCAACTCAAACGCTTCATAACCTTTAGTGATTGTAAAACAATCACGCAGTCCCAGCAATTATATAACCAAAATTTTCAATTCCCTCTGCCAGAGAATACAAATGTGACAATCTTTTATTATCACTAACTGCCTGTTCCTGTGGAAAAACAAACCTGTCTTAATTATTGTGTGGTTGGCCCAAAATACTGAACGGCTTGATCTAGGGGAAGTAATACTTTTAAAGATTATACCCTACTTCACAAAGACAATCAACCACACTCTATTTTAACTAAGTTCAGAATCTCGAACGAGCTAACCATATATTGTCGTAATTTTTATCTGAGAGGGTGCTGATGAATATTGGTCCCTTTAGAGTGTAAAGTGATATTGAAGGCTCTGTGAGAATAAGGATTTGGGAGAATGAGGTAGTAGATTCACAAGCGCTGGGAAGGAGCAAGGACAGTCTCTTATTACGACAATATCTGTTTTCTCACAGACTACTCCTATCTCTCTTCTGCACAAACAATTGTTTGTCAGTTCCAGTCGCTCAGGCGCACTCACCGATTTGGTGATTCTGTCGCTCAACGTACATGAATACAGCCTACACAGATGGACATGTTTGGAGTTTTAGGCCAACCGACAACCAACACAAATAAAGATTAATACCTTTATTATTATAAGGGAGTCACAAATAATTGTACATTTACAGTCAAAAATCAAAGGTTACAGAATACAAATATAACAAGGGAAGAGGGGTTTTTGAGGAGAAATATCCCATCCACCGTTTCCCGTTTATATTTACTAACAGACAAAACCCGGTCCCAAAGACAAGAAGGGGGGGGGGTGATCAGGGATAGGCAATTTAACCCACTGGTAAATTTATTACTCTGAGGCAAGGGGTTACAGAAAAAGGGGGGGGGGGTGTAGAGGAAAAGCTAGGGTCTCAATTGTCCCCCTTTAAGTCAACAAATGTTACGGGAGGGGGAATGAACACAATTACCCAATCCCGCTAGGAGAGATCCCGTACAAGGAATATAATGCACCTTAATACAAGGTCGAATTAATTAAAAGGGTAAAGAAAAGATAAATCTCCTTTCATTCAAAAAAACACACTAGGGCTGGCCATCCCCACAAACACACACGCAGACTTACCGAAAGGTGAATTCTGGCACTTCATAGGAAATACATCAAAAAACAGCACTAAACCTTGGCTTAGGTAAAAGTATTTTTCTTCCGTGTACAGTCCCAGATTTGGGGTTTGTTGAAGTTAACAAAGTGTCCCGAAATCGCTGGACGTTGAAGTTTAACGGTACTGTTTGTTTATTAGATAAAGTTCCTAAAGAAAGGCACAGGCACTTGGCTAGGCGTGAGGTATGATGTGGTTCCTAAAATTGGCACAGCTGGTGGAGATAACTTCCTTTTTCCGTAATGTCACAAGTTAAGAAAAACACTGAGGTAAGTTCTTCTTCGGGGGGGGGGGGGGGGGGGGGGGGGTAAAATCCACTGAATATACGTGACAGACAGTGTTCAGGTAGATCGATGTTTTTTCTTCACAAATAGGGGCAGTGAATAAAATATGTTCTGCTTCCAGTTTTCTTTAAGGACTCTATATGAACTAGTATTTTTAAAGTGTTTCTTGAATGGCTTTATTCTCAGTTACGTTCAGAGGAGCGGGGCCCATTACAGGTCGCCACAAGTTTAGCTTTAAAAAGTTCATATGTTACTGGAGTTATCGAATTGAGTTTGGCAGAACTCTGTATATAATTAATAATTGCTGGGATGCAGGTTGAATGATCGTTCTGAATGAAAGATAATCAAAACAAGAAATGCATTACAAATCATATTATAATCTGACGCGATAAATTACAGTTAGCCTATTTACTTATTAGCGTCGTCAATTAACAAATCAGGAAAACTTCCCGTGAGTTAAAAATAATTAAAAGCACATCTATCTATACAGAACTAAACTGTATTAAAGTTATAATTCTCTTTAACGTCTGCAAAATAAATTTACGCGTCAATTGTATTAGGAAATACTTTTAGCTGTAACATTAGTTTGCACTAGAACTTTGAAAATGGGTTTTTTTAATAAGGTTAAATTTACACCACAATACATTGAAATCAATTGAAATAACTCGACCACTGATCACTCGAAGCTAATGTATAAATTACCGTCTGCACAGAAAGAATACACTCCAATAGTCACGAAGGTAGATGAAATCCAGCAGGAATCCGACTATGCTAGTGCAACTAGGATTCTGTCAGAGCGAACGATAAAATGCAGTTTTTCGGAGTACTCTATTTATACTTCTCGAATGTAACTTGAATAGGGCGTGTTAGATTTTCGCACCTTTCTTGAAGTTGAGCAAAAACCGAGGTACCTCGCCGATGTGTTAACCGCTGCGATTCCTTCGTTTTCCCCGGTCTACCGATTTTCTTCCGTCTCAGGCTGCTCGCATAAGAGTGCGAACATTTTCCGAGAAGCTAACTCTGTGAGCTGAAAGTCCCCTGATTCTTTAGATCGTGTGCCGCTGCGATTGAATTCTGAGATCTGTCTGTCTTTGATGGTACCGCTGTTCTGAGAGCTTTGGCAACTCCCACCAGGCGGGGTGACAGCCAGGTAAGAAAATGATCTGCTGTTTATTGCTCTAGAAACAGGAGTGAGTCTGTGGCCCGTCCTCTTTTGGGCCGGCGTTAAGGAAAAGATTGCTATAAATCGTTCTCAGAAATGGTTGTGGGCGGGATTTAACCTCCCATCAAAGGTCATGCGATCTCAAACGTTCACATAAGATAGCAGGCTACATATTAATGATCCAGCGTGTAAGGTTCTCGTGGAAATGCTGCATGCCGGTAAAAGTTACAACAGATGATCAGGGGTTCTAAAGTTATGAGAGGCCAATATTCTGTTATCATCCATCGAGTCAGGGAAATTCATTTGTCATACTTAGACGTACGTCACACTCATATGCTGGGCATCTTTGAAGCAGATGTTCACCAGTCATTTTATCGGTGGCACAGTGACACACATCGGTGGTTCCTAAATTATCGTTAAAATATTTAGTATAATTTTCCACCGCTCTGATGATGAGATTTGCAGGAAGCAGATCATGTGACAGAGACAAAAGTCACATAAAGGCTGGACTTATTCCAAATACACTGAAACATTAAAACAGACATGGTTTTATCACGGTCGATCTTTAGACAGGTCAGTGTCTTTCAAGTACATGCCAACAGATCCAGAGTCACCTAACCCTGATCTAGGGACTTGTGTACATAAACTAACATTTAAAATATAAAGTTCTTAAATTATGCTGTCACGTAATTTATTTTGTTTTCTAAGAAGGGGTCCGTCCATAGTCTTCATCGGACAAACAAAGGGGTACAAAGTCTTAATTGGACAATTACAGGGGTCCATAGTCTTAATTGGACAATTACAGGGGTCCGTGGCATAAAACAAAGGTTAACATATCCTGCTGTACACTTTTTGAGTCCCCTATTATTTTCATTAAGAGTGTTTGTAGCATTTGTCTAATACTTTCTGTTTGTCTATCTGCCTGTGTGTCTCTTTTAATTTAATTCTGTCTGTGTAAAAATCATGTTCGGTCTGTGTATTCTTTGTTATAAACATTAAGTGCACTATTACATTCATTCTAAATACTGTCTACTACTTTCCATCCGTGTATACGCCTTTACTGTTTCGAGTCTGCGTCTCTGCCCCGCTTACTTTCATGCAGTGTCTAGCTGTTACTTGCAGTGTTTGTATCTAAATACATTGCTTTAATTCTGTTATGTTCTGTTTTGTTTGTCTGTCTGCCTGTCTAATATTTTTGTGCGTTCAGTTCAGGCTTCCTGTTCCTCCATCCTCTTTATTTTAACCGCTGGACCATCAAACTTTCTCTGTAAAAATGCTTTTTGAGAACTTAAAAACTTTAAATCGTGTCTCTTCATACATATAAGACTAAAAGAATAATAGAAAGAAAGAAGGAAGAAAGAAAGAAAGAAAGACCAATACACACACAAACAGACTGAAAGACGTACGGACAGACATAAATAATGACAGACGGTCAGACAGACAGAAACACGGGCATAAAGTCGGGTACCTTCCTTACTCTCAGTCCCGCCTGTCAGCCCCAATTACTTTCACGTGTCGAATAAACGGGTGCCACATTGCGACAATGGCTAGAAGGGTGGACACATTACATTAGACATTGTATGACAAAACTGACTGGGAAATTATAATATGTAAGGGAGGACACCATTAAAAGTGGGAGAGAATAATGACGGCCTAGATAGCTAAAGTGTGAAGGAGGTGGAAAAAGGAGACAGAATGAAATATAAATGAAAAAAATAAACAGAAGAAATTAGAGGAGAACAAAGAAGATGATGTCAAGGCTAGAGAAAAGAGGTGGAACAATGAAAGAGGAATAAGAGAATGGATAGAAAGCAGGAGAAGCGGTAGTAAAAAAAATAAAGAAGGTAGTTAGAAACGGCAAATACAAAACAATATATTTAACATAAATCTAATTATAGAATGATTAGAAAACAGATCCCCAAAGCTTTGAAGTTCCTCAAACACTAAAGCGTAACAAGAAATATACTAAACAGCACAGAAAAGGGAACACCATATAAACTACAGAGATTACGAAACGCCATAACAAACGCCGCATGTAGCCCAGAGAAATCGATAAAAGAAAAAAAAAAGCAAATGTAATATACTATATAGAATAAAGAATAGAATAAAGAAAACGATATACCTAAATAAACACATAAGGAAGGGAAACCCGAGGCCTGTAAATGGTGATGCGCAGATGGCAGGGAGGATAGTGTGATTCGCTTGCATAGCTAGGTGGGGTTGTAGCACGGAAGGTCCAGGGTTCGAATCCTGTGTAAGCCACTCATGTCTGTTGTTTTTCTGTTGTCTAGTGTTCTACTTCTTTATTTCCTACGAGTGCCTGATAACATACTTCTGTGTTTGTCCCATATTAATTTACCTAAATTATAACTCAAACAGGGTTGAACCGACTATTCCGTGTACAGTATAAAAATTATACATGTATTTCCCTTGCATGGGCGAAAAAATCATTAATGCGGAATACATACTCATAAAGTTAAAATAACGTTGATGAGCAACAAAAAATACATGACCAAGACGCAGACAGCAGATAAAAACTGTTAGGCCATTTATGCTTTGAATTTAAGGCAATCGTATTTTTTAGAATGATGATGTCTTGCTGTAGTGAAACATTGTCGAACCAAACTAATGTCGAAGCTAAACAAAGAAAGCGCAAAATACGGCATATCCTTAAAGGCTTTCATTCCATGGTCTGCTTGAAAGCATAAAAAATTCTTGACGTGAGAAATTCGGTTAACGTTTTTATAAAAATCTGGCTAGCTCAGGCAGACGCTTCGCCAAATGAATCAGAAGTCACGCTATGTCAATCCGTAATCAAGTTCTTAAATCTCTGGTCTCTAAAGCCAAATTCGTATGCGTTGGCTTAGAATATTATCTGCCTGAATTTTTAATTTTGCAGCTTCTTCTCTTGTTAAATGCATTTTTAACACTCGTGTTGGAAAACGGGCAAGTTTGTGGGATCAGACAGTGGGATTTTTCGAGGGTTGGAAACTGTTGTCTGTTGTTTTTTTTTATTTTAATACCCTCATCAGGGCTGAGGTCCGGCTAAAAATTTCTCCAACTCCGGAAATTTTAGAAGTCCAACTCCGACAACCGGTTTTTTTTTTTTTTTTTTTTAAACTAGTGATATGACATAACATTATGTACTTATATGGAGTTATATGTATGAATAAATGAATACGTGGCTTTCATAGACTACATTTTATACTATTCATTCATTCGTTCATACAGTAATACACAATAACAAATCATCCACACCTGAAGACAAATATGACTGCTTTGCTAAACACCATGAGGGAAAATAGTTTCATTGTAACAATGAGGGGAAAAATGACTGTGTATATAGGTTATTTTCATTTCTTGTGTGCTTTTTCTAAATGTACCGACACATTTCCATTTGTGATAAAAACTTTATGTATGATCAGAAACAGCTGATATGTTCATACATTATGTAAAAATGGATGTACTTTAACATGAAAGTGGTTTAAGGATTTCTCCTACTTTAAAATGTTATTTCAGAAGCGCCACCCTACCTTACATGGATCAAACGTTGATCTGCCTTGAGTCGGAACATTTTTTTTACCGAGTACGACTCCACTAAAAATGACCGACTCCACAGCCCTGACCCTCACTTGTATCATCATCATCTTCTTCTTCGTACACTCTCAGACGTCCTCTTTAATGTTTTCAAAGACAGCAGTAGTCAGTTTGAGGCTATTTGAATCTCCGTAGAGCTTTTCCACGAATGGTACTGGTGTCGGCCATGTCGCTTTCTCTGTTCCGCATATGTTGGACAACTTTGAAGCAGATGTTCAGCAGTCATTTTATCAGTGCCACAGTTACACTGATCGGTAGTTCCTATCTTTACTTTCTTGAATAGATGGTATATCAATCGGTTATGGCCAATGCGGAGTCTGAAGATTACCACTTGTTCTCTTCTGTTGAGCTGGTAGTATGTATCATATTGTGTGTGACCTGAATCTAGATATGCATTTAACAAATGTCAAACAAGGAGCAATAAATGTCATTTGACTAGTTAATTTTATTTGATTAAAAATTTTTTTTTCTTCTTCGTAATTTCCAGAAACAAAGCAAAACCTAAAATGGCAAATAAACTGACGCTACAAGACATGGCAAAAATTACTGCTGACGCTAGAAGACATTGCAAAAACTACTGCTGACGCTAGAAGACATTGCAAAAACTACTGCTGACGCTAGAAGACATTGCAAAAACTACTGCTGACGCTAGAAGACAGCAAAAACTACTGCTGACGCTAGAAGACATAGCAAAAACTACTACTGACGCTAGAAGACATAGCAAAAACTACTGCTGACGCTAGAAGACAGCAAAAACTACTGCTGACGCTAGAAGACATAGCAAAAACTACTGCTGACGCTAGAAGACATAGCAAAAACTACTGCTGACGCTAGAAGACATAGCAAAAACTACTACTGACGCTACAAGACATAGCACAAAAAAATGCTGTCTATGAGATTATGTTTGAAAAGGTGGCTTCTCACGTTAAGCTGTATGTTAATATGACTTTCCATTTTATGTAATGAAATGGTAGTTAATTTTTTTATTAGTTTAATATTTGTTTCATGTAAATTAATTGGATACGAATGTAGAAATAACGATTTAAAAAAAAAAAGGTCACTTTTTCAATAACCCTTATCAATGATATCTGTATCTACTTAACCCAGGCGTGTATAGATTTCAGTGCCCTGTTGGGGCGAGTAAAGAATAGTAAGCTGCACTCTACTGAGCGTAAGGGAGAAGGTCAAATAAAAGAATGGTTATACATTGTGATACAGACGCTGGAGCTGGGTTGGTCATGTCCTCAGAAAAACCCCGATGCCATCACAAGAACAGCTATGCTTTGGACCCCTAAAGAAAAACGAAAGAGAGGCCGACCAAAAACAACCTGGCGGAGGACTGTGGAGGCTGAGATGCAAAGAATGAACCAGAGTTGGGGCACTGTACGAAGGATGGCCGCCGACCGAACAAAATGGAATCAATTTGTTGTTGCCCTACAAGACGCCACTAGGCGTGATGGCCACTGACTGCTTTGACTTCGGTGGTTAAGGATAATAAAAAAAAGGGTTATACATTGTGATAGAGCGCCAAATTGACAGAGTGGTTAGAGCGCTGATCTCTTGCGGCAAAGGTGCCGGGTTTGAATCACGTTACCGACACGCTGCAGTTTACCCAGCTGTAAATGAGTACCTGGCTCTTTGAGTTAGGGAAGGAAAAGGTAGCGAGGAAGAGAACTGATCACCCCACCTCTCGATGCTAAACCTATAATTGTGACGTCTCTAACACTTCACTCCCCTATGGCAGTATCTGCTATGGAACTACCATTTTTGTACACTGTGGAAGCACATCATCTTGTAAAACACACGACACAGAAATTATCACTTCGAGTGTAAACGGAAAGCGTAATCAAAGGGATATAACTGGGTAAACTGTTATCCGAGATATTAAAGGGAGATCATATTAGTGAAGTTTGTTTCGTGTAAGGAAAATAAATAATATTTTCTATGAGAATTGACTAAAACTTAGTCTAACTGAACAAGTAGTGCATACATTAGGGAAGAATGTGATACATGTTTTGCTTACGGTATGCGAAGTCGTGGTGCAGAAGGATATACTTTGTCGGTTTTTTCATCATTTTAGCCTGCTACCACAACAAATTTAACTCCCTTCTTCCAGCGAGGAAAGAGTAAACTGCAGTTTTCTGTTGTGTATGGCAAGCGTCCTTTTTGGCGTTTTCACTTGTTTTTTTATAGCTATCCATTGTATTTTCCTCCTTCCTCGGCCTTTTAGCTAAGATCAAAGTGTCTTAGCCAGGGCCGGGATCACACATATTTTACACAATAAAGTAAAAAGACCTCACTTGGGGTATTCAAACAAAACAAAATTCCTCTATAAAATCACATCTCTGTTGCTTCCGTAGATCTTATGTACTTAATTATTTATATGTGTTCATGATTGTCTTCCGTATAACAGAATCGGCTTTAAGTAGCAATGGAGAATTCGCTATCTCTCACCTCCATTGATAAAGATTTGTTGCATGTGATTATTGTAATTTTTAGAATACTTGTGTGTGTGTATATATATATATATATATATATATATATATATATATATATATATATATATATATATATATATATATATATATATATATATATATGGTTGTGCGCTGGCTTCCTGCTCGGTGGTCCATGGTTCGATCCCCAGATGAGGGGATTTATTAGACCGTAAACGGCACTGGGGTCGACCAGCCTCATGAATTGGGTACCAGAGCAACTTTGCGATGGTTAAGGCAGCCGGCGTGATGCTGACCACATCACCCCTAGTGTGCCGATGGTCAAGAAAATATGGGCCTAACACCATATTCCCAATATGCCTCATTAGGTGTGTAACGGAATCCTTTACCATATATATATATATATATATATATATATATATATATATATATATATATATATATATATATATATATATATATATATATATATATATATATATATATAATGTGTGTGTATGACGAGTAAATCTTCGATCGTTACATTTTTCTGTGCCATCCTACATTTTTCTCTGTGCCCTTCCTTTTATATTTTCTCACCCGCTCATTGATGTTGTTTTATTATAGTTCATAGTTCAAGGTTTGTTTAATCACATCTTGTTCTAATTTGTCATTCCCTTAATGTTACCAGATCGCTCGACCTATTTTTGAAACAACATAGACTTCTGTTTGTGCATAGCGAGCTGGCTACATTCATTTTTCACTTATCACTAGCTCCAGACGGAGTAAGATTCTACACTGAGCGACCCTCCTATTGTTAACTCCGACTGGGAAGATACACGCTACCATGCTGTCGTCTGATAAGGTGCTGATTCACAAACATGCCGTGTCCAAACACACGGCAGAATTCACTGGGATGTGGGAAATGACCATCTTGCTGAAGATAAAGACACAGACAATGAGATAACAAATGTGATTCTGAAGCACTATAGTTACGTAATCGCTTCCGCCCAGACCTCGTTGTGATAAAATAATTACAAGAAAGTAACATCTTGGAAGATATTGTCAATGATAGATCTACGAAGTAGTAAGTTATAAACATGATAAATACCCACGGAAGAAGCGAGACCTTATATGATCATTAACGACATGCAGATGCGTTTGATCAATGGTATGTAAAGAAAATATATTGTGTGTCGTGCAGAATGTTCTACAGATGAGGGTAGTGCGGGAAAAAAGAGCCATACCAATATCAGACACTAATTCGTAGTTGAATTGGCACAGAAGTGCTAAAATAAACCACTTCTGATTGGAGCTTTTCCCATTGAAACCACATGGGCGTGTGGGCGAAATGTCCCTTATGAGCTACAACATTTTTAGATTACTTAATTGCATTTCCATCTCGTCAAGAAGACATTTCAGATACCGTACCAGGATAACGAACAGAAACAGGATTCCAACTTAATAACAGGACTATGTATTAGAGGATCTTCTGTTATTGAACAGAAAGAAAACTGGACTTTAATACTGGAAACCACGAGTCCTAGGAACCTACGGACAGAATAACATTGGGATTATAATTAAAGTAATACCCCGACCACCTATAAGACGGCCGCTTAAAACCAGTGGCCTGACACTATTCGGAAGTTTTTTCTGTGTAAGAAGTCTGTAAATTCATTCCCGATAATCGAGGTAAATTGTAATATGTACATTTTATCATTTTATATTTGTACATTTAACATGACCTCTACACCTCACGGTTGAAGAGGAATGACTAAGTAAGTAAGTGAACATTTAACATGTGTAAATTGCTTGTGGATGTACAGGTTCATGTGAGGCTGACAAGCTCAGCTTATAAAATGATTTGATTCATAAACACCACTGCAATCAGAAGTGGTTTATTTTAGCACTTCTGTGCCGATCCAAGAGAGTCCTTGTCCTCACAAGGAACCCAAAAGCAGAGGTAGTCCTAGGCTGCATGTGGAGCAGGGAGTGGATGATGATGACATTATGGTGTAAATATTTATTATATTAACATTTTAATAAGTTTATGTGTATATTCAATCATGTTTAAAAACGCAATTGTCGTTTTCCGCTGTCCAAAAGCACTTTCATCCGACTCACTGGGATTAACATTAATGCTCAGGGAGGGTAAAGTTTTTGTGGAAGATGAGGTAGTGGAATGGAAGCGTAGGGTATATATATATATGTGTGGATGATGTGTTTGATTCTACATCTTGTAGGGATGTTTCTTTGAGTGCAATCTTGTTACCGTTTCCTGCATGTATTCTCATTATCTATGTCTTTTCCGTGTGCATTTTCTGACCCACTTTGCTGTGTCCTGTCATCAAGTTTATTTCCCTATATTTCGTCTATATATTTCCATATCTCTAGCTATCTGTGTATTCCTTTTCATCTTTCTTGGTAGCTCGAGTGGTTTTTATTTGTTAATTTTTTTTTTTTGGGTTAATCTATCTTTCACGTGTTTGCAGTGCCCTGTGTCTTTTTTTCTGAACATATCTATATTTATCTTTTTCTCCTGTTTGTGATTGGCTGACGAAGGGTAAACCCCAACACGTCCCATGTTTTTTATATATAGTTTGAATCGTTCAATTGTGAAACTGACTCCATATTTATTTATATATATATTTTTAAACTTTGTTTATATTTGTTCTGCGTGGGTACGGGTTGTTGGCCTTTCTGTCTGTCTGTGAATATGTCTGATGCATATCTTAATTTCCATTGTCTGCTTAGGCAACTGAGCGCCACAGAGCAGGACATTTTCATCTTCTCTTGCCCGCGGGAAAATATTTCGCTGGTTTTGTATTATTATGAACACGGTTGTCTGTCTAAGGTCCGTACAAACGCACAAGAGAGTCCTTTGTATGACTAGATATGTCTGGCGATAACCGTGGCTCATTCTTTCAACACAAGTTGTGGGATTAATCATACGAAGCTAGAGTTATCTCCCCAATGAGAATACTAAGTCCGGGGTGTTCCAGTGTTAACAGAAGAATGGAATAACGGAACGCACAATTTTTCTTCCCTTTCAAATTTTGCCTCGTTTTGGCAAGCCGCGCTCTGTTCAACCTTGACACAGGATCCGTCGGTTATATTACTGCGCATGTCCAAACAGAAAAGAACATGTGGTCTGGTTGTAATGATTTGTATCGTTAGAGAGTTAAAGAGAACCAAAAAAAAAAAAAGTAAGACAGATAGAGAGAAAATGAATGCGTATCCGAAGAAGATGTCTCAAATCTTCATATCTTTCAGGAGTATAGAGCACCAGCTGTAGCTATTCAGCGTTAAATTGACCTTGCTACTTGTCTGGGTACTGTATTTTCATCCGACCATTTATTTATGTTCATCGTTCTTGTCGTTATCATTTGCTTATAAAGCATGGAGCCACCATTGTAGTTGATCTTGTAAAAAGCTTGCACCAAGTATTCACATGTTCTTGCAACGGTAGTTTCTCTGGCAATTTGTTCTGCACGATGACGTTACCTGCCCCATCCTTTCAACCTCATATTAGTCGTCTTGTACGACATGCTTGATGGTGTAGTAGTAATTATTTCTTGATCTCTTCAATGACCCCCCCCCCCCCCCTCCTTTCCCCGGAACTACAAGGGGAACACAAATGTTCTTGTATGGTATGATAATTCAGTGTAAAGAAATTTACACACTTCAAAGACTATATAAAGTGCTTCATTAGTGAAAGTAATCTCAAGTATCTAATACTCAAATGCACATTAAAAAACAAACCCGTCCAATAACAGAAAATGTGTATGTAATCTTTGCGGTAGCTTTGCGTCCAAAGACATTGTCTCAATGAGGTTATTTGTATGCTGTAAGCTACCTGAAGTATAGTCAAAATAAGAAACAAGTTAAAGTCATGTTTGTGTTTTATGTAAAGTGAATGACTCTCTGTGTTTGCTGCCTCTCCAAAACGTATGTCTGTTCATATTAAATAACTTTCCTAAACATAGTCGCTAAGCTGTTTAATGGGGTTTGGAGTAGAGCAGAGGTTTTCAAACTGTGCGTCGCGGCTCCCAGGGGCGTCGCGGCCCTCGGCTAAGGGCGTCGCGGTGGCTTGGGAAAAGTGTTGGACTCGATATTATGAGCCAAGGTCCATCAATAAATATTGATCTTCGTAGGACGACATGTTTGCGCCGAGGTATTATTACATGTACCAATACGTGTCATTAGGTACTAGAAGTTATTGACAAATGCACCATAAAACTCCAGAGCAGGTCTATGTTACGAACAACTGATCACTAACTCTGATGTCATCATGGCGGATGCTGGTGTAAAATATGCACATTCAGAAGTCATTAATATCTTTTTGGGTACAATTGCTTATATATAATATATAGTATAGAGAGGAGCCGTGGTGATTTATGCACAGGTCAAGGGAGCCGCGGACCAAAAAAGTTTGAAAACCTCTGGAGTAGAGGAACAGAAAAAATTATTCCAGTATAGAACTTACACTAGCGTTAGCGAACGGGCCCCGGCATACTAATATATAAAGATAGACAGGCAGATAGATAGACAGATAGGTAGGTAGGTAAGTAAGTAGGTAGGTAAGCAGGCAGGTAGGTAGATACTTAGGTAGGTAGATAGTTATGTATGTTGTTGTTGTTTAACTAGGGCTGCTGAGCTTTTCGCTCTTTTGCAGCCAATACCAAGTTGAAGACTCCGCGGTATTATTTACACTGAAAATCTAGGCTTTTCTTGTGGCTTTTCTGCCATTCGGAAACATGCTGAGTTGAAGTCATGAGCTCCAGTTTTTCCAGCTTGGCTTGCATTTAAAGGATCGTCTCATCTGGTCCCAAGCTATGAGTAAGAATCGCGTGGCATACTGTGCATTCCCCACCATCCTAGGGGGCTCTCCAACTATGCAGACTAAAATACTGTGCTCTGGTTCTCGGCTCTCCCAAAGAATCGTCGCGTTCTGCACAGAGCTTCTTCTCAGCTTCCCCTGCCTTTCACGGGGGTCCACAGTGAGATCCCTCTGCATGCAGTCAATGCATGGTCAAAGCCAAAGAATCACGTTTTGGGCTCAAGTGACATCGCCAAGCTTAGTGTGCAATGCTGGTTTCTCAACAAGTTTCACCACAGGGGAATCCCTGGAAGTGTGTGGATGATTTCAAGAGTCAATGAGGGTGTAATTAGTCCCACAGACAGAGCTTCACTTTCACATATGTATATTGTAGCATTGTGCATAGCTGGTGGTCATATAAAGATGACTCCAGATATGCTTGCATGCATAATTATGTATGTAGGCAGGCAAGGTCCATCCCCAACAGAACTCTAAAAACCAAAGTTTTTTTTTTCCATGTTTTAATAATGACATTTAAAGTTTCCATTATAACCGCTAGGACTCTACTTTGGCCCTTCCTTAAGATATCTCTTCCCCCTTCCCCCACCCTACCCCTTCAGTCACTACGACCCCCTCGCACTTCTACTTCCTTAATACATGCGCTTTCTCTACCGATCCTTTCTGAGCTCGGGAGATTACTTTAAGCCATCCCCAAAAATGCGAAATTTTTAAATGTAGTTTACGTCCCGCGCGTGTAGATGCTGTTAAATAATGCTTCTGTTAAAATATCTTTTAAACAACCGGCACAGGTCTCGAATTTTTTCATACCTCATGATATTTTTTTGTACATCTATTTATCCTGTATCACGTTAAATGCATCATCAATATCATCACCATTATCTCCTTTTGTACTCCTGATGTAGCAAGCTGTCAACACTGCAGACCACCTCCCAGAGAAAGCCTATGCCAAAGCAAAAACTTATACAGCGGTTATTTTTTGTGCAATTAGTTTGACCTGCCATCGCTGGAACATATACCTTGTAGCGGTATGGCGGCTTGTGTATCCAGACAACCCCCAGAGCTATGCCAGCGGGAGTTTTACTCCTGGCAGGTCCTACCACGCTGGAAAGCTCTGTGCGGGTAGTGTTCAGACTAAGGTTGGTACCTTGGTCCTCCAGGTTGGGGGTTTTATCACAGGGCTGACACCTGTCTTTGTAAAAAAAAAAAAAAAATCACAAATCTAAGGCTCGTATAACTGCTAATGACGAAAGCCGAAGGACGCGACTGACATGAAAACGGACATCTTGACTGCTAAACACGAATAACTATAATGCCTAGCTCCAGCGTTGGCGTAGCTGGCGAGTCCTTTTCTTTAAGCTTGCAGATAGATAATGTTAGTCCTTGTCAGGACTTAGTATCTATCAACGCTGATCGGGTTAGCAGTCAACAGAGTTGAATATTTTTTTTGATGGTAAATGCGCTCTGATATAACCAAATAGGTTGAATGGAACGCGCCTCGCCAGAAGAAGGAACAAATAAAAATAATAAAAAGCTAAACACGAAACCAGAATTGGATTTTGAAATGTAAGAACGATGAACGAGACAAGGAAACTGAAACAAATTATATGTGTTTTACAACAATTACAAAAAGAAATGGAATGTACACCAAGGTATTATCTTATCACAGTAATGGGAGATCTCAGTGCTGAGGTTGGAACGCATACAAAGAAAGGGTAATGGGAGGATATGGCAGTGGAATAGCAAATGAAAATGATGATAAACTAAAAAAAGCTTTAATGGCACTGACAACATTGTCATCGGTGGAACACTTTTTCTACACAAGGAAATCCACAATTTAACGTGGGAGTCACCAAATGGCCGTAACAGAAACCATATAGATCACATAATGATCAACGGCAGATGGAGGCATTCTCTGCAAGATGTGAAAGTAAGAAGAGGTGCAGATATGGGTAGTGATCACCACCTAGTACTAACAAGAATGAAGATGAAGAACAGGACTACTGGGCCAAAAATAACAAAACAGAAAAGATTTGACATCAGTAAACTGAAGGACCCCCTGACAAGAAAAGCATTTGTATCTGATATGAAGAAACGTTATCAAACTGCAAAGAGTCAGGAAGAGACAGTAGTTCAAGATGTTGACCATAAATTCAGTACAATTTCAACAGTATATAAAGAAAGCAGCAAAACTTGCTTGGGATTACAGGAAAGGAAGACACAAGATTGGATAACACCAGAAACGTTGAAAACCATTGGGATGAGAAAAGAAATCAAAAGAAAGAAAATAGAAGCAAAGTCCACTAGGCTTAAGGAAATATAAAGTGAAATAAAACGTCAAACCCGAGCTGACAAACGGAAATTCATAGATAATCTTGCAAGTCAGGCAGAAGACGTAGCACTGAGGAATGAACAAAGCACGGTGTACAGAGTAACAAAAGCGATCAGTGGAAAACGAAGCGCAAACAACGTTACACTAGTGAGAGACAAAAGTTGAAATCTCATCACCACAGAACGGAGGTTAAGAAACAAGAATGGCAGAACACTTCAGAGAAACACTGAATAAAGCACCTCCAGCGTCTCAAATGAACATTCCAGAGGCTGAAAAATATCTAGATATCAATGCAGGTATTCCATGTTTGAAAGAAATGATCACAGCTATCAATAGGCTGAAGAGCAGAAAGGCCCCAGGCCATGACAACCTAAATGTAGAGCTATTTAAAACAGATCCTGTATTAGCGGTAGAGCTATTTAAAACAGATCCTGTATTAGCGGTAGAGCTATTAGAACAACTATTTGCACAAATCTGGCAAATAGAGACAATAACAATGGAGTGGAACAGAGGAATAAGTGTTAAATTGCCAAAGAAAGGTGACCTCATTGACTGCAACAACTGGAGAGGAATTGCTCTCCTATGAGTTCCCAGTAAAATATTGGGCAGAACAATTAATCAAAGAATTTCAAGAGAACTAGTGTTACGTGCAGTCTTTGATATCTTACAATATTATACATAGGTAATTTTTTAGTGCTTAAGGGAAAGTCATTATTGAGTTACTTCCCTTGAAAGTTGTGCCGTCTCTTCGATCAAACTCCGCGGATGAATCCATTATTTCTGCGATTTATTCTTTGTTTGGGTAGTAATAGATTGTTCTTGCTTCAGAATATCTATGGCCTGAATTTATGTGTATTGTTTGTCTGAGTAGGACGAGTCTGTCTTATATCTGTATATCTTTACATATCTAAGTCGAACTATATGTTCTGTTGTCTCTAGAGAGGTCAAAGGCTATTCGGCGGATGTGTCGCTAGAGTGTGGTGATTTGGCTTCGTCCTGATAGGGACTGTGTTGTCTATGTCGGCCTGTCGCCGGGGAAAAAGTGATCTCAGTATTTGTGGGGAAAGTGATAGTCGTCTAGACCTATCGTGTATGCTTTACCCCAGTGTTTATTCGTATTGCCAAGGAATGGCAGTTTCATATTTCTTATACCAAGGTAATCCAAGATACTTTTATGAACTCTCGTACGAAACCACCATTTTCGATAAGAGAATATATTTGACTCGATGAAAACGACTTCGATTCCTAGCAGCACTATATTCTGTAGAATGCAGTCAATTGTTCATGATCAAATCTACAGAGCAATGCAATGTTTTATGAATGACTAACTTTAGGACAGATTCATTATCTGTATCCAAACGTGAGTGACAGCTCACGAGTGAAGCCATCTTGGAACCAAAACATGTAGTGACTTTCAAGAAGAGAAAAGGGGATGCCCGTATTATCGCTTGTTTAGTCCAGAGATCACTGCTACACATGAGAACCCTTTATCAGCGGTTCAATATTATTATATGAAAAAAATATGTGCTGAACATTATGTGGGAGAATCGTCGCTAAACGAGATTAGGTTTAGAAGCCATCTGAAATATTGTTTATAAGCTGACGTGCTCAGTCAGTGAAGTCAGATGATATATATGTATGGGCGATACTGAGGGCTTGGCTACTGACAGTCCATTATAATATTAATCTACATGAGTGCCCATGTAACATAACATTGCAAGACCAGTTATCCACTGTATTATGATGTATTATGCCAACCTGTGATTTGTCACTATCTGTGCTGTCGAGTGTGTACGTCCAATTAAACTTTAGTAAAGGTACACAGTCGTTGGTGTCGATGACTTCCAGCCTTACATGAGTGTGAGAAAAGAACATTTTGTCAACACCACGAACCTTTATTATCATTCGCACATTATACACTCAATCCATGTCTACACACCACTGCGTAGGTCAAGTTGACATTCCATACACTACAGTGGAGCAAACAACACCATAGAGATCTTATCAACTGATGATGATGATGTCTGCTTCCATCCACTTATATTTATCCTTTTGGTGGATATCATCAACTTTATCAACTTTATCAACTGGTGGACCAGCTTTCTGGGTTTGACCTCGCAGAAGTTCAGAAGTCAACAGATTACCGATACCAGACCGTTTCCTGTGGCTGATACGACACACTTGCAGTATTGGTTTGCTCTTTGTCAACACTTCGTCACGTGACCTGTCAGGTGAATGCAGTATGTAGGTCAGCGTTGTTGACATTTTTTACATTAGACATTACAGAGTTTCACAGAACAGTTGGATCAATTCTTGTCAATGTTAACAGGAAGACAGTATTTGTGAACTAAGAAGTCCTATTTTCATCGATGGATCTTCTTGTTTTCCATATATGAACTTTAATATTTAAGGCCAGAATGTTTAATTGAATAAAGTGGCAGTTTGTTTATTTTCATAAAAATAACTTTGCCATTACTGTAAAACTGAGCCTATTTTGCAACACATACTATCATACACATAATTTATATATATTTATGTTTACATGTTATTTGTTTGTATAGTATGTTAGTTTCTATGTCAGCGGGTTGTGTTTAAGGTTGGGCGGCGTCCTCACAACAGAATATCCCACGTCATAGAGGGTCCGTTGTGGGCGTTTTCTATAGGTGCAATTTTCTTGATTGAAAATTTGCTGCGACAACTGTTGCTTTTGTGTTAGCTGTGGAGACTGTAATTATTGTTATTTTTGTAATATTTCTTTGTTCTTTAGTTTTGTTTTGATTTGTTTGTAATTTGTTGGTCTAACCTTTTCTATCTTTCAGTTCTATTCACAATTTATATTCATATATTGTGACGTCATTTGTGTTGTTATTCTTTGCAGATTCAGTGATTATTTTCATTGATTTCCCTATTTGATTTATTTTGATTTCTGCAAACGTTCTTGTATTGTCAGTCCTATTTGTACTTTATGTATTCTGTTGGTTGACATATGTTTTATATAGGTATATTTCATAAGACACAATTGCCTGTGCACTGCACTTGGATTATGGTATAAACCAGTACCTGATTATTATTACTATTATACAAGACCTTATTAAAGGCTTGTGACCCACAGATATTGGGATAGTATACTGATTAATCAAGTCATTGAGAACTTGTGGTATTATTATTGGTTCAGGTGATTAGTATTATTGTTAGACATCATGGCTACATTAGAATACTTCATTACACAAGGGAAAGCCCTTGATAAGACTGGTCAACAATTAGAACAATGGGCAGTTGCTCAATATGACAAAGCATTAGCTGCAGAAGAGAGAAGAGCTATGGCAGAAGAGAAAAGATTAGCTGCAGAAGAAAGAAAAGCTATGGCGGAAGAGAAAAGATTAGAAAGAGAAGCTGAGGCTGCTGCTGAACAAAAGAAATTGCAGATGCAGGTGGAGGAAAGGAGATTTGAAGCTGAACAAAAAAAATTAGAAAGAGAAGCTGCGGCTGAACAAAAAAGATTAGACAGTGAAGCTGAACAAAAAAGATTAGACAGGGAAGCTGAACAAAAAAAGATTAGACAGGGAAGCTGAACAAAAAAGATTAGACAGGGAAGCTGAACAAAAAAGATTAGACAGGGAGGCTGAACAAAAAAGATTAGATGCTGAAGAGAAAAAAGCAATAAGAGAACATGAATTTGAGTTGGAGAAATTGAGATTGACAAGTATGAGTAATGTTAATCAGGCATCTAGTGGTAATGGTAAACCTTCTACTTACAAGGTTAAGGTTCCACCGTTCAATCAGTCCAGTGACGATATTACATTCTGGCTGGATAGATTTGAACGTTCTTGTCGTACACATAATGTGGATAAATCACAATACGCTAATCAATTATCAGAAAACTTGAAAGGTGAATCTTTGACTAGATTATGCCTTGTAGGAGAAGCAGATAAGGATAATTATGATGTCATTAGGGCGGCTTTGATAAAAAAATATCAGCTAAGTGAGGAAGGCTATCGCCTTTTATTTAAAACGATGGTACCTGAGACGGGTGTAGAATTCTCAGAATTCACTGCAAAGGCACGTCTCACAGTTGATCGTTGGATTGAGCTTTCCAAAACAGAAAAAACGTATGAAGGACTTATGGATTTGTTGCTCAGAGATAAGATTATGTCATGTGTGAACAAACCTTTCCTTGAATTTATACATGAGCGTAAAACCCAAATCTCTAAAAGAAATGGAAGAATATTGTTCCCAATATGTCACTGCACACCCCGACGTGACTTTTGGCAACACTAAGATTAAGGAGAGTATGCCAGTTGCTTCAGCAACACCATACAATCCCAATTATTCACACAGATTTCAGGGACCTCAAAACAGATTTGATAAAAAAGGTAACCATAATAGTTATCAAAACCAAGGTAACCAATCATTTCAGGGTTCTTCTTCAAAGAACTGGAGACGACCTGATGGCTCTCGACACAGGGGTGGTCATAATTATAGGAATTTCCGTAGAGGAAGTAATTATAGAAACTATCAGGGTTATCCGTCTTGGAGTCAACAAGATCATAATTACAGAGATACTCATTATAATGAATATGATAATGGTAACCAAGGGAACTATGACTCAAACCCAAATAGGGGTTACAATAGAGGTAACAATAACTACAGAGGTGATAATAACCGAGGTAGATCTCAAAACAAAAGACATAAACCACATTTTCAGGCAAACTCTGTACAACAAGAGTCCCATGAAGCCTATAAACAGAGTAAAGATAATAATGATGCTAGTAATATGGCATGTGCCGCTTTTGATTTTGGGAGAGCATCTCAGTGCCCCCAATGCAAAATGTTATTTGAGCCAACCACAGTGTCTACTTTAAGCTGTGGCCATCCTCTTCCTGCTCTTCCAGCATCAGTCGCGCATGATGGAAGAGGTTCTCTTGTCTTACATAAGGGTTTAGTGAATAACAATCCAGTCTCTGTGCTATTTGATTCTGGATGCACCACAATTGGTGTTAGGCAGTCACTCGTAGATCCTTCCCGTGCCACTGGACAAGTAGTCAAATGTGTAACATTTGGCGGCACATTAGAGAAATACTCTACTGCTATCATTAGGATTGCTACTCCTTTCTTTACAGGAGATGTACACGCATGTCTTCTTCCGAATCCGATCGCTGACCTCATCATCGGTCGCATTCATGGAGTCAAGGAATGCACTCCGCAACAAATTTCCACGTGGGAAAGGCAAAACATGCAGATTGCTAACGCTGTAGTCACTAGAGCTCAGGCTCTTAATATGCCTCAAACTTCATCTATTGAAGATAATGAAGTGCATAACCAAGATAATCCCTTGGTAATTTCTCGTGACTCGTTTATAAAACAGCAAGAAGATGATCCCACTCTGAAGAAATTCTTCATTCTTGCAACTAAAGGTGATCCGAATAAAGACACAAGTCGTAAATCGTGGATTACAAAGAAGAATGGCGTACTTGTACGTATGGTTCAAGACTCCATTACGTCAAGTCATTCTCAAATCCTGGTTCCCAAGAATTTGAGAGTTAAAATTTTGCAGCACGCTCACGACTCTCAGTGTGCTGGACACATGGGTTTTTCCCGTACTAAGTCAAGAGTCCTTGCGGCTTTCTTTTGGCCATTGGTAAACAAGGACATACGTATTTATTGTCGATCTTGTAAAGTATGTCAGGAAGTTAAATCCAAAGGTCCACGGCATGCTGCACCCATTCAGGCGGCGGACATTCCTATTCGGCCGTTTCAAAAAATGGCCATAGACATTATTGGTCCATTTAAGATCAAGTCTGCCAGAGGACATCAGTTTATCTTGACGTGTGTTGATATGTGCACACGTTGGCCAGAGGCTATTCCTCTGAAGAGCATTACTACTGCTGATATTGCAGATGCTCTTTGGCTTATATTTTCTCGTCTGGGGTTCCCCGGAGAGATATTGTCAGACCATGGCACCCAACTAATATCAGATACCATGTCTCAAGTAATGTCTACCCTGCAGATAGATAGATCTTTAAGTAGTATCTACCATCCAATGTCTAATGGTATGGTCGAACGCCTTAATAGAACACTTAAAAACTTACTGGGGAAGATAACTGAGGATCATCCTCAAGACTGGGACAGAGTTTTACCTGCGGCCCTCTTCGCTTACAGAGAGGTACCCAATGAACATACGGGATTTTCTCCCTTTGAACTCGTCTTTGGCGCGCGTCCGCGTGGCCCTATGTCGTTGCTTCACGATCTCATAACATCTGACAATATTGACGATGACACAAAGTCATCCTACGAATATGTCATCGCGTTGAGACAAAAAATTATCGAAGCATGCAAATTAGCAACTTCTTCTTCTGAATTTGCGAAACAGAAGGCAAGGCAATTTGCCAATAAGAAGAGATGCTTACGACAACTTTGTCCTGGTGACAAAGCATTTGTATTACTACCTTGTAGGGAAAACAGATTACTTATTTCTTGGAAAGGTCCGTACGATATAATATCGAAAATTTCCTATGTCGACTATATTGTCGATATTGATGGGAAGCATAAAACCTTCCACATCAATATGCTTACTGAATTCCATGAACGTCCGGATTATTTGCAACCCATTTTCCAAGCAACGGACAATTCTCCAGTACAACATGGGCATTACTCATCACTGTCCGTGATACAGGATGAGGAAACAAGTTTTTCAGATGTAAATCTTCCTCTTCCAATGATCCCACTTCATTCCAGTGAATCATGGAAGAACGTTACTGTCTCTCCTGATTTGTCTCTAGGAGAACAGCGACAAGTTTCAACTATGTTGCAAACATTTCAGGATGTACTCACTGACATCCCTGGACAAACGAATGTCATTCAACATGACATTGTTCTAACTGACCATACTCCTATTAGGGTTAGACCTTATCCTATACCTATACATTTTCAAGCACAGGTCGAGAAAGAGTTGGATGAGATGATAGATTTGAAAATAATCGAACCATCCACCTCTGCATATTCTTCGCCGATGGTTATTGTGCGTAAAAAAGACAATAACATACGTCTTTGCGTTGACTATCGAAAATTGAATCAAGTAACGAAGTTCGATGCCGAACCTATGCCTTTACTGGAAGAGCTACTTACTCGACTCTCCAAATCTCATTTTTTCACTAAACTTGATTTGTCTAAAGGATATTGGCAAGTTCCTTTATCTGAACGCGCCAAACCTCTCACGGCTTTTTCAACACCTAGAGGTTTGTTCCAATGGAATTTTATGCCTTTCGGTCTTATGAACGCACCAGCTACGTTCGTACGCATGATGCGCCGAATCCTATCTTATCGGTCAGATGTCATTGCATATCTAGACGACATCTGTCTTTTCAGCGATACTTGGGAAGATCACTATTCAGGGTTAGATGAATTGCTGTCTACTTTGCGTGAGCACAACCTGACAGCGAAACCCTCTAAAGCCTATATTGGTTTTAGCGAAATTTCTTTCCTAGGCCACCGAGTTGGTCATGGTTTCCTAAAGACAGAGGACCATAATACTAGTAAGATACTTAACATCTCAATCCCTAAGACTAAAAAACAGGTGAGAAGTCTGTTAGGTCTTATTCAATTTTATGGCAGATTCATTCAGAATCTATCCTCTATCATGGCACCTCTCTCAACACTTCTAAAGAAAGGTTCGCCTAATGTGGTCCACTGGTCTCAGGAATGCCAATGCTCTCTGGATAAGATTAAAACACTGTTTTCAACACCACCTATTTTTAGTGCTACCCACTAAAGATAAGACATTCGTTCTTCGTAGTGACGCTTCATCCACTGGGATTGGAGCGGCACTAATGCAAGAGTACTCTGGAACTCTGCATCCTGTAATGTATATTTCCAGAAAACTTAATGCGGCAGAAAGGAATTATTCGGTTTTAGACCGTGAGCTATTAGCTATGGTTTGGTCGATCCTCAAACTACAGAGATTCCTTCTAGGCGCACATTTCATAGTAGAAACCGACCAAAAAGCTCTTACTGCTATACAGAGTAAGAATTTGAAGAGCTCGAGGTCTACTCGATATGCAATTGCTCTTCAACCTTTTCATTTCTCTGTGCGAGCTATTCGTGGATCAGATAATGTGATGGCAGACATTCTGTCAAGATGCCCACATGATTCCACATAACTATTAGGGCTTAGACTTCTTGATATGTCTAGTTCTATAGTAGTTCCTTTTCTATATCATGATAGATACACATTTGTAATTTAATAATATAATGATTGTATCACTACATAGCGGTTCATTGATGTTTATTCACCGCTGTGCTTTGATGATTTTTTCTTCATAAATCATAAATTTAAGATATCTAATACGAAATGATGATATGAATTTTTTTAGGCATTGTGTAATTGCCAGAATTGTATTATACTTTGATGACACCTTCCTGGAAAAATATACTTGTAGAGAAATAATTTCTCTCAGTTTATGAGACACATTCTCACCAGTCGCTCCATAAGTCGACTTAGCCTCATATTAGGCGTTATAGGTATTCCTAATATTTTCATCTGCGCATTATTCATGCGTTGTGAGCCTATTGTACGTTGCTCCTAGATGTATTTCAAAAAAAAAAAAAAAAATGTTCCATTTTTTTTCCCGGGAGGTGTGGTAAGACTGTTACGTGCAGTCTTTGATATCTTACAATATTATACATATGTAATTTTTTAGTGCTTAAGGGAAAGTCATTATTGAGTTACTTCCCTTGAAAGTTGTGCCGTCTCTTCGATCAAACTCCGCGGATGAATCCATTATTTCTGCGATTTATTCTTTGTTTGGGTAGTAATAGATTGTTCTTGCTTCAGAATATCTATGGCCTGAATTTATGTGTATTGTTTGTCTGAGTAGGACGAGTCTGTCTTATATCTGTATATCTTTACATATCTAAGTCGAACTATATGTTCTGTTGTCTCTAGAGAGGTCAAAGGCTATTCGGCGGATGTGTCGCTAGAGTGTGGTGTGATTTGGCTTCGTCCTGATAGGGACTGTGTTGTCTATGTCGGCCTGTCGCCGGGGAAAAAGTGATCTCAGTATTTGTGGGGAAAGTGATAGTCGTCTAGACCTATCGTGTATGCTTTACCCCAGTGTTTATTCGTATTGCCAAGGAATGGCAGTTTCATATTTCTTATACCAAGGTAATCCAAGATACTTTTATGAACTCTCGTACGAAGCCACCATTTTCGATAAGAGAATATATTTGACTCGATGAAAACGACTTCGATTCCTAGCAGCACTATATTCTGTAGAATGCAGTCAATTGTTCATGATCAAATCTACAGAGCAATGCAATGTTTTATGAATGACTAACTTTAGGACAGATTCATTATCTGTATCCAAACGTGAGTGACAGCTCACGAGTGAAGCCATCTTGGAACCAAAACATGTAGTGACTTTCAAGAAGAGAAAAGGGGGTGCCCGTATTATCGCTTGTTTAGTCCAGAGATCACTGCTACACATGAGAACCCTTTATCAGCGGTTCAATATTATTATATGAAAAAAAATATGTGCTGAACATTATGTGGGAGAATCGTCGCTAAACGAGATTAGGTTTAGAAGCCATCTGAAATATTGTTTATAAGCTGACGTGCTCAGTCAGTGAAGTCAGATGATATATATGTATGGGCGATACTGAGGGCTTGGCTACTGACAGTCCATTATAATATTAATCTACATGAGTGCCCATGTAACATAACATTGCAAGACCAGTTATCCACTGTATTATGATGTATTATGCCAACCTGTGATTTGTCACTATCTGTGCTGTCGAGTGTGTACGTCCAATTAAACTTTAGTAAAGGTACACAGTCGTTGGTGTCGATGACTTCCAGCCTTACATGAGTGTGAGAAAAGAACATTTTGTCAACACCACGAACCTTTATTATCATTCGCACATTATACACTCAATCCATGTCTACACACCACTGCGTAGGTCAAGTTGACATTCCATACACTACAGTGGAGCAAACAACACCATAGAGATCTTATCAACTGATGATGATGATGTCTGCTTCCATCCACTTATATTTATCCTTTTGGTGGATATCATCAACTTTATCAACTTTATCAACTAGACCATAAAATGAGGAAGAAACAAGCAGGATTCAGAAGAAACAGATAATGTGCAGATCATATATTCACCCTCAGGAACATAATAGAGCAGGGTTCAGAATGGCAGAGACAGCTGTATATAATTATTTTTTTACTCTGAAAAGGCATTTGACAACATACACAGGGACAGCTTATGGAAAATACTGAGGGCTTATGGAATCCCCAAGTGCATTGTTTCCATCATTAAAAGCCTGTATGTTAATGTCACATGCAGTGTTGGGTAGAGTAACCAAACCTTTTGAAAACAGGAGTGCGGCAGGGAGGCCCCTTATCAACCACCCTGTTTTTAACTGTCATAGACTGGGTGATGCGTCAGACAACAGCGGATGCACCTAGAGGAATAAGATGGACATCATTCTCTACACTGGAGGATGCAGAAGACGCAGATGACATTGCACTATTCGCGCATTCACATCAACGAAAAAACAAACAGACTAAAACAAACTTAGCCAAAAGGTGGAACGAAACATTAATCTCAAGAAGACAGAGGCCATGACACTAAATGTAAGAAATCCTGCACCCATAAAAAAGGGGACCAAGAGCTAGAACATACAAACACATTTATATACTTACGAAACAAAGTAACTCCAGATGATGTGTGATTGTTACTAGCGTAATGCAACAAACACCTTTTTTCGCTTACTTATGCTTCACTTTTGTTTAGCGCATGAATTAATCCCGATAAAACAAGAAACGACTCACTGTTAATCAACGCAGTTCGGGTCAAAAAGTTGCGCTCAGTATTTTTCGATCTGTCTGTGTTTTCTAATTCTAATTGATATACTCGTATATATATATATATATATATATATATATATATATATATATATATATATATATATATATATATATATATATATATATATATATATATATATATATATATATATATATATATATATATATATATATATATATATATATATATATATATATATATACCCCTGTTCACAAAGTTCCGGGACTCATTTTTTATTCGGAAAACCGTTATAAGGAGCTAGGTGTTATTAACACAGTGCACGTGTCAACCACGTGCCACTATATGTACCAAACCTGAAGTTTGTAATTTCGCGCATGCGCTGTGTGGTAGCGTATAAGCGGATGTGACGTAATAGTGCTCGTCGCGTTTCAAAAATGGACAGCAAAATTCAACAACGTGTGTTTATTGATTTCTGTTTTCGTCTAGGAAAAACTGGTTCCGAAACTCTCGAAATGTTGCAAACAGCTTTCGGAGAGTCCTGTTTAAGTAGATCTAAAACATTTGAGTGGTATTCCCGTTTCAAAAGTGGACTCCGATCCTTTGAAGATGGCCCCCGTCAAGGGAGACCCTCCATCTCCCACACCGACGAGTTCGTTGCACGTGTGCAAGAAATGATACGCGCTGACCGACGTCTGACTATCAGAGAGGTTGCTGATGATCTTGGAATATCAATTGGTTTGTTGCTTATCCTTTACAGGACGTGGCAATCAACCCCAGCTTTTATTGGCTGTTTGTGATTTTTCTAGGCAATTATTTCATTCAGTAGTTTGCCATTGCTTTCTGAACGGTACGGCGCTTATACCATTGTTAAAAATCCACACAAAGCGATCTGCTACCAAACCGCCTGCAGCAGGTTTCGAACCTGGTATATCTGGATTATGAAACTGCGTTCATATCCATTAGGCCACAGACAATTGGTACGTGCCATAAAATCGTAACTGAAGATTTGCACATGAGACGGGTGTCAGCGAAACTCATGCCACGCCACCTGACTGAGGACCAGAAGGACGATCGGTTGTCCATTTGCACTGACCTCCTTGAGATAGCAAAAAAACGACACAAATTTCATGTCCTCCATAATAACTGGTGATGAAAGCTGGGTGTACGGATATGACCCGGAAACAAAGCAAATGTCCTCCCAGTGGCAAACGCAATCATCTCCTCGGCCGAAGAAGGCGCGACAGGTCAAGTCCAATGTCAAGACCATGTTAGTAGCGTTTTTCGACATTGATGGCCTGGTGCATCATGAATACGTCCCTATAGGACAGAGTGTCAATGCTGAATTCTACAAAACAGTCCTGCAACGCCTCCGCGACGCTGTGCGCAGACATCGCCCTGAGAAGTGGCGCACAGGCAATTGGCGTGTTCATCATGACAATGCACCGGCACACAGGTCTGTCACCACAAACGCATTTTTGACGAAACACAACATTCCATTGCTCCCGCATCCTCCATACTTACCCGATCTTGCTCCGTGTGACTTTTTCTTGTTCCCGCAACTTAAGAAAACAATGAAAGGTCGTAGATTCGATGACATTGAGCAGATTCAAGCCAACGCGACGAGACAAATGAGGGCTATTCTGCAAAGTGACTACCAGAGGTGCTTCCTTCAGTGGCAGGAGCGTTGGAATAAGTGTGTACACTCACAAGGGAACTACTTTGAAGGAGATAGAACCAAATAGTATGTAAGTCTACTTATTCGAATAAAAAAAATGAGTCCCGGAACTTTGTGAACAGTGGAGTATATTGTCGCCGTGAGGCCTGCGCTAGCATTATTCATGCTATGGTTAGAGTGAGATAAACAGTTAAGACAGCTCACAAGAAAAAATAATGAATAGAAGAAATAATTGCAACTGACAATAGTTCAAGATACAGCTCACGTTTACTAAAAGTGGGTGATTGTCTAGAGGTGTAAATAGAATGTTCGAGAACAGCATAGCTTGACCAATAAATTTAATGAAAAAGATTTGGGTTAGCGAATCAGCGAGTGGCGAGAAAACACCACGCTGAAATGACCAGAGGTCATTAGTGAGTCCTGTGTTAGTCAGTGAGTGTATGATCAGGACGGAGAAGATTTCGAGCTGCTGTGCGGACAAGTTGTACCATCTGTGGTTTGACAGACAGGGTACTTTTGTTTTATGAGTATACACATATGTCCAGCCAGTGTTATTCTATCGGAAGATAGTTATTGATTCTGTGGTTCACAGTAATGTTTATTTCAAAAGGAGATCAGCAATTATGCTATCCTGTAAGTATTGGAATGTGAATATATTATCCACGAAATAGGTTCTTATTTACAGGAATGTTTTTGTAGAAGCACGATTTGCTGGTTCGCTATAAATATTTCACGACAATGTATAAAGAAACGGAATGCCAGGAATCTTTGAAGGGAACTGTATATTATTGAGGAGCAACTTTAAGTAAAGGTTGATCTACGAGAACTTAAAGTAAAGATGGATATACCAAGAAATAGATACGACTTTTAAGAAACAGTGAGTGTCGACTTCTATATGAGAACCACAAATTATGCTCTCTCATGTAAGTATTTGACTGTGAACATATTGTGGCGTGAGGTTTTTATTGGCTCTAGGATCAGTATAGTACTGACAATTACAGAAATAGAATTTCTGCAGAAAATGGTGAAGTCCCAGTGTCTGAGAGAACTACTGGTATCACAAATTAGTTATGGCTGTGAATGTTCTGATCTCGAAAAATTAGTAGAGAGGAGACCGACATAAATTGCCACCTCCGCTGTGTAACTAACTGTGATATTATGACAAGGAAACAGATTTTACTTAACAATGATAAAATTGACAAGTCTTCAAATACAATTTCCTTATTATTTATTTAGTATATACACTATCTACTCTTGTGCTGAAGGGTGGATGTTGAAACAATGGAATGTAATGGATTTGTAAGTTTACAAATGATTCACATATATTTATATATATATATATATATTACAAGTCTTCCAATTATAGGAAACAAATTTATATCAGCTGGGCTGTTAATCACTTATAGTAAATGTATCAGCTGTGCTGTTAATTAAATATATAAAATTTATCAGCTATGCTGTTATTTTTGTCTCTTGCTATGCTACTCAGTTTTTCTTCCTTGACAGTTTAATAGCTCACAATTGCCGACGGAAATGGAACGACTGTGTACTCATCTCTCAAAAAATATGTCCTTCTTAGTTTCTTGCACATAGCACCCGCTGATGGTCGTTTCGTTAGCCCACCCAAGACTGAGGGGGACTAAAGAGGTTGATCCGGTGCAATCACTGTGCTCCTGCGACGTTCCAGGCAGCTGGATTGACACGACATGCGACCTCAGGTTTGATGACACGAATAAAACCTGTAACAAGTAAAAATAGGGGCTAATTTCTGTCCTCAAGCCCACCTATTTCTAGTGTGGGTGAAATGAGCGTGTCTCAGGTGTCTGCATGTAGGATGAATGACAACATGGCTCAGTATGAGTTAGCAATAGCGAGACAAGACAGGTGTCTACTTGCAAAACATTCTTTCTGATAAATTAATACATGGATACATCCAATAATATAAATTCAATACATGAATACATCCAATAATATATATATATTTTTTTCGTACGTTCGCTAATACTCGAGGCGAAATCTCAGGTTATTATTAAGGGGAGGTTAAACCCCCAAAATGAAAAACACAGAACTATAAGTTAATATCTATATCTGGTCATTTATACAAGTAAAATGACTGAGAAAATACAAAACATTGAGGTATATACTAAAAACTTGCAATCTATGGCGGAAAAACAGTGAAAAAAGGGCAAATTTTAGCTTTTTTTGGTATTTTGTTGCCCAAGATATCTCAAATGTGAGTACAACTTGAGTTATGAAATTTAGCTGTTTCGTTTGTTAATATATGATAATGATTGTATACTAAAAACGTGCCCACATTTGTGTGAAAAATGAGGTTTTGAGAAAATTAAGAAAAAAGGGAGGAATTACACTTTTACACAAAATTTACTCACCTCGGTATCCCCATGCTATATAGGAATCATCTCTGGTATTTTCCTTTATTGATTCCATGTTCTGTGTCATACTTTGCAGCTTACTTTTCATTAAATTCTTCATTTCAGCAGACTGTATGCGCTTTTCGTCAGTTTCCGAAAAAATACATCCTTTCTCTGGTAGGCATGTACTATGCGAAGGGAAGCGATTGCTGTACCCTCAGCAGACTCAGTACATGTAGGAGAGGCTTTACTCTCAATATATTCAAGATTAGGATACCCTTATCAGATATTAACTGACAATGGTTCACAGTTCAGAGGGAAACTGATGGAGGAAGTTTTTAGGATTTTTCAAAATATTCTCGTCCGCACATTTTATCATCCACAATCTATTGGACAAGTGGAAAGATATAACGGGACTATACTTACAATTTTACGTAAGCTCGCACAGGAGGAACCAGAATCCTGTGATTCGTTCTTACCTGCAGGTTTATTTGCGTATAAGGAGGTACCCTACCACTCTACTGGAATACCTTCAGCCACGTTATTATTTCGATGACCCATCAAAGGACCCCATGGTTAATAAAAATCAGCCAGTGAAAATTATTTTTACACATAAAACTATGTTTGAAAAACTTGAATTCTGTTTGCTTCAGGGAAATGAATACGGTACCGAAAATTAAAATCCATGCATTAGAAACAATATAGCATCACAAATATACCAAATTGTATATTTTACATATATAATTAGGTAAAAATACACTTACCTGACATACTTTAAAACTTTATATAAAATCATACACAAAGGTTTCAGTGAAAATAAACATACAGAAATGTGGGCAAATGAATGTACTTTCCAGTGCAATATGTATCTAAAATTTGATATTTTCAATGAAATTCTTCATTTTTGGGGGTTAAACCTCCCCTTAATGTCTAACCTGACATTGATTTTACGTGAGTATCCCTTTTTCCTGTACAGAGACAGGTGTCCCTCGCCATTCAGGCAGATACTCGCCGATTTCGGAGGCACCCATTACAGCTGGGTCGGCTCAGGAGCCGCCAATCCCTGGTCGACGACACTCCTTCAAATGTCCTCGCCAGGTCTCAAGTTAATCCAGTCCAAATCCCGATCGTCGAAAAATCCTCAAATGCCGTCACCCGGGTTTGATCCTGGATCACCCGGTCGCCAGAGCGGTGTGGTAACCACTGTAGCGAAAGGTTTTCCTAGTATGATAGTAGTGGTAGAGCAGAAGTAGAATCTCTCTCCAGAAAGTATGAAGTTCCAGTGCCCGAGAAGTACACTGGTATCACAAGTGAGTTACAGCTGTGAATACTCTGAGCTGGACAATAGATTTAGGCTTCAGAAGTATAAGATGCTACTTCGCTATCGTAACCCTATGTGATATTATAATTAAATTAGAAAAAGTAACTCAAAATTTAACAGTTAAAAATTTAACAAGTCAAATGAGTACAATTATCCAATTTATTATGTACATCTATATATTCTTGTAATGATAAATGGGTGTTGGAAGATGGTAAAATGTATGATTATTTACAGTTACAAATTAAAATAACTAATAGAAAAAAAGTCTTGGATTTATCTTCCACTGAATTTATAAAACAAGTTTGTCACATTATCTCTTGCCATCTAGTTTTCATCATTAGAAAGTCGTTTTAGAACTGCTCACAGGATTTGTTGGATGGAAATATATAAACTCAACTTTATCCACGTCTGCTCGAGGTTCCTCCGACACACTGGAGTACGGAAGACTTTCCTTCAGCCCGCCCTATAACTACGGGGGACTAAGGTGTTGAAGTTTGGTTGACCTCTAGGCTTCAGTGAGCTGGATCAACTTCTTCAAGTCTTTAGTTTCTCGATCAGGAATGATCATAAACATTGATCATAAAAACCTGGAACAAGAAGTAATAGGTGGCCATTGTTCTAACAATCTCACCACCCTCTGCTGTTCATGATGCGACCATGTCTTCAGTGTTTGTATGTAAATGAATGAATCATGGTAGTATATTACAGAGATAGCATGATAAGATAATGTATAAGGTGCAGAATTAACAATATACATGAATAAATCACATGTTATGATACATGGGTACGATATAACCTTTGCCTTCCACTTATGGATGTCAAGTCACTTATGTACTTGCTGGTATGTCGTAAGCTTCCAGGCAAGAATTAGCCATAATATATTTGGCTAACCAATTAATGGTTATGCTTCCTGACAATGCCGGTGAAGGTTATCTCTGGTTAGCGTCATTCCCTTTTTTATTATATCTGCTACAATCAATCAGAAATAAAATCTGAAATAAAATGATATTAGTAATACATATATTTTTAATAAACTTACATACCCTCTTAGGATTAATAAGCTCACGGTGAGACTGTATTGGCTTAACTTAATCTGCCCTGCATGCAGCGTGAAAATAGAACTTTTCTTGCAGAGGCTGTCCTCCAGTTTCTCACTCTGGCTTCTGGATTTGGTGTGTGATTTACAATGCGCCGCTCTGTCCTTATATTTCAGTCTCTCGCGCGTACGAGAAAGCAGCTCCCAAATTCCCCAAAAGATTTTAGTTTCATCTCCTGTTTTGAAGCTATTTGAAACAATCTGTGCTTTTCCTGTACTCGTTTTTCTCTTCTGTCACTCACACACTTATCTCCTTCCTTCCTTCCTATATATCATTTCCTTTTCCCCATATGGGGCTTTCATTACATATAAGTTTTATACAATTCCGTTGAGGCTTGTTAGTGTAATAAATTTTTAAAGATTATTAGCTAACTTTTAGCCGATGTGATGAAGGTGAAAAATATTAATTATCTTTAAAACTATTTATATTTGAATAATATCCTTTTGGATATAATTCCTAGCCTATCTCCTTTGTTGAGTTATATTTATTTAATATTATTCCAACCATGCGTTCTCCTGTAGTGAATAATTTAATGTCCAGTAAATGCAAACTTTTAAAGTCGGCCATACATTCCTATATAGCTATTTCCTCATTCTTCAGTAATACTGTATGGCTTTTAACCGTAAGTCACATTTCCGCTGTCTACCAACTTCAAAGAAAGACCGCAGCGCTGACCTTGCGCTGGTGTGTGTGGGTGTCGCGTGGGCGTGTCGCGCTACAACCAAGCAAGTGTTTACCAAATCTCGCTACAGAGCCCTCTTCTTTAAAACAGTGCCTGCACGGTTAACTTTTTGGTAACACATGCTGCAGTTCCTCCTTAATTTTCTGTTTCTCTATATCTCCTTTGATAGGATGCCTACTTAAAAAATCGGGTCCAAGATTGTCCCGTCCTGGTATGTATCTCACATTGAACGAATATGGAGATAACAGTAAACTCCACCTTAAAAGTCGTGAATTTAATTTTTTAGACACTGCTAAAAACATCAAAGGCTGGTGATCACTTTCCACAATGAAGTGTTTCCCGTAAAGAAAAGGGGCGAATTTGTTGATCGACCAGACCAAAGCGAGGCATTCACGTTCAACGGTAGAATAATTTCTCTCAGCTGTATTTAACTTTCTACTGGCAAAAGCTACTGGTAATAGCATATGTGGCGGTGTGTCTGCCCGCTGTAGTAATGTTGCTCCGATGCCTACATTGCTAGCATCCGTTCTTAGTACGAATTCTTGTGTGAGATCGGGAAGGGCAAGGATAGGTTTATTTGTCAGCTTATTTTTCAACTCTGTATAAGCCTGTTCACACTCCACAGTCCATTGTATTTTATCCGGCTGACCTTTTTTGGTTAAGTCGGTTAATGGCGCGCACAATGAGTTAAAATGGGGTATATATTTCTGATAAAACCCGCACAGTGACACAAAGGATCTTACATCCTTCTTAGTTTGTGGTCTTGGTGCTTTTCTCATTTTCTCTACATTCTTTGGGTCCGGAGACATTTGCCCTGTAGAGATAGTGTGACCTAAAAATTCCAATGTCTCACATCCAATATGACACTTAGTTGGGCGTGCTGTCAATCCCGTTTCTCTTAATCTACCTAACAACATGGAGAGTGCTACTACGTGTTCCTCGAATGTAGTGGTAGCAATCAGAATATCATCCATGAAGTTGGTGATATGAGGATTTTGTAATGGTTCCAACAATTTCCTCATCATTCTGGTGAAGATACTTGGAGCATTCTTTAAACCAAATGGGAGTACATTGAACTCGTAATGTCCATCCGGTGTACTAAAGGCTAACAGTTTCCTAACTTCTGGTTTCACTGGTATTTGGTAGTATCCCTTGCTTAGATCTACTTTTGAAAAATACCGAGCCTTACTCAATGTAGCAAACAACTGATTGGTGTCAGGTAATGGGTCTACCTGAGATTCAGTGATAGCATTTAGTTTCCTATAATCAATGCATAACCTGTGTTCACACTAGGCTTCCTTAATAGCACCACACTTGAGCTGTAGGGAGATTCAGACTTTGAAATAATTTTCTCTTTTAAGAGATAATCAATCTCATCCTTGAGTGCCTGTCCTTTAGCATAAGGTATAGGGTATGTCCGCATACAAACTGGTGTAGGGTCAGTAATCGTCATGTCATACTCTAACAGATTAGTACACCCCGGCTTATCTGTGAGTACATCAGCATGGATTTCTAACACCTCCTGAACCTTTTTCCTCTGCTCAAGAGTTAAATGTTCACTCACATTAACCTGAGCATAGCTTTCCGTAGTTGATAGGGGGTATTCCATGGAGGAAATTGGTTCATCCTGCATTTCTGTTGCAATGGCCAGGGTCATGATATGGGCAACTTCTGATGCTTCCCTGTCATAATACTTTTTAAGAAGGTTGACATGATACACCTTCTCCTTTCCTTTCTTGTCAATCTTATAGTTGGTCCGGGAAAGTTTTTCCAATATGACGTAGGGTCCCTGCCATCCAATTTGCAATTTATTATTGCTGCTGGGCAACAGTAACAGAAATTTTTTCTCCCACCTCAAGTTCCCTATCTTTTGCTGTTTTATTGTAGTAAGCAGCCTGCTTCCTCCTGGCCTGTCTCAAGTTATCATTTGCCAGTTTCCAACTTGTTTTCAATCGAGATGTCAACTCGTTGACGTATTGGTATGAAGAAGTCACGGTTTCTTCTGCTTTTTCATCGGTCCATGTCCGCAACAATGCTTCCAGTGGACCTTTGATTGGTCGTCCAAACAACAATGTAGCTGGAGCCAATCCTGTGGAGTTATGTGGGACTTCCCTATAGGCAAATAGTGCTGAGGGTAAGTATGTGTCCCAAGTTTCAGGTTTCTCACTAGCCAACTTTCTAAGGATTGAAATGAGCGTGCCATTGAACCGCTCTACTTGACCATTCCCTTGGGCGTGGTACGGGCTACAGTGATAATGTCTAGCTTGAAATAACCTGAATACTTCTTGTGTTAGCTTTCCCCCTAAACTGAGAACCATTGTCAGTCAATATTTGATGTGGGAAACCTAATCGGGTGAATATTGTTAACAGTGCCTCTGCCACATGTTTCGAATCTATCGATGACATTGCTACTGCCTCTCCCCACATAGAGCAAGTATCGACCAAGGTTAAGATATATGCATTTCTCTTCTTGGTCCTACTGAGGGGGTCCAACAATATCCACGGCAACACGTTCGAAGGGCGTTCCCATGATGGGCATTTCTCCCAGTGTTGCTGGTGCAGTCCTATGTTTAGGAGCTACTCTTTGGCATTCTGGACAGGATCTCACATACCTCTTTATGTCCTCTGTGATCCCTGGCCAAAAGTAGTGACAGGCTATCCGTTGTCCAGTGGCCCCTATTCCCATATGTCCACTGAAGGGTATAGCATGTCCTAGCTTCATAACCTGCTCCCTGTATGATTTTGGCACTACAAGCTGTCCATGTCCTTTTGGTCCTGTTCCAGCTTTTCTATATAGTAGGCCTTTTTTCATATATAAGTCTCCTTTCTCTGGAGGGTTATGGCTTTTAGGTAATTTGCCAAAGCAAGGCTTCAATGTACTGTCAGCAGTTTGAGCCTTTCTCATCTCTTCTGGATGAGTATTGATGATAATGTCCTCTCCTTTTCTTAGAGCTTGCCCTGGTCTGGACTGTTGCCATCACTATGGGTCTTATAGGTTCTCCTAGAAAGACATATCTACATCCCAGTATTAATGGGTAGATAGGGTTGTCCATCACTGCTGCTTTGATCTCTCCTTCCACATAGCGAGATCTTATGTTGATTCGGGCTATGGGCAGTGTCATGGTTCCTGCTCCCTTGACTGGTCCTCTGATTTCCACTGTTTCTGTGGTTATCTGTTCCGGACTCACCAGAGAAGAGCACACTACTGAGTCAAAGTCCAAGCCTGTATCATATAAGCACAGTACTTGGGTGCCATTCAAGGTCACTTCCTCACAGACAGGGGGATGATGGAGGTCATTCTGACTATCTGCCAGGTCCTTCCTTCCCTTGTTCTCTGTTGTAAGGCATGCAGCGTGATGAGGAGGGTTTTTTCCGTCTGCATTCCGCAGTATTGTGGTTACTCATTTGGCAAGATTTACACCACTTTCCTTCCTTTCTTGGAGGTTTCTTTTCTGATCCTAGAGGGTTTTTGTCTTTATAATCAGTTCTGTGTTTGTTCTTGTTGGAATTGTCCCTGTGTTCATAGTTGGTAAAGTTTTGTGAAGGTTTGAAGTTCTCACCCTGCTTCTTCTTATTTCCTGATACTTCTGACTGAGCTGCTTGATATCTTTCAGCCATGGTTAAAATATCTTCCAATCTCTCAGCTCCTTGTTCCATAAGAAATTTTCTCATTTCTTGAGGCATGGATTCTCTCAGTTGCTCCATCATGACCATTTCTTTTATATATCTTGACACTTTCCTAAGCTAATCCATTTTGTCAGATAAGTTTCCAATCTGGCAGAAAACTGGTGATAGTTTTCTCCTGGAAGTAGCTTAGCAGTTCGGAATCTCTTTCTATAAGATTCAGAATTCTTTTCGTACCTGACCAGTAAAGCTTGTTTTAAGATTTCATAATCTTCCTGGTCTTCTTTTGAGAGTTTTAAATAAACATCGTATGAAACTCCCCTCAACCCCTGAGATAGCTTAAGGCTCCATTTTTCCTTTTCCAATCCATAGGTAGAGGCCAGTCTCTCATATCTATCCAGGTACGACTCAATGGCGTCCTCTTTTTCAATAAATGGATCCAGGTGGAAACTCATGGCTCCATTTGCCGCGCTATGGTTGGAGCTACTCTCAGAGTGAGGTGAGCTAGCACCATGATTGCTAGCTGCTCCCTGGAGTTCAAGTTCCTTTAAACTTAACTCATGCGCTCTTTGTAACCTTCTTTCTTCAGCTTCCAAAATTAGTCTCTTTTCTTCTCTTTCCAGTCTTTTGGCTTCTCTCTCTGCTTCTAATTTCTTAGCTTCAGTCTCAACTTCCATTCTTTTAGTCTCTCTTTCTGCCTCTAATTTCTTAGCTTCAGCCTCAACTTCCATTCTTTTGGTCTCTCTTTCTGCCTCTAATTTCTTAGCTTCAGCCTCAACTTCCATTCTTTTGGTCTCTCTATCTAAATATTTATCCACTTCAGTTGTGATATATCGAATTAGAGCATCTCCTGTCATACCCAAGTCTTTTCCTTCCTGCATAATCGCAGCTCTAAACTTCACCAATTCAGCCATGATGCTTACTTACCAGAGGGTATATAATTTTATCTTCACTAACAAACTAACTTAATTAAAATCAATTAATTACTTTGAACAAGACAAATCCTTAAAACCTTGTGAGCGTTTCCTATTTACTTCGTACTCAATGGTACTACTATTACAAACAAATTTCTAAGTTTTTAGAATTTTTTCCAAAAAAAAAAAAAAATTATTTTTACAAACTATTTGTGGCTCAAGATAGAAGAATACATAGATAGTGGCCCAGGATACAAAATAATATCCCGCGAAAGAGCCCCCCAATGTAGCGAAAGGTTTTCCTAGTATGATAGTAGTGGTAGAGCAGAAGTAGAATCTCTCTCCAGAAAGTATGAAGTTCCAGTGCCCGAGAAGTACACTGGTATCACAAGTGAGTTACAGCTGTGAATACTCTGAGCTGGACAATAGATTTAGGCTTCAGAAGTATAAGATGCTACTTCGCTATCGTAACCCTATGTGATATTATAATTAAATTAGAAAAAGTAACTCAAAATTTAACAGTTAAAAATTTAACAAGTCAAATGAGTACAATTATCCAATTTATTATGTACATCTATATATTCTTGTAATGATAAATGGGTGTTGGAAGATGGTAAAATGTATGATTATTTACAGTTACAAATTAAAATAACTAATAGAAAAAGTCTTGGATTTATCTTCCACTGAATTATAAAACAAGTTTGTCACATTATCTCTTGCCATCTAGTTTTCATCATTAGAAAGTCGTTTTAGAACTGCTCACAGGATTTGTTGGATGGAAATATATAAACTCTCCTTTATCCACGTCTGCTCGAGGTTCCTCCGACACACTGGAGTACGGAAGACTTTCCTTCAGCCCGCCCTATAACTACGGGGGACTAAGGTGTTGAAGTTTGGTTGACCTCTAGGCTTCAGTGAGCTGGATCAACTTCTTCAAGTCTTTAGTTTCTCGATCAGGAATGATCATAAACATTGATCATAAAAACCTGGAACAAGAAGTAATAGGTGGCCATTGTTCTAACAATCTCACCACCCTCTGCTGTTCATGATGCGACCATGTCTTCAGTGTTTGTATGTAAATGAATGAATCATGGTAGTATATTACAGAGATAGCATGATAAGATAATGTATAAGGTGCAGAATTAACAATATACATGAATAAATCACATGTTATGATACATGGGTACGATATAACCTTTGCCTTCCACTTATGGATGTCAAGTCACTTATGTACTTGCTGGTATGTCGTAAGCTTCCAGGCAAGAATTAGCCATAATATATTTGGCTAACCAATTAATGGTTATGCTTCCTGACAATGCCGGTGAAGGTTATCTCTGGTTAGCGTCATTCCCTTTTTTATTATATCTGCTACAATCAATCAGAAATAAAATCTGAAATAAAATGATATTAGTAATACATATATTTTTAATAAACTTACATACCCTCTTAGGATTAATAAGCTCACGGTGAGACTGTATTGGCTTAACTTAATCTGCCCTGCATGCAGCGTGAAAATAGAACTTTTCTTGCAGAGGCTGTCCTCCAGTTTCTCACTCTGGCTTCTGGATTTGGTGTGTGATTTACAATGCGCCGCTCTGTCCTTATATTTCAGTCTCTCGCGCGTACGAGAAAGCAGCTCCCAAATTCCCCAAAAGATTTTAGTTTCATCTCCTGTTTTGAAGCTATTTGAAACAATCTGTGCTTTTCCTGTACTCGTTTTTTTCTCTTCTGTCACTCACACACTTATCTCCTTCCTTCCTTCCTATATATCATTTCCTTTTCCCCATATGGGGCTTTCATTACATATAAGTTTTATACAATTCCGTTGAGGCTTGTTAGTGTAATAAATTTTTAAAGATTATTAGCTAACTTTTAGCCGATGTGATGAAGGTGAAAAATATTAATTATCTTTAAAACTATTTATATTTGAATAATATCCTTTTGGATATAATTCCTAGCCTATCTCCTTTGTTGAGTTATATTTATTTAATATTATTCCAACCATGCGTTCTCCTGTAGTGAATAATTTAATGTCCAGTAAATGCAAACTTTTAAAGTCGGCCATACATTCCTATATAGCTATTTCCTCATTCTTCAGTAATACTGTATGGCTTTTAACCGTAAGTCACATTTCCGCTGTCTACCAACTTCAAAGAAAGACCGCAGCGCTGACCTTGCGCTGGTGTGTGTGGGTGTCGCGTGGGCGTGTCGCGCTACAACCAAGCAAGTGTTTACCAAATCTCGCTACAACCACTACGCTAGCGCGGCTCCCATCCAATAATATAAATTCAATACATGAATACATCCAATAATATGTACACCTAGGTGTGATACAACCATTTTCTTCCCCCTATAATATACCAGGCCCTCTCTGACAAGTGCTATAATATATCCTAACAATATTGTTATGTTCTTATGATAGGAGTATATGAGACGAGGACTTTTTGGTTATATTTCAGGTGGGAGTAATCTGAATAGACTGAAGTATGTGAGACAATAGATTGAGTTATATGAGACAATAGATTGAGCCCTAACAAGGACTGTTTTGGTTATATTTCAGGTTGGAGTTAGATGAGACAATAGATTGAAGTTATAGGAGACAATAGGTTGAGTCCTAACAAGGACTGTTTTGGTTATATTTCAGTTGGTCTGAGATAATAGATTGAAGTTATAGGAGACAATAGGTTGAGTCCTAACAAGGACTGTTTTGGTTATATTTCAGTTGGTCTGAGATAATAGATTGAAGTTATAGGAGACAATAGGTTGAAGCATGAGTCCTATTAGCCTTCGTCTTCATCAATCATATCAGGAAATACAATCATTATACCTAATGCCCCAAGATACAATCAGTAACCTGATATTGAAACAATTTATATAAAATATATACAGGTGTAGGTAGTATAAATGACACACAACCAATACAAACATTATATATCTGCTGTAGGCCTATTTGCCTACAAATAGTAAATTATATTTACCTTCTAAGATTTAAACAGGCCAGGTTTTGACTCGACTTAGTGAAGCAGGCTGCAGATCAATGCACTCACGTAAGCAATAAATCAAGGTTGACAGCTTCTCCTCTTCAGTCGGTCGTTATCTGGCTTCGTGTTGGTGTTGCGTGTTTTTGCATAAAATCTCGCCCGATTATATAGGCAGGCCAAGCAACTTCCACTGCCCAAGGAAAGCGTTTGGTTGGTTCCTGGCGGGGCAAGCTGATTGGTTGTCTGCAGTTTTGTACTATGCCTCGTACCGTCCTTGACCTAGACGAGTCCCGACCAAAACAGGGCTTATGGCTAATATATTCTGCTTTTTCCGCCACATTGCGTGAACAAGATGGCCCCAACCGAGTTCCGCATAACAGGGCTTAAGCCTAATTTTATTCCTGTCTCAGAGACTGGTGAACGTTGCTCGTTGATTGGTTGAAGCAAATTTGTATCTCGACATAGTGATTTAACAAAGTAGTGGGTTTACACACTCGTTTCACGACACATATATACATTGCATCAGATTAATTTTGTTTTCCAGGAACGGTTATAGAGGCAGGTCTGACTAGGTTCATAAGGAAAACCTATATATATATATATATATATATATATATATATATATATATATAGATATATATATATATATATATATATATATATATATATATATATATATATATATATATATATATATATATATATATATATAAGAGATGGTATGCTATTGAGGAGCATAGGTACCACAAGTATATAGTAGCAGATTTGGGAAGACTAAGAATGTCTACAGGAGTTAATATGAAGAAGATGAAAGGAAAGTTTACAAGACATAGAGCTCATGTATGAAGTACCCCTGTTGTTCAAAGGATCCAATGTATGATTTTATGCGATATCTGTTATTTGAACGACTCATCATGCTTGTTACAGTATTAAGTTATTAAACGTTTCATAGATCAGCTAGGAGTCGATTTCATCTTTGCAAGTTGCTGAACGTATGCAATTTTTATTTAAACTACCGCTATATGAGAAGTCACTGTAAGATCCAAGAAGGGATAGAACCAGCCTGGGTTATACAAGGAGAAAAAGTATTAGCATCATCCAAGAATGACCACCTCTGGCGGAGTTAACCAGTAATAATATTAACTTGAACTTGGAAGATAAAGCGAAGAAGTTTACAAAATATAGACTACGTCACTAGGCCTGCCATCTGCCACCTAGTGATATAACGCTGTTACAATATATATATATATATATATATATATATATATATATATATATATATATATATATATATATATATATATATATATATATATATATATATATATATATATATATATATATATATATATATATATATATATATATATATATATATATATATATACAGTATTTGTTCTGCAGAACGATTTAACAGAAATGTATTATGCTCTTCTAAAAATAACCAAACAACGACGATAGAAGAAACTTATTGACGTACCCATGAACCTACAAAATCCAGAGTGCATAAAAATGTTCCCTTCTGTACAAATCTACATTACGTTCTTTCGCAGAAGAATTAATGAACACATTCTTCTGCAACATCTCGTCACTGACAACGAAAACAAACGGAGATGAAGAACGGGAAGAAAGAAACGAAAAAGATGATAATTTGTCCATGGAAATGGGCAAAGAAGATGAACTAAACATGGAACTGAATAAATTGAATCAAAGTAATCAGAAAACACAAGTCAACCACAGACAAACTGGAAACAAATTTCAAATTTTTAAAGCCACTTGCACGTAATGCAACTTCTTTATATTAACGCTCTTCTTTGACAATAGGGTATTTTCTAAGTCATGTGAACTTCCCGACGGACAATAGGGAAACAGTTATAATTTCTAAGTCATGTGAACTTCCCGACGGACAATAGGGAAACAGCTATAATTTCTAAGTCATGTGAACTTCCCAACGGACAATAGGGAAACAGTTATAATTTCTAAGTCATGTGAACTTCCCGATGGACAATAGGGAAACAGCTATAATTTCTAAGTCATGTGAACTTCCCGACGGACAATAGGGAAACAGCTATAATTTCTAAGTCATGTGAACTTTCCGACGGAGAATAGGGAAACAGTTATAATTTCTAAGTTATGTGAACTTTCCGACGGACAATAGGGAACCAGCTATAATTTCTAAGACATGTGAACTTCCCGACGGACAATAGAAAAACAGCTATAATTTTTAAGTCATGTGAACTTCCCAACGGACAATAGGGAAACAGCTATAATTTCTAAGTCACGTGAACTTCCTGGCGGAAAAGGGAAACAGCTATAATTTCTAAGTCACGTGAACTTCCCGACGGGCAATAGGGAAACAGCTATAATTTCTAAGTCACGTGAACTTCCCGATGGTCTCTGATGAGAGAAAGAAAGAATAAGACCACTACTACCTCAGGCATGTCGAACATGAGGCTGTGCGTGAGGCTGTGCGTGAGGCTCATAACCTCATCATGTTAAACAAATTGCTTTGGTCACCATCACTGCATGAGCATGTGAATGCTTGATGGAGGGTTCTTTCAAAGGGATCAGCTGTAATTTTTTTTTAAAGGTGATGGGCGGAGAGAGGGCTAGTAACAGCTGACCGTTATTGCCTCTACTCGTCCACCATCTTGGTCTACCTTGTTCAACCTAATAGTCGGTTATAATTAGGGTATTTAATGTCATTTTAATTTTCAGTTTTGTGTTATATTCAGATAACTATTGTCTTTTACCAGCTGTAATGAGGGCTCTAAGTGCCTTAGGTAGGCGATTAATGACGATAAAGGCTGATATAATTTCTAAACACCTTCGCGCTTTCTAGCACAGTGGTTCTCAAAGTGGGCCATGTGACCCTTCAGGGAATGCATGTCACATTCTTAGGGTGCCACATTAAGATGGTAAAGTACCTTTTTCCAGCTAACAGCGACTATGAGGGGGCCACAGAAGTAGTGATGCTCAGAAAAGGGGGGGGGGGGGGGGGGGGGGCAAATAAAGGTTGAGAAACCCTGTTCTAGCAGATACAAGATCTGCAACTAGCGGAACACGAACTAGCGAAATGAAAAAGAGAAGAAAAAAACTGTTTTATCAAGGCGAGGGGAAAATGATTGACTTGTTTGTGTCCGATATGATTAGGGGAACTGGAATTTATGTTGACAATTCAGTGTACTGAGAACATAAAACAACAGTAAACTCGTGTGACATATGGTAAATCAAAGGCAACTATGTGTACTTCTTAAAGAAGGAAAGGACAAGTGTAAATAGTTTCAAGTACTCGCCATACTTTCTTTCGCATTTTTCTCCGCTTTTTTTTTTTTTAACTTACGCTCCGAGAAGAAGGTCCGCTGGTAAAGTAGATAGGAAAAAAAGTTGGCTTAAGTAATCGTGTAATGTTCTATTTTCTTAGTTTCTCCTTACTTACCTCTACAACCTAGATCAAAAACGTAGTGTGTGTGTATATATATATATATATATATATATATATATATATATATATATATATATATATATATATATATATATATATATATATATATATATATATATATATATATATATATATATATATATATATATATATATATATATATATATATATATATATATATATACTATTGTGATTACCATAAGGTTTAAGGCGAAGACAATTGTACATTTTAGGATTGAACAATAAGGATTTATTTCATCATTATGTTTTTATTTTAGATACAATAACTGTGGTGGAAAACTAAGAAAATAATAGATTTATCCGAAAGTCTGTTTCGAAATTTTTGAACAAAATTCCCAGTTAATATTTTTTTTTAAAATCCTTTCTTTTTCAGAAGGTTTTATGATTAATATTGCTTCAAAAAGGGGATTCAAATTAGCATTTCGCTTCCAAGTGGCTTTAAAAATTTGAAAATTTTTTCCAGTTTGTCTGTGGTTGACTTGTATTTTCTGATTACTTTGATTCAATTTATTCAGTTCCATGTTTAGTTCATCTTCTTTGGCCATTTCCATGGACAGATTATCTTTTTTTTCGTTTCTTTCGTCCCGTTCTTCATCTCCGTTTGTTTTCGTTGTCAATGACGAGATGTTGCAGAAGAATGTGTTCATTAATTCTTCTGCGAAAGAACGTAATGTAGATTTGAACAGAAGGGAACATTTTTATGCACTCTGGATTTTGGAGGTTCATGTAGTGTTGGGACATCTATATATATATTGACAATATGTCAATAATTTTCTTCTCTCGTCGTTCTTTGGTTATTTTTAGAAGAGCATAATACATTTATGTTAAATCGTTCTGCAGATCATATATATATATATATATATTAGAATGATAAAACAGAGACAGATCGAAAAATACTGAGCGCAACTTTTGTACGCGAACTGCGTTGATTAACAGTGAGTCGTTTCTTGTTTTATCGGGATTAATTCATGCGCTAAACAAAAGTGAAGCATAAGTAAGTGAGAAAAGGTGTTGGTGTCGACATCTACCGTATCTAATTATACGAGTTTTATTTATAAAAATAATTTTCAGAATTTCCCAGGTCCCGGCTGTTCAACATTTTGTTTTAAATCTCGGGAATTCCCGAACCAGATACCCTGATATATATATATATATATATATATATATATATATATATATATATATATATATATATATATATATATATATATATATATATATATATATATATATATATATTTTTTTTTTTTGCAGCTGCCCGTGGTGCATGGTCCTTAACAACATCATGCCAAGTCTTCCTGTCCTGTGCCATCCATTCAAGATCTTTTCAACGTCTTCTTTACCCCTATCATTTATGTTTCAAGTTCTATTCTCCCGATGTTCCTTGGTTTCCGTCTATTTATCTTACCCTGGGAACTCCAAAACAGGGATTACCTTGTAAAGCTATCAAACAGTTTCCTGTATATGTGTCCTATCCGACTAGTTGGCTTGCAACGCAAAATTTCGCAATTACAAAGTCGACAGACAAGTTCTGTCATTCCACTCCCAGGCAATGATGGACTCTGCTCGAACATTTCGGATGCAGATTCGAACTCCGACACATCCCTGTGTAAAGCTAATGTGATGTGTGTGTGTGTGTTCCCATTGTCTGAAAATGTAAAATGCCGAATATTTCAGAAAGAAGGAATACAATTGATGGAAATGGCAGATAGAAGACAATCAAGCTAGAAGATTCCGGAACGTTTATCATCATGGCATTCACAAAGATGAGAAGAAGATGCTGGCGATGGATAGCAGACACTGAGGAAACTTGTTGGTAGTATTACAAGTCAGTCCTTGTTCTGGTATAAGAAGATCGAAGACCACACGGAGAAGAGAACAGGAGACAACATGAAATGAATGAAGAAGACATGAAAATAACATAAGCTGATGGCGCGGGGCAGGAAGACATAGACTGGGTTTTTTTAAGATCTATGCTCCTATCGGAGCTGAATGGTTATGAATGCAAACAGCAACAAAAAAGCAATAACAGTTGATAAATCGTGCTACGGAGCGGAAGTTGTGGAAAGACGTGATCGACAACGCCAGCCGACGTAGTGCTTGACGAAAACAAGAAGAGATTAATGTTGTTAAGTACGTTTGTATGCGTGTGTATGTCAGTGAAAGGGGAACTTAGGGAAGGAGGGAGAGAAATGTAATTTCCTACCACGAATTTATGGACACCAAAATTGCATTGACGCACTCTGAGCGTTGCCTCTGGCCCGCCTCTTACATCGTAGACTTGACTCGGTAGTATATTGACACAGTGGCTCTAATCGTAACGCAAATTGACAGGTATAGATTTGTAATCTATCGTGCCTGTCAGAAATCACTAGAAATTTCTTATCTGCGACAAAATAGCTCGCCTAAGCTTTTATCTCCAACACTCAACTGGAAGTCTGGTACTAAACTATGTGTGTGAAGTTCATAAACAAGCAACAGTGCGGTTTTTATCGGAATTTAGCCAAACAAGCGGAGAATGGCCGCGGTTCAGTATCCAGAACAAGGATATAGGAAATTGTGGTCGGAAGTGTAACTAGAACGAAAAAAAGGGGAGGGTAGGGGATTAAAAAAAATATGTATGAAATTACTTCTTCCTGTCCATATTTATACACAGAAATAATATTAAAAGCTTATGTAAGTATCGGTCATTAACAAATTTCTTCTTTTTTTACGTTTCCCATCAGACTTCTATATTAAAGACTCTAATTAAGGTTGTAGTCAGCTCAAGGTTCCTGACATCTCCAAACAGTTTTTCATGGAGAGAAGTTGGTTGTTGTCATATGCTACTCCGTTCACTGGTGTATGTTGGGCAGGACTGCAGCAGCTGTTCGGCTGTCGTGGGGCTAGTGCCACAGGTGCAGAGATCTGTTGTACCAATTCAGTACTTGTGGTTTAGATGGTACCTCAACCTGTTATGCCCAGTGCGTAAACGGACAATGATGGCCTGGTCTCGCCTAGATAGCTGGTAATAAGCATAATTTTTTTATATGGCCTGTGTGCTCTTTTTTCCATTTGGACTTTAATGTGGCTATTATACTTGTCTTAGCCATTTCATAAGTTGTCCCTATACCATTTTGTTATCGCCCTCCCCCTTCTTTAGCACGTTCGTATGCCTCTTCGTTGCCTGGAATGTTCCACTGGCACATGTTTAATTCTTGTCATCTGTTCCATGTTGTCACCATTTTAATCCTTCGACGGGGGGACTACCTCTGATGATTAGATTGCCTCCTGTTGTATCGCTCTGTATAGAGTTTCCTATCATGATAAGCACCCATTTATAAACGTCTGACTTGTCTATATTTGCTATAATTTTACTGGCTTAACGTTTCTGGTAGCCCAACCCTCTTAAGTTGCCCTCTACGATCTGCTTTATAGGTTACAGTGTTACTATTATTCTTTGCTCCCCTTCCAGGCCCCGCTAACATACGGGCGTGTCATCAGCTTATATAAACACAATTCTACCAGTTTGAACAATCCTTAAATAAAGGTAAAGGTGTTAACACAACAGTTACTGTCGCAGAGGAATGAAGTGTTAGAGACCATTATACTAGGTATAATGGTGGAGTGCCAGTTCCCTTCCTCGTTGTCTTTGCCTTCCCTAAATCAAGAGCAGAGTCTTGTCTAACCAGTTTATATAATACATATCCAGTTTATATAATACATATCCAGTTTATATGATATATATCCAGTTTATATAATAAATATCCAGTTTATATGATACATATCCAGTTTATATGATACATATCCAGTTTATTACTTACTTACTTACTTAGTCGTTCCTCTTCTACCCTGTAGTGTAGAGGTTTGCCAGATATGGCGCAATAGTATCATATCGCCTGTCTTCCTCCTGGCCTAGTTTTAATCTAGTCTTCGGTCCTTCAGAGACTGTAGTCCGTAATCCATGCCAGTTCTTCGCCTTTAAGATCAGTCCGGTTTTCTCTCTGTCGCTTCTTGTAATAAGAATTTAAGGCACACAGGTGATTGGCTGTGGTGAAGTGGGATGTTATAAATATTTATAGGGGGACTTAGTGTACTGACTGAGATCAGCTGTGAAGGTATCTATATCTAATGAGAGTAGTGTATTATAGATAACCTTACTTGCTGCCACATATATATATATCTCAGTCAGAATTATTCTGGAATAGTGTGATGACTACGTTATATGTCTAGGGTATGTGTATGATGAAGTGTAAGTCAAAACAACAACAGACAGATAAACAATTTAATTTATTCCACTACACGTGACAACACTGTGACACTCACATACATATAACACTCTAAGAGGATATCTTAAAGGAGTCACTGATAACTTTTCAAATAACAATATGTATTCATTGCTGTCATGAATGTATATGTGTCCTGATTCAAATACAAAGGAACCAGGAGTCACAATCAATTTTAATTACAAGTTATATGTACAGAATTTATCAATATGAATATTGTAGTGACATATATTATTAACAGTATCCTATGTGTGTCAGTTGTGTAGTAGTAATATGAGGTAATACTGGTTTTGTTTTGTTCAAGCTCTGTTGGTATTTGTCATCATGACTTCAATAGTTTGTCTTTATTGGAACTAGTATTGGAGATGTTCTCAGTTCCTGATATTAAAACAATTTACTTCCCCTCTTAAGTTTATGTTACAATGTTATTTTAAGATGGGGGTACATAATTTTGAGCTCAGCTGGCCACATCAGCTTATCTTGCGTGATGGCGGCAGGAAGGGACTCCTCTGCTCGATTTCTCCCCTGGGCTCTGGAGACACCTCACTGATAGCTAAATGGACCAAGGAGTATGCTGTCCGACTCTGGATTCAGCAAAGCTCTGACCAGGTGCTGCTCAATACCATCAAGACCACGGTCCCTGAAAACAAGAAGGATGTACCTTCTACTTCATAACTAATTGATACTCTAGTTCTACACTGAGCACAATACACCACAAACATTGAGTTCAGAGCGTTAGGCCAACTGTCAGCTTCATCTGAAATACTTTATACCAGTATTAACCTCCTTAATGGTTACTACGCCTCTGCACTTCCAGCATTATTTCTTTCTAGTCAATCATCTAGGTGTCAGTGTACTGTTTGGCCATTCCATGCCGTTTTACTTTCCTCCGACACCTTCTGTTCAGGCTGGAGCATTATAGGCTTTACATCATGTTTGCTACTGAACTACACATATATATACAGGCATAAATTAACAATTCACATTCAATTTTCATTAAAAGATACTGAATGTTTCAAGCTTACCACAATTCATAGAATAAACACAGATACGTTGACTAGCAATGAATTCTGGCACAAATACTGGCACAAATTCCCATCTGCTTATGTTCCAGGCTTTTATTTAGCAAAAATATGAGCTGGCTTCAACGCACTGTTGCTTTATCAAGCTTATTTGAACTAGTGGTCTCGAACTAACGCTCCTAAGTGATTATATCAGCGAGTCTGGCCAATGGAGCCACGTTTCGACAAGTGTTTGAAAAAATTTTACCTTCCTACGTCTCCCCTAACAACCAAAGATAGTATTTATAGTCCGACCAATCGTGTTTAGTCTTATATTTGTTGCGCTCCAATCAATTTGGAGTTTACATGGTAGGCTATTTCCGTACGCAAGGTTTTTTTCAAACACGTTATTAAAAAATTTTATGAGCAGAAATGATTTCATGCTGTCAGGCATCCCCACTATTTTATTTTGGTTATAACTTGTTAATTCCTAGACTATTTGCGTAACGTTTTACATATTCTTTGTCAGCAAGCCCTAAGGAACCCAAATATACAAATTTAAAAGAGCTAAGTGGCTGCGTTCAAAATATGCAATTTCTTCAACCTCCTGTTTCGAAGATGTGCTGTCTGGGTACTGTAATGTTTTCAAACGTAAACCCATCTATTGTCATCTTTTCTAATAAGAGTTTTTCAGGATTTAAAAACCTAACTCTGGGAAGAGTAGTGAATTTATCACTGTCCGTCCGAAAAAGTTCGTGCATGTGGCCTTACACGCGTGATAGTAGTAATTGTGTATCGCGCGACGCGTGTTTAGTGTTGCACGTGTTCGGCTTTATGCCTCTCCCTTCTCTCTATCCTTTAGTCCATCTGTCTTTAGTTACGCCGTGTATAAAATGGAATGAATGAAATATTAAAATTAGGTCATTGTTCAGCTTGCGTATCTCACTGTTTTTCCAAGAAATACAGCACACGTTTCATTGAAGAAAGCGGGTAATAATACAGTAGGCTTTTACTATCAACGTGAAAGCGTTACACTTTGCAGACGAAGCATAAAACAAAGGGGATTTCGAGTACATTCCTTGTGACAGCACTGTTATTTTACCATTGCTCTTTTCTTTATTAAATTTATTTGTTAGGCTTTGCATTTACCTTTTAATTTATATATGTGGATTAGAATATTTCACGACATTGGCCTGCAGTGCCCAAATCCAGTTTATTCAGATATAAACTCACCAGTTTATAATAAAATTTATTCATTGTCCATTTAAAAAAAAGAAACTATTATCCATTTTCACGGGCTTCTTTAGTCTGTGTAGATATTATGATCCCCGTTTATTATTTTATTTATAATCATATAAGTTCATACATGCATGTAAAATGTTCCGTCAGCTTGTATAGATATCGTGCCAGCTTATATGGATATGATCAGTTAACATTTGTATGAATATAACCTTAATGAGCCTTATTGGAAAGTTATATAGAAATAATCTTACCAGTTATATATATATATATATATATATAATTGCTTAATTCTTCACAAAAGTAGTCGGCAGATTTTAGAATTAACGTGCTCAGCCAAAGCAGCATTGTTTTCGCTCATCTGAATATCTTGTGAAGACTCAATTTGTGATAGAAGTGTCATATTACCCTTCTATCTACATCTCTGCCAAGAGTAATCTGGTGAGAAGGTAGACACCTTTGAAGCCCATATTAGATACTCGAGTTTTGGCCACTGTTGGACCACTACTGAAAAGCAGGGGAGGCAATTTATATATATATATATATATATATATATATATATATATATATAGAGAGAGAGAGAGAGAGAGAGAGAGAGAGAGAGAGAGAGAGAGAGGGAGAAGATAGAGAATCTGGTTTAGAGAAAGAAGTACCACATATCTCCTATCTCCAAACAGGTGGGATTCAGTGTTAAGCTCAGGGAGACAATGATAACATAAATATATATCTAAAATAGAATGCACATCATATAAAGAATAGATACAGTTCTAAAGATTAGAAAATGATTGCAAGATCAAATGATGTAAAACAGACTTAATCCCGCATTAAAACGTCCTTCATCCTCGAGACGACTGTAAAACAATCTATAATCCACTTTCACAGACCTCTATACATAATTTATTTGTCTTTCTCAAAGCACCGCACACAAAAATCCGTGTAACATTAATACAGAAAGCTAACAAATCAGAAGAGAAGGACTGATAAGAGATTTTTTTTTTTTATTTTAAAGAAAAAATTTTTTTAAACGAAAGTCTTGGATGTAAAATCTAACCCGACACCGGGTAGTGTCTTATCGATGTTTGCAAACACGCCAAATGGTCGCACTTATACTGTAGATAACGGTAATGTTGGATATTTGAACGTCAGGAATTCTCAGCCGTTTCCTGGTTGCTCAGAGAATAAGGATCTATCTATCTATCTATCTATCTATCTATCTATCTATCTATCTATCTATCTATCTATCTATCTATCTATCTATCTATCTATCTATCTATCTATCTATCTATCTATCTCTCTCTCTCTCTCTCTCTCTATCTTTCTATCTCTCTCTCTCTCTCTCTCTATCTATCTATCTATCTATCTATCTATCTATCTATCTATCTATCTATCTATCTATCTATCTATCTATCTATCTATCTATCTATCTATCTATCTTTCTTTCTTTCCACCCACTCACCCATCAATCCACCAATGCTTCAATCTATCCATTCCTCCATCCACCCATTCAACCAGCCATCCACGTACCAGTTCATCCATCCATCCACCCATTCATCCATCCACCCATCCATCCACATACCAATCTACCCATCCATCCACGTACCCATCCATCCATCCACCCATTCATCCATACACCCAGCCATCCACGTACCCATCCATCCATCCACCCGCCTGTCCGGGTACCTTACTCTGTTATTGAGCTAGGGAAGTGAAGGGCAGTCAGGAAGGGAACTAATCCCTTCACTCCAATAAAGCTGAGACGTAATATAGTGAAAGCTCTAACGCTTCTCTCCCCTACGAGAGTATCTTCTATGGGACTACCTTTACCCCCTTTAGATACAGAAGTTCACCTAACCGTTATTGTTATTACATCCACCGTTATATAATAACGCCATGCTTATTTTCAAAATGAAGAACTCGAGGAATGTCGAAAGATTTACAGAAAAGGCATCCTATTTCAGTCAGCAGTTTTTTCTTCACCTTGTTCAGGTTTTTACCTCCGTCCTATCTTTTCATCTTTCTGTCAAGCGTTGTGTGTGCTCTGCCAGAGGCATCTGTCTCACGCTGTCTGTCAAATCACGAGGCCGACCACGGTGATGTTTCTACCCGCTACCCGCACGTTTCTACTTCTTCGGCTTTGTTGACATTCTGGTTCCGGGATAGTTTTCTGCACAGAAGTTATTAAACACGACACCCGTTAGTTGGCGCCTCAACATTTCCTAAGTTTCCGTGTCTATTCACAACGACTCGAGAAAAGGTGGATGTCTTTTGATACGGGCACGGAACACGGAAATATAGCACCGCATGTTTTCACACAAAGCGTGGATGCACGTAAGCTTCGTCCCAGCAGTGTTTGGAGTTCCCACTCTGGTGTCAAATTTGTTTGTTTAAAGTTACTGTCGTCGTTTCTGTCTGCTTCGCTACGCGTCATCTTCATAGTTTCATCTTCTTCTCTTTCTGTCTGTTAAAAAAATATTTGTCGAAATCTTCGTAATTGTATTCTTTACCTTTCCCGTTTTTGCATCTACCAAGATTTTTTTTTGCTTGAAGTTGATGTTATTGCTTTTTGTTTGTTTGTTTGTTTTATTTGTTTGTTTGGTTTTTTTTATTTGTTTTTTTAACAAACATAACAACCAAGAACTTACCGATTGTCATAAATGGAAGCTTACTGAAATTGTATAACAAGATCACTAATGACAAGAACCAGGCACGTGCCAAAGAAGAAGCTATGAGAAGAAGAAGATGGCGATGGAGACGGCACTTACTGAGAACACACAATATTCCTTGTTCTGGAATCCCTATAGAAAGAGAGGTAAAAGGAAGCTGAAAGACACAGAGAAAAGAGCTGGAGGCAGAAATGGACAAAGAAGATATGGGATGACCTTTCGTAATGTCGCTTGGCGAAATGTGTCATCTGTAATTACTATTGCGGTTCCTTGCTTTGCATCTATCCAGGACTAATAAGATTTTAATCTCCGCACTTTTTTTCGTGTCCCGTGTAGCATCCGGGGGTTTCTTATGACACAAGAAAGAACAGTACACAACACTGTCCATCTCACAATGATGTCATTCTTTCTAGCCGTTGACGAATACCTGTATGTAGTAACCTGAGTTTTCTTCAGGTGATTTCACCCATTAATGAGTTGTCAATCATGCTTCTTCATGCGGATAGATTTCGTGCGTGTTCTAATATCCCTACATTGTGTTCACCCTTCATTATTGTAAGTTGTCCATTTATTGTACTCATTTCCTTGGTTGTTCTGTCTTTGTCTTTTGCATGAAGAAATGTTTTGAATTCCGCGCGTCAAAGTCCACGCGCTGTTTTTCTTAACCACAGGACTTGTTTAGACATTAGCTTCGAATTTCATTATTTCATGAATGGGGGTCGGAGTGGCTAAGAGGTATGACGTCCGCCTCTAATTCTAAAGGTATCGGGTTCGCTTCCAGTACAGGGAATATAATTTAATGGAATTTTTATCAGCACCAGTGGTTCCTAATGATGTCATACTTCCCCCACCCCCGATCTCCTGAGTAGTGAGATTAGATGCCTGGCCGTCTCAGATAAGGGAGAAAAAAATAGGAGGTCCCGTGTGCAAGTTGCGCACGTTAAAAATCCCTCGGCAGTTGGAAATCTTAAAGAGTAGGCCGTACGGCCGCTGCCCGGGCTAAATTTAAAAACTAGGAAACCTACCCACCACAAAAATATTTATAGAATGTGTGATTCCTGTATACACGCATTTGGATCCTCGCCAATTCTACCGAGTTCGTGCACTGTGCTGAGATCCTCCTTGTGTGATCTAAGTGAGGAGATCAGCGCACTGATAAGAGTTGTCCGCGTGACGTCCGGCTTCATTTGTTTTCTTGTTCAATTCTTCATTTGTTTTCTTGTTCAATTATTATTTTGTTTTCTTGTTCAACTTTTGTATTTTCTTGTTCAACTCTTCATTTATTTTCTTGTTCAACTCTTCATTTGTTTTCGTGTTAAATTCATTTGTTTCCTTGCTCTATTCCTCCTTTGTTTCCTTATTCAATTTTTCACTTGTTTCCTCCACGTTCAAATCTTCTTTTGTTTCCTCCACGTTCAAATCTTCTTTTGTTTCCTTGTTCAATTCCTCCTTTATTTCCTTGTTCAGTTCTTCTTTTGTTTCCTTGTTCAAATCTTCATTTGTTTCCTTGTTTAATTCTTCATTCGTTTCCTAATTAATTTCTTCATGTGTTTCCTAATTCATTTCTCCATTTGTTTCTTAACTCATTTGTTTCCTAATTCGTTTCTTCATTTGTTTTCTAATTCATTTGTTCATTTTGTGACAAAACGGGGCGGCCCCTATCGATCTTTGTTTTTTTCTCCGTGTCGTGTGGTGAGTATTGGGGCAACTACGAAAGTAGTTTTTTGTTTTTTTTTTAAATAAAGTTTTGCCTCGTTTTGGCGAGGCGCGTCCCGTTCAACCTATTCGGTTATTTTAGGGCGCATGTCCAAACATAAAAGTTACGACAGTAGTTTTAGCGAAGACTAGCCTATGAGATATTAGGTAGAAGGTCTCTAGAAATTGGCTCGTTAAGAAAGAATAAAGACCTATTCCAGATAGGGACAAGAAGAAGGGAAAGCGAATGCTTTCCACTGGACAGTGTTTTTTTTTAGTTAATTATAGAAAAAGTTATGTTTCCCCACGACCTTAGCTTCTGCCCTTAGATCCCGTAACAGAAAAAATCCCCAACCTCATCTGAGTGTAGAAATTTTCCTATATGTAAACATTTAACACCGACAGCACGAGTGATACATTAACAGACTAGATAATGATCAAACGATTATTGGGTTTAATATCTACACATATAGGGTTAGTAAAGGTTAGAACGTGATGATGGTAGAAGACGATTTACACAAAACACACAGATGAGATATTAATATTGTAGTTAATTAAGTAGTAATTAATTACGAATGAGCTTGTGTAAAGCCAAATGATGATTATGTGATATGATACGAGTTATCAAAATGGTGAGTAATCTACACAGTCCATGTGTCTCTAAATGCTTCACCCGGATAGGATGATTCACATGTATGCATAGAATGTCCCAAGTTGTTAAGTGTTATGTCGAGTGGGGTATCTCTAAGTCGAGGACGTTCTGATGAAAACTGTTGTCGTACTATATATAGTCCTTCACTGTTAGAGTATATCTCTGTAGCGTTGATCAACAGTTAATAGTTGTCGTATGAAAATGTCTGTTGTCTAATCTCCGGAGGGTACTGGCCAGACTGGATATCTTCACGAAATGTTAGTGATATGTAGACTCATTATCTTGCGTATGCAATCGTGATTCATAAAATATACTTTGGAGTCTGCTTCATAGAATGCGCTTAAGAGTGTGTTGCACTTGGTATAAATATGAGATTCAACTTTTGAGCTCTTTAGCTTGATTTCAGATAGTACGCTTCCGATGGAGCTGAACTTCATATGAGTAATCAACTGTGAGCTTTAGCTTGACTCCTGTAGTAAGCTTTCGAGTGACTGGAACTTGTTATAACTATGTATTGAACGTGCGCGTATGACATATGTTGACGAATAAATGCTGTGTCCACCTTCTTGAATGTGGGCGAGAAATATTCCTTTTTAAGTGAGGAACGAAGAATGTCCTATGGCGAATTCTGCTAGCCAAATGTCCTTTTTTAAATAACTTATTTCTGGTTAGACGTCAGACACGTAGCGTGTATACTCTGACTTCTGGTGGACTTCTTTTCCCTTCGCAAAATCCTTTAAGAACACAATACACACAGATATGAAATATGTATCCACACTGAAGTAATTGCCGACTATGCGTTAGGAATTTTTCTTTACACCACAATGTTGAAGAACTGGACTCCTCTCTCTAGCGAGCTGCGTGGTATACTATATCTCTAAAAGTCAAATGTGAGTCCCTTGGACCGGTGACGTACAACTCCGCCCATACAACCAATAGCTAAGAGTCCCTCTGGTCACTCATTCCCAGGATCTCTCTTGTCCCCTGTCAGTCCAAAAGTGGGGGGGGGGGGGGGTAATTCGCGACCAACTTTTGTTGCCGGGCTTGCCTGACAAACAGGTGTTGAGATAATTGGCTGGCCAATGCAAAAATGTCCCCCGGCTTCCAACTGTCATATCACTCTCTGTGTGTCAAGTTTTGTTCAATGCTGCTGGCGGCGGCCTTTGTCCCCTCGGTCCATTGTCGCTTACATGCTAACAAGTTTCTTTGTCGTGCCGGGCTTTTGTATTTTGCGCCACGGTGACCGTGTTTTGTTTAAACAACGGCTCAGCCGTGAATGATGTCCATCTGGCGTCTCTCAAAATAATAGTATCGCAAGCTGGTATATGTGTTAGTTATTTACCCTGGACTGGTTATCAAAGAATGTTTTATTCAGTCCAAGCTTGGGTTTCGCAAGATTAGGATAAACCCAGGTGTGTTTAACAAGGTGGGAAACTGAATCAAAAGAATGTGGTTCTTTAGATACCAGAGGCGAGTAATGAAAGACGATGAAATAGCAAATGTGGGATGAAAGAGCACAATGTGGGAGAAAATAAAATAAGAAAGATGTAGGAAAAGATATGGCGCTAAGGCTTTGCGCTCGTTTATC
>JAMPIV010014006.1:0-53068 GCA_024509875.1 Oreohelix idahoensis | reverse complement strand
CCAGGGTGCGGTCGGCTCGATATTCAAAGATATTGTTGTGTTGTAGATTCTTTATGATAAATTAAAATTTACTTAAACTTTATTTACGTGTGTCGGTCAGCTGTGTCCCAAAAAGATCCCAATTCCATAGATATTGGTTTCACGGTCTGTGCGTCTAAGTGTCGTCACGTATCTATGTGTGTATATAAGGGAGTGGGTTGGAAGTATGGGTGGTATTAGGGGTTGATCTAGAAGATTGTGGTTGATCTATTAAGAGTGTTTCAGTCGTTAATCGAATGTGTGGGTATGATTATCTCTCAATCCATTGACAGTATTATTGATTGTATTGTGTATGTTGTATGGGGTGAATGGTATTTCTTTACCTGACTCTATGAGGGGGGGTTTTATTTGTAGTTTTTGTACATGGATTTCAGGCTGTGCTAAAAATTAGTTTTTTTTATTACCTGTGATTGGGATATGGGGTATTTTGGGTGTGTTTATTGATATTACGTGACCTTTTGTGTAGACACCTTGATGTATGGTGAGTTGGGGTTTATAGATGATGAGAAGTAGGGACATGAATACATGTTTGAATAAAGGGGGGGAGGAGTTTAGAGTGGAGACTCCTAAGGGAAGGAATACAGTTGGGAGAGGATTGTAGGTTGGAATGAGTGGACGGGAATTAACCTAAGTAGGTAGTCACCTGGGTATGTCCACTATTGTTTGATTGGTCTTGCCAAGAGTTTCAGGGTACCTTGCTGAGGTAGACTTAGTATGATAGCGAGCACGAATTATTTGAATTCATTCTTAAGCATTCGTAGCACGACGACCTAATTTGAGTTGCGCATAGAATGGCTTAATCATCAATGAACAATTGTCATAGCCCAGGAACTCCGATGCTCAGAACATATGAATGCTTTGGAAAACAGATCCTGACTGGATGACCACTGTACGATGACTCACTGCCACTAGGTCAAAGAGGAGTAAAAAATTGACAATAGATACGGAGAATAACTCATTTCCACGTCTTTGTAGAGGCCGATTAAACAGTCTTGTTTGGAATCTCATATAGCTGAGCACAACCTCAACGTCTGTGTGCCAGGATCCTGGGCTTTTCCAAATGGCCCTGTCATTAGGACCTATCAATATTTCTCAGTGTGGCAAAACCGTCAACATGGGCTTGAGACTCGACGATACGATTTTATGATTTGACATGTTGTCTTATAGCTCTATGTGAAAATTGCTAGTGCACCAGGCCATGTCATTTAACGTTCGGCCAACCTTTTCAGCTTCTCAACTGGCATGTGTGATTCATGAACTTTGTACCCATTGAACGCGCTAGTATAAATAATAACATTATTGCTAAATTTCATCTTAATTATAATTAGTTCAGCAGTTTTTTTTCCACACGTTCTGATAGGGATCGCTGTCCGAACTGAAAAGATGCAAGCTAAATGATGTCCAGATACTTTGACAGTTAGAATATTAGGATTACCCAAGCAGTGTAGAATGTCACATATCATACATATTCACTTTAACAGATATAATGTTATGTTTTCAAACTTAATTCACTGCAACACAGTTAAAAACAAGAAGATATTCAATTTCTATTATGAAACACTCATTCGTTTAAATCCAGTGGAGAGTTCAAACGTGACATGAACAAGCAGTTGGATTAGAAACCTTAGGGTATCATGGTGTACATATCATAGAATGAACAATATAGCACTAAAATAAATTCTAGACAAGATGGAATGAAAAGATAATATCAACGAGGGATTAAAGTTTAATTGTTCATCGAGGGTAAATTCTCTCAAGTAAATGGGATGAGAAATATAAAAAGAGGGGCAACAATAAACTTATGTGTTCTGGAAAACAAGGCCATACTGTCAGAAGAGCGTTTTGTTTCTCTTCTTTTAACATAGTTAATTGAATACAAACACAACTGAAACGCCCACCATATCCACTGGAATCACAACACCTGAAGGTAACACGTAAACTGAATTAAGATCAGAATGCGATAGGACGCCATCCTAATAGGGTCTTTATTGACAGACGCTAGGAACCTTGCCTTGGCAGTTACTTCCTTGGCGTTCTAGGAACGTGCGGACCATTTAATCTTGGACCAACAGACGAGCGAGGAGCAGTTGTAAACAGATCCCATCACTGGATTACAGCAGAAAACTACTAATGGCAGCTAAGTAAAAATATACGCTGCAAAGTGAATTTTTGCCTATAATCCCTACTGTACATTATGATGAAACTTTTTTCTTCTAAAAACTATTCAATTTTATTTTTTTATTTATCAAATAACTGTTTTTTTATTTTTTTATACTTTTTTTTTACAATTTATTTTTTGTTTTTTTTTTTGTATTTTTTTTTTTATTTCGATTTATTTTTTTTGTAAAGTATACTGCATGTTTTGTCTCAGTCAATGTAACTTACCCACTACACTCTAAAGAGAGCCTATACCAGAAATAAATAAGAAATTCCACTGAGGGAAGTAAATCAAGGGTGGATGCTTGAACTCGAGCTAAAATCTAATAAGTGCTTAAATCCTTCTCACCAAATAGCTTGTCTGCCAGATTAATAGAATTAACGTATACTCAGCCGCAAATGCAGCAGTGTTTTCTCGCCCTTATTGTGTATTTATTTCGTGAAGACTCCCGTGGTAATAGAAGCGTTCATTTACCACTTCCTATCTACATTTCTGCCCAAGAGTAATCTTTGTGCGAAGGTAAGATACCTTTGAAGGCACATATATAGATACTCTTGAAATTTTGGGGCCACTGTTGGACCAATACTGCAATTGCAGGGAGAGGAAATACCGTCAAAATTATTATTTGTGAATTATCTTTGTGTGGAACAACGAATCTTCAATGACCAAGGTTTGTTAATGATGCGAAGCCTGTAGTTTATCCCCATTCTCGTTTGCTGTCCGCTGCCAGCATTTCGCTATTACTCTGTCGATTATATGTATTGTGTGTTCAAACTTTCGCATTGTCGGTCTACCATTTACTATGAAAAGATTCATATCATAGGTTGCTGTTTCCATTTCCTTTTTGTTTCTGTTTGATAGAATTTAGCCCCTTGACCTCTTCATTGCTGTCATTTGTTGATGCATAGCATTGTATTATGTGGTAGTGGGGAATCTCCCTCTCGAGCCCTGTGTCGTTATCAGTCCTGGTTTTTTTTTCCATTCCAGTAATGGATCTTTCTTTTCGTTTCTTTTCGTTTCTTTAAGATAATGATTACGCCTGTAATTGTGGCTGTCAAATCCTTCTCTTTCAGGTTAAAGTACTGTTTTTTCGTTGCTGTTTTTTTTTCTCTCTGTCCCGATCAATTGCCTTCATTTTTTTCCAGTATATGAAATCTGTAGTTCCTCATTTCTGTTGGTATCTGCCTCAGTTTTCCTGCATAATTCTAGTTCTGACGTTCCAGAATACATTTACTGGTTCATGTTTATTGCGATCAGGTGACATCCATTTTAATGTCAGGATGGCTTCCTTTCGGCTTTCACAACTGTCAGTCTTAAGAAGCCTCAGACTCCGTCTATCCGTCCGTCCCGGAATAAGTGCTTTTCTTCATTTGTTGCTGTTTCCGTACGTGAATTGTTTTTTTTTTTTTTTTTTACGTAGAAGGATGTGTACGGCCCTGTGCTAAAATTACCCTCAACCTGGAGGATCCATTGTGCCAGGCTTTAGATCTGGACCCCTACCGCACAGACCTATCCAGCTTGTTTAATCCTGCCAGGAGTAAAACTCCCGCGGCAAAACACTGGGATTGTTCAGGGTACTATAGCCACATTACCGTTTCAAAAGTATAGACACAAGTGATAGCAGACATGCCATACATTGACAAAAATGTTATAGTTTTGATTTACTATATGTGGAGTGGGATGGAGGGGTGAGGAAGATACTGTATTTGGATATCGGGAAATCAGATTGTATTATTTGAATATACTACCACTATTATATCTTAATTACAAACCCTAAAGGGGTTAACGACGATACCATGTTTTTATATTATATATATATAATATCATATTTATATATATATTATATATATATATAGTATATATTTATTATATATATATATATATATATATATATATATTATTATATATATAATAGAAACCATTATTTATTATAAATATATTTAAATTTTTTTTTTTCCGGACAACTAAAATTTTTTTTCACAGAATAAATCTGGACATCGCTCCTTGCTAGGGCTCATAAAGAAGTAAATATGCCAAACTTTAAGAAGAAATTTTAAGCATGCAGATTTGTATAAAGTACAAAACGAACAGACGTTGACGTTTATGTTATAGATGTCTGTCATAAATTTCTAGTTTTCCTCAGTATTTTCAGACTGCAATGTTAAGTTTCACATTGGTGTTCCTTGTCTGTACTTTATGTTAGTATGTGTGCTATTTTTAACTGTGCCTTCTTCACATTTCTATTTGATTCTCTTGTCTCTTCCAAAAACTGTTATTATTTTAATTTGGTACTGGAGCGTTGTTTATCTGTCTCAGATCTTTGGTCCTTCGTTCTATAGGTTTTAAGATGATTAGAAAGTTTGAAATTTTGCACACGTCCCTGTATCGTAGGTTACATTTTAAAATTATCAAAATTTTGAAGGAATCAGGAATGGACCTGTTCCTGGCTCGTCATACAAAAATTAAAGGCCCCAAAAGCCATTACAATTTTTACAAGTTAAAGCTGTGGAAAAGGCTGCGACGATGTACACTACAAATTATTGAAACAGGATCACAAAACTATTCCAATTTTTAGTACATTTTAAAATAAGAATATAACCTTAAAAACTTGTTTTGGTTTATACCTTTACTTGTCAGGCTATCAGTTTCTGCCTGTAACAATTGCGGTCTAACTGTTACCTCCTCATTGAATACGATCAACAAAACAAACGTAAACTACTCCACTTTGTGATCTGTGAAAATGATCTTTTGCTGCATAGTATCTCTGTCTAGACATATTCTTTTTAGCTTGTCTGGATGAGTTAGCTTTTCACAAAGTAGTTATCTTCAAGATTTTGTTAAATGAAAAATAACAATTCTTCTCCTGAGCTATGTATACCGTTTTATTGTTGTACATTTATAAAGTTAACTCTTTTTTTTTAAAGAGCACTTTCTCCTGTCGTTAAGCTAATGTAGAGCCTTGGGCTTCACCAACATGGCTCACTTTGATGGTAGTTGTGGACAGTTCTGTGGTGTGACTTCTCACGCTGCGTCCGGCGAGCAACAAAAACAGAAGCTATTAAAATGTTCACAAAAAATTTACGGATGATGTGGCGTTTATAAGAAAAACGCCGTTAAATCGAAACGGCGGACGTTGCAGTAAAACTTCCGTAGTCTATGTCATCTTGTTTTCTACCATTTCTCTGGAAAGAGGTGGGTCGTGTTTAATCGCACGTAGGCGTTTATGCCAATTGGGAAGGTGGTAGGCCCCATCATGAAGTTTGACTCAGGAGGTTTTCTCGTGTTATGATCAGTCTGATTCGGTTAAGGTAAATAGTTCCCACTATAATCGGTGATGAACTAAACAACACCGAGCGTCTTCTCTTCAAAATCGTTGTTCCACTGGCACGAGTTCATTGTTCTTTCCCTCTCGTTCCATCATTAGCGATTTCTTGTCATAAGTAATTAAAATTTATGCAAATGACCCGTTATCTTTATGTTTGTCATTTTGTGTTGTACCGTATACTCCATGTTTCAGAGCAATACAATAAGATTATGACCTCTGGACATTTGTGAGTTGAAGAGTTTTATATTTTGTGGTATTAGACTATTCTTTAGCTTTTTATATATATTCAAGGTGCAGTGAAAAGCTTCATCGTTCCTTTTATATTATTTTTTTTGCTTTTCATTATTTTGTGCTACCCAGCTTAAAATTTATTGTTGGCCAACATTTAGACTATATATGTTTCCACAATTATGGTACCGATGGGAATTCACAAGCGCATATTCTGGTTAGTTTACCACTTATGTTGTATTCATTTTTATAAACGTGCAAGTTAACTCGCCCAACGTAGGCATTAAATGCCCGTTGTGTTATTATCAGAAACGCAATTTGCTGGTTCAAAAACTAAGTGAATACTCTGGTTCACCCTGAAGTATTAGTTAGTGTTGATAAACACTGTCACGAAAATGACCATGCTCTTCAATTTATCGTGTTCTACTTGTCCTTTTTCTCTATATTGTGCCTTTCATTTATTTCTTCCTTACCGCTCGTATTTTCTCCATATTGGAACGCATGGACGCAGGTTTCACGTGTTATATTTTCGCAATTATCTACTTGGGTGGAGATTTAACATTAACAACGCCATCTGGTAACATACACAGATAAATCTGCCTACCTTGTTAAAAAACAATCACAGGCGTGAAACGTACTCGCTCGGACAAGATTGGCACCCATACTTCTCGTATCGAAAGATAAACTGCGAAAGTACATTGGGTATGGAAGGGTGTTATACAACATTGCCACCAGTGCACTCCCTTTTTGTTAGCATTTATGCAAAGAAATTAAAAACTGTGGGTTTGTTATAAATTACAGGACGAGTCATCTAAAAATAGCGGTAGCGTTAATACCTTATATTGGGAGGATGTTAAAATTACCTGTATCATGTGGAATTTCACTAGAAAGGGGTGGGATGAAGATATATACTAAAGTCAAACATTTTGAATCTACTTGGACTACCATAAAATATTTTAAATTAGACTAAGTCTGATTGGCGGACTTTCACCGGCGTAGAAAGCTAGAAGAGTGTGGGTAAAAAGTCCCTTATATTGTAACACAAGTTTAGACTCCGGCACTTTGTTCTACTGAGTCAAGACGACACCTTCAGACAAGCCAGAACCGAAGGGAAAGTACGATTTGCAAGAAAGAGGATTGCACCAATTATGATCTTCTGAAATTAATCGAGCAAGAAAAACTCGACTTTATAATACTGATAAAACCACAAAGTCCCAGGAACCTATTTACAGGACAACAGTGGGATTAGAAATAATACTAACACCCTAATTTACCTGATAATGACGGCCCTCATGACCCGACATTATTCAAAAGTCTTTACGTTGCCAGACGTCTGTAAATGAATAACCCGATACGTGGTGAGCTGTACATCTTATCCATTTTATATTTTGCATTTGACATGTTTAACTTGCATGGTGATTGTAAGGTTCATAAGAGGGCTAGCAACCTCAGCATACGAAAATGATAGAGTCATGAACCACTACAGCAGCGCTGTTGACTGTTTCATGCCGGTTCTCTCACAGGGAACCAAAAGCAAAATTAAACCACAGGCTTCACGTGGAGCAGGCAGTAGTGGATGATGATGAACATCATGGTGGTACATATTCATTATATTAACATATTTATTATAAGTTTATTTGTATATTTAAACATTTGTAAACCAAGCAAAAGTCGTTTCTGCTCTCCAGTCACATTTTTTCATCAAATTAACTGAGAGTAAAGACGATTTTTCATTGAATCCACTGGTTTTTTTTATTTATGCTCAGCGAGGGTAAAACTACAGAGAAAAAAGGAAAAGGGTCGGTGGAAGAGCCAGAGGGAAAGCACTTGACTAGTGTCAGAAAACCAATACTTAGCAGAAAAATTAATTCTTAAGTTTGTGGTACATGTTCTAGATACCCGTTTGTAGTGCAAGTTGGAGATACCAGTGTGTGGTACCAGCTTGATATGTGTCTGTGGATCAAGAGCTTGTGGTCTACGCTAGATGCCCGCTTTCGATGGGTTGTGAAGATCCTTGCCTCGACGTTCGGAGCGGTTATACCTGCAACTAAGAGCCTAGGGACGTGCCTCTCACCCACAGAAGTCGATAATTGACAGAGCCGTCAGCCTAAACCATTTCAAGATCTGGCCAGTCAAGTAATTTTAATCTGGCCACAGCAAAAATAACTCACCACCAATATAAACCACCACCAATTGAGTCCATTTGTCTTTGGAAAAAAATCTCGATAGTTCAATTCACTATCATCCCTTTATTTATTTACTCATGTTTAAAAAAAAATGATTGGATTATTAAATTTGGTCATATGTTATCTACAAATTCAAAGTTGTTTTAATTATTACAGACAAAAGTGCACAGGTATCTTAATTATCAGTTATCTTACAATATAAAATATAAATATAAATATAAATATAAATATAAATAATAAATATAAATATATATATATATATATATATATATATATATATATCTATATATATATATATATATATATTATGTCGGTTGTGATTTTATATATTTACTATATATATATATTATATATATTATATATATATATATATATATATATATAATATATATATATAATATATATATATATATTTATATATATATCTCACTACACTTGTAAGTAATATTTTACTGAATAATTCAGTTTAGGGGCTCAGAAACAAGCTAATGTATCTTTTATCCTTCATAGAAGGGTCGGACTGATACAAGGTTCAAGGACTAATTTTTAATAAATTCAGCGTTGTGCATGATTTCTGAAATATCCCATGAAGACTCCCTAAAATAGAAAGCACCATCTTCTACGAACTCTGCCAAGAGTAATCGTGAGCGAATCTGATACCTTTAAAGACCCTCATTGTATACACTAAATTTTAGCCATTGTTGGACCATCAATGCAGAGCCGGGGAAGTTAATTCCCTGACAAACTACTAAGCCCTGAAAAGGACTACCTTCAATCAGAAAAAAAGCTACTCCTGAAAAATTACTGTTAGATATCACAGTGTGGATAAAATACAAAGTCGTGAAAGAGGCTAGTCATCGAAAAGGGATGCTAGCTATACAACCGCTCTAGGGGATAAGTATCAAAAAGATTTATTTTTTTTTTAAAGTACACATCCTTGCATAAGATTAGTGAGTTAATGGTTTTCACTTAGCGCCCTGAAATGTGGACGAACAAACGACAGAAGTCTTTCTTTCATCAGGGTAAAGAAATAGGCTTCATTGGCCCCTTTTACATTTCTGACCTGTAATCTATAAATGCATTTCTAAAAGTGATTACAAATGAAATAACAGTTCCAATTAACTTTCAATAGTAAGTAGTAAATATTAAAGATCAACCAGTGTAAATGTGTTTCGAAGTACTGGGTAGATAGACCCCGATGGTTTCATGGAAAGATTCTACTGTCATGCATGAGAAGCCTCTACTGTTAGATTTTGTCACCAGTCATCTAGGATGCGTTCGTTTTTATCAGGAGCCAAGGGACAGAGCTTGTATATTAGTTGTCCATAGATTAGATGTCGACTAGCGTACAATTGGTAGAGTAGTTAGAGCGCCCGCCTCTCGCGGCAAAGCTACTGGGTTCGAAAACATAGTAGTGTTTACGCTTCAACTTACCCAGCTGTTAAATGGATACCTGAACTTTATTCTTAAATTCGGGAAGGCAAGGGCAGGTATGAAAGTTGTTGTATTAGACCAATTTAAGGACATACGTATGTTCTATAAATCTGGAAGTCCTCTCAGTACAGCACAAGCACAAAATTAGTGGATCTATCAGAGCTGTGTGGCTTTCTGTGCTTCTCTATGGCGCGGGAGAGCTGGAGAGGTTACAGAAAAGGAAATGTCGAAATTGTCCTCTTTTCACACAACATGCCTAAGAAAAATTCTCCGAATCTTTTTCGGTCGAATACCATCACCAACCAAGATCTGCTTACTCGGAGCAAGCAAGAGGACATGCACACCATCATAGCTGGCAGACGCGGGAGCTGGGTTGGCCATGTTCCGTCAGAATAGACCACGATGCCTATTTCACACATGTACCTAGCTATGCTATATGGACCCTCTGAAAGGAACAAACCGAAAGAGAGGCAGACCAAAAAGACAAGCTTGGCGCGAGGACTGTGGAGGGCTCGAGATTGCAACGAATGAACCCCCAGAGTTGGGGAACACTGTGAATCGAAGGAATGGCCGCCTAACCGAAGCAAAGTGGAATCCTTTGTACTCAAGGTATTTGAAGACGGAGGAGCTGAAAAATTGTTTGTTGCCCATAGCAAAGGAAACGCCACCAGGCGTAATGGCCAATGGATCTGCTCTATTGACCAGTCCGTCGGCCGGCTACAAGTGGATCAAAAGAAGAAGAATAAAATCGTTGTTCTATAAGGCAGGAAATGCGTTGGATTTTGTTTATGTAGGTCGCCAAATGTATGAAGGGTACTTTATTGAAAAGATCTGTCTTCCCGCAGCAATGCCAATGCTGTTTGGCACAACTCGTTTTGACTTCTGTATCTTGTTTGTTCCTGTCGGTTTTAAATTCTTCTTCTTCGAACGTGGTGAGACATCAGCTTGAATGCGCAGGAATTTATTGCAGCAGGTGTGAATAACGAAGGTAGTAGGCCATCCGCCATAATTTTCATTCAGAAAGGAGCAAAACGAAATAAGGTGATTGATTATGTGTGACGGCGATAATGATGATGAAATTTGATTGATAATGAATTACTGATAGTAGACCAATGATGAATTGTGACTATGATAATCTGAATTGTGATGGTGATAATGGTGACGATGATTAATTGATGAGTGGACGATGGTGAAGGTGGTGTGGGTGATGATGAATGATGAGAAATTGTAATCATTATTGCAACATGATGATGATGACATGTACCACAATTACAACAAGCCAAGCGTGTCTCATTAAACTAAAGAAGGCATGTCCCATTAACAATAAAGAAAATATACACACCATTCATAATAACTCTACACAACACTTGCGAAGCTGGCCTTTGCTCCACATGGAAACGAAAAAAGAGTGGACGAAGAAAGGTAAGAATGAAATTAACAAAACATGTTAGTTGACATAGCAGACGAAAGCGCTTGATCACAGTGCCCTTAAACTCTTAGGGTGATCGCCATCTGAGTATCAGCTTGGAGAACCGATTGGAGTTAATTAAAAACTCAATATTACCTTTTGTGTCCTACCCATTGTAACATAGTCTAATAGAATACGGCACAGTTTTTTCTATAAAAAGGAAAAGTTGCTCTAGCACGCTTGGAGTTGGTGGCGAATGTATTTTTTAGTGAGTTTCCTTATATTCTGGCCTGCTTTCTGTTCACCAAAAGATGAAGTAAGCATTAATGTAATTTTTTTTAATTGAAATTCATAATAATCTGTGCTAGCAAAATTATCTAACTGTAGTCGAAATTTAAGGATACGAGTTCTGGTTCTTCATGTATTCTCGTTTTTCACTGTCGTGTGTCTTGTTGATGACGAATTAAGTTTGTATCTTTTCGATTTTTCAGATTTACTTTCATCATATTTTTTTGTGAGGAACCCTAGAATGTGGTAGATTAGACATGGATGATTAGTAATGGACAAAAGTATCCACGGCACGCGGACGTTTGAACGACATTTGGAGAATACCCCGAAGATTAAACCATACGCATGAAGCCGACCAAATTGTCAAATATACGGTTGGAATATGGTGATCTTGAACTTGTGTTGAAATTTGGCTGGATGATTATCAACTATCAAATGGACAGTCTCTCGTCGAAGCGACAAATGTTTAAAATATCCCTAACAGTTAAGACCCTAAAAATGACAGGAATTTAAAGGCGACCCACCTTTGATCTATCTTTATCAAATACTTTCTCAGGAAATGCCGTACACTGGACAGGAAAACGTAGACAGGACGCAGCATCTTATCATTTAGAAAAATTAGATTAAATGACTATCCACCCCCCTTTTGAAAAACACAGGCATACTCAAGATATTGTCCCTCCGAAAATAGATACATAGATGGGAGATTAGTGAAAACGGCTGCTCAGCCTTATAAAAGTTCAGGAAATTTATTCAGGCGACCTCTAATAATGTATGAAGACAATCCACCGGCGTGTGGGCTAGACCTAACCTCTGGCCCAAATTTTGCACTAAACCTGAGTTCGAAAGGAATTTTCCTTGGCTGAGAGTGAAATCAGGCAGTTTGCTTCCGACTAATATAATTATGTTCCAAGAAATTCTGTATAAGCAATTACTGGTGTTCTGTGTATAATATAAGTAAAATAATAATGTACATCGACCTCTTTTTAAATTGTATTTTACCCACTTATTTTTAACTTACTTATGAACTTTGGTAAATATTATTTCATTTTTCCTCACACTGTAATTGCCCAAAACATACCACACCTGAACAAATGCACTAAATATCATCGAGGATGTTGGATGTTAATTTATTAGGAACTGAGCAAACACAGGCTTATAAAGTATAAAGACAGACAGGAAACACTCAAATCCATATTCGTAGGGATTGAGTAGACTTAGTTACTTTATGAGGCTTTCGTTATTGTTAATTTCATAAGAACAGCGGATTTTTACAGAAGACAGATGTCGGAGATTCTTGTGGTTTCTGCCGAACCAAAGTCCCAATTACCCACTGCTGGCGTAGTTAGGCTACATACATAATACACACGCAAAAAATCAGAACGTATGGCAGGCTTGCAGGGTAAATCAAAAGCCCAATAGTGGTCGGTTTTGGATGTTTAAAGAAAAGTTAGTCAGAAGTCTTGTATGTCTAACCCCAGAGTGAGGTCAGCTATGGCAAGTTCCCTGAGTACTTAATAAGTTGATGAAGATGGTTTTCTCATGGTACCTGACAGCTACCACTCTACGATCTCACGACTCTGCGGATTTACTTTTGGGTATCTAATTGTTTTTGTGAATGTTTTATTTATATGGATTAGGGTGTCTAGGGTAATGAAAAATGTTTAGTGGATAATTTGCGTTAAAACAAATACAATTTCTAAGCTCACTAAAATCCGAATTAAAACAAGACTGGGTTTAAAGTTATCGATATATATATAATAGGTCCTAATATATATAATATACTTTTTAATTTTCCTGTCCCTCAAATTTTTAGGTCAGGAGATGTTTAAAAACTTTAATAAAGTGAAAAATGTGGTTTTCGATTATTCTTACCAAATCAAGAATACACATGAAAGGAGAATCATGTCCAATATATCTTAATATGTTAATGTTTATAAAACCTTTTTTATTTCCCTGTTGGGAAAATACTGTTCGTATGGAGAAGTCATAGTATTGAAAAAAGACTGGTTCTAGGCAATCATCTCACAAACTGTTTTCTGAAATAGGGTGGTGATTTGAATACATTTTTGAGTTTTGCTCATAAGCCCGCAAGGGATTTTTTGCTTAATCTGTGAAATTCTTGTAGAACCACTGTAATGACTTGCTAGAGAAAAACTTTCACACATGCTTTTCACTACAGGTGTTATACTGGAGCCGGCTAATACTTTTTTAGGCTTGCAATATAGAAAACAAACCGGTAGGTTACCGTCATATTTTTCTGCAGCTCCTCGGCTTTCTCGACACAACTTGATACTAGGGGTGATGTAAACCCTGAAACAAGGAGGAAGCAGGCCTCCCTAAGTCCTCTAGTTAATTAATCTCCAACAACTAACCAATTTAACATCATAAAACAAGTATTGTGATCAAGCAGATAAAAAGAGGATAACCAAATTATAGCTACCAGTCTTTAAACTTTACTACTGTGAACTTATTCATAAAACAGTGGGTATCTTCTTTTCCACATAGATCCCACAACGGGCCCTGTCAATATCAACATCAAATCTCAAATCTTCAGCGATGGAATACAATCTTTTCTTTTTTCTCCAGCATTTAATTTAGAAATTATAGGCCTGCCAGTGACTTTCTGGTCTTACAGTCCAAATAAATGGTATGATTATTATTCAAAACTCCAATTTATTTTGATTTGGCTTCCTAAGTCTGCTTAGACAATGCCTGTTGGCTCCTAGTAAATGTCGCAATTTCTTTCCACAAAGGCTATATATGTCCGTACACACACACAAGTTATTGACGCCCTATCTGGGTTGGCCTCTACATCTAATAATGTATTTAAAAATGTTATATATCTTACCGCAATCAATGAAATAAATCACACAATTTGTTTAAAGGCTTAACAGGCGCTATCAATGGGAGTCAAAATATAGATAAGCTGATGCTTTCAGGACTCGCAAAGGCAATTTAGGTCATGAATTGCTCTGCTTTCAAACCTTGCTTTGTAGGAGAAATTTTATTTCAAGTGGGTACGGATGCCATAGCCAGAAGCGATAGTTGTTATTCCCTCTATTGTCTATACTAAAATTAGCCAATCAGTTTAAACTACACCGATAAATGGACTCTTTTTTTGAGAAATATCCCAAACATTAATGTTACGTTTATCATTGAAGTTCGCCTGTCTGAATTCTAGTACTTACTGTTTAGGTCCTATGTGTACGGCTTTTAGGCATGGGCAAAAAACTTCAAAGTTTACCTCTCACTTCCTCACTAGGAGTGCCTAAACCAAAATGGGAGGCAAAGCCAATTTTGACTTAGTTTCCAACCCACGTGGACTAGAAAAATGTTTACTTTTTAAATTGAGGCTGGGATATCACAGTCGTGATCCGGCATATCAGTTGTCAATTTTTTTGATATATTATTTGAAGCCATTAAACTCATTCACTTTTTGAAGCGGATTTAAAAGTATCGGAAATGTGTCTTATATAAATCAGGCTAAATGTCCTTCCATCTTTGCCAGTTTATTTTCATCTAACTTCTTTATCTAAGTTTTTATCTTTGTACTTTTTCCTTCTTTATTTTATCTGAACAAATTACTTTTATTCTAAAGTCTAAGATACGTTTTTTCATAGGAAAATAGTTTAGTAGTTCGAATAAACACCATTAATCGTTTTTTAATTATTCCATTCTGTCCTTTTCCATTTTTATTCATCATCCTGTCTATAGTATGGCAATACATAATCTATTCTACGTTTTCTGTCTTGTTCCTTAGCACCCCATTCGCTCCCCTGCATCTTATTTGGATTTCGTTAGTTTTCCAGTTTTGAAAATAACCCAAGTGGGTTTAGACTTTTTTCCATGCTAAACACCCACTCTCCTCGCTTCTATCTCCCGTCTTTTTTTTTTAAACGGAAACACGTGTTTGCCGACTGGCCAAAAACGGTTTTTTTTCATGTTATATTTTAAAAATTTAGTACGGGTAGTAACGAAAAAAGCCTTTTGTAATGGGGGTTGGGTACCATCGCGTGGCGTTAATAGTTTCAAATTCGCAAGCCCGCTCGCTGGCGTTTTTTTGAAAATTGAGCACGTTTTTCTACGACATACTGTCCGCATGTTGTAACTAATAGTAGAATTCTTAGAATACGTTAGTTTTTATAAAAAATTCATGGAGTGTCCCCATATTTTGCATTTAGATTTCTTATCGTCCTTGACAATGTTTTCAATTTTTTTTTATAGTTAGCGGGTTTTAAACGGTAACTTTACCGGTCACTAGAATTGGGACATTTTCAGAAATATGAGCAGGGGTAGGGCCAATGGTGGGCGGGATGGTGGTAGATAAAATCTATAATTGGTATCGGTATTGGAACAAAATTTTCAAATACTGAGTAATATCATTATCATTTAATTTGTGCTGTGAGGGTTTTAAAACGGTGGTCATTTTACCACACACCCAACATAGGCGACTTTGTAAAATCGCTGCGTTATTTTGGGAGAATACGTATACAAGGGGGGTACCAACGAACATGACGTTTACATACGTTCCGACACGAACAGGTAAGCCGTCCCGTGAAAATCGTGAGTGGCCGAATGCAAACGAAAAGCGATCACAGTTAAACGGACAGCCAACCTCCGTGCAATTACATACCCAATCGCCACTAGAATGAGCGAACCAACATAACTGCCATAGATGAAAAGCTGACCATAGCGCGTTAGTTTCAAACAGCTTCGCCAGGATAGCCATATTATCCCTAACAGCTGTGTAAGTCTTCGCCTTAAGATCATTTCTTTATTTATCGACCTTCGGGAGAGTCCCACCCCCCCCCCCCCCCCCCCCCCCCCCCCCCCCCGGAGAGAGAGTCCAATCAACGCTACAAAAAAGCCTGTTGATCACACAGTGGGTTCCATCATCCAGTACTTTGTGGAATTTAATGAATGAAAGTGTTTTCGATTAAGCAATGAAAGCAGTTCAGAATCACAACGCTCTGTTTCCTTTAAGCAATTAACAATCAAGTGTGTATTCCCGAAAAGGAATCAGGCTAATCAGAATAGAGAAAATTCTCCCAGTATACAGTGACTTCCTAGAAAATAGTGGGTCACTTGCAAATCAACATATTGGCATCCATTATCGACAGAGTACTTTAATTAGTTACCAGACAAATAAACCCCCCCCCCCCCCCCCCCCCCCCCCCCCCCCCCACCCTCACCCCCCCCCCCAACACCCCCCATCAAAACTTGGACGGTTTGTTTAATAATAGGGTGCTGTGTCCGTTCTCCCGGATGAGCAGATTAGATAGTAACATTCATAGAGAGGGTTTTTAGTTTCTTGTTCCCATTATTACAGTGTAATCAACACTGGTCATGAAACCGTCATTTGAAAACGCTTTTTTCTTTGTTAAATTGTAACATATTTCGGGAAGTATATATTAACCGGATTTGTTTTTATATAATACCCACGCCGTGCAAGTTGCACACCGTGCGTTGCGAACTTTTTTTTCTGGCGCGAGTTACTATACTGTTCAAAAAAAGAAACGCATAGCTACTGAAGGCACACACATAGCCATAATTTTGACATTCAATAACTTTTTAAATTTAATGAGTTAATTGTTCAAATTGCACACAAGAATACCTTAGGGGTCAACCAATCAATTGACAGTTGTTTTGCATCTGGGTCACGAGAGTTTTTTTGCGTACGGGTTTTCCCATTACTATGGTGTGTGGCCTCCTCTTGCATCGATCAGCGACTGGCATCTGCTGGGCATGGATGTGATCAGACGTCTGATGTGGGCCTGTGGGATGGCTGCCCACTCTTCCTGGAGTACCTGGAACAGATCACGACGATTGGCTGGAGCAACGTCTCGGCGACAAACACGTCTGTGCAGCTCATCCCACAGGTGCTCAATCGGACTCATGTCTGGAGACAGGGATGGTAAGGGAAGGGTGGGAATGTTGTTGGCAGTCAGGAACTGCGTGGTCAACCGTGCACAATGGGGTCTGGCGTTGTCCCGTTGAAACAGACCTTTTGGGCAGCAAAGTGGAAGGACATGGGGTCGAAGAATTTCATTGACGTATCGTTGCGCATTCAAGCCTCCTTCAATGTGCACCAAATGACTCCTTCCGGTTTAACTGATCATCCCCCACACCATTGCACCTCCACCACCGTGCGGCGGGCTTCATCAACGCAATTTTGGGGAAAACGTTCATTTCGCCTACGGTAGACCCTACGCCGTCTATCATGACGCTGCAACAAAAAGAAAGATTCGTCACTAAACCAGACACGTCTCCATTGATTGTCAGCTGCCCAGGGACGATGCTGGTTGGCCCAAAGAAGTCGATTTTGGCGATGGCGGCGCGTAAGGACAGGTCCTCAGTGAGGTCGTTGTGCCCAAAGTCCAGCGTCATGCAGTCTATTCCGGACAGTTTGATCAGACACATGACGTCCTGCAGGCAATGACTGGGCAGTTGAGGAAGCTGTTGTAAACCTGTCTCTGAGGTGACGAAGCCGAATAAAGCGATCCTCCGCTGCTGTTGTCACTCTAGGTCGTCCACTGCGATGCCGGTCTTCAACTGAGCCAATGGCTTGGAACCGGTGCCAAAGTCGACTGATGGTACTCTGATGCACGTTTAGATGCCTGGCAACCTGACTTTGACTTTCGCCTGCATGCAGTCGGCCAATAGCAATGTTCCTTAAATTTATCGATAGAGACGCCATAAATGTCTGCTTGAAAATGAACTGAATTTTTTGTGTGTAGCGTTGTCCTTTTATAGGGTTTCAGTTGCGTAGTCAGTGAATAGTGTTCGCCCAAATTTTGTTGCTTTCACGTGCGCGCAACATGAGCTGTGGTCAAAAATTGCGTCATAAACACTATTGACCACTGCGTTGTAACGATTACAAAAACAAACGCAATTCAGGTCAACACGTGCATTTGACACTGTAAAGAACATTTGAGGCTGGTTTTTATATACCCTAGCACCAAATTTTACTTACAAACTCATAAAAACGCGCCCTCGGATAGCTATGCGTTTCTTTTTTTGAACAGTCTATATATATATATATATATATATATATATATATATATATATATATATATATATATATATATATATATATATATGTGTGTGTGTGTGTGTGTGTGTGTGTGTGTGTGTGTGTGTGTGTGTGTGTGTGTACATGTATAAAATAATAATAAAAGTAATAGCCCCTTCAGTCATAACTGACTGGGAATGCGCCCCTGAGGTGACAGCCCTCAGCTGCTTATTTTCTTTTGTTCCTATCGGCGTTTTTTCCACTCTCCTGCTTGTTGTGTGAGTTCTTTTCGCCGCAGATAGCATCGCCACTTGCTACGATCGGCAGCTTCATCCTCCCAGCTTGTTGGATTAATGTCTAGTGCCCTCAAGGCTCTCTTGCACACATCTTTGAATCTCAGCTGCGGTCGCCTAACTGTTCTTTTGCCATCTGCCAGTAGACCGTAGAAGATATCTTTCGGAATGCTGCCAACCCAGCTTAGTCTGCGCTGTCTAAGCGGTGTATACATGCTTTGAAGGCCAGCACGGGACAATACCTCGACATTTGTCACATTATCGTTCCACGAAATGACAAGGATGTGGCGTAGACACAGTAGATGGTGTGGCGTGTGTGCCGGAGAGGTTATAGATGTTACCAAGCTACGTGTATTCGGAATGAGGTCAAGCTATGTAAGTCCCTGAGTCTAATTGTTGATGATGAGGTATTCTCAGGGTACCTATCCGCTACCTCTCTAAGATCTCACTCCGGGAAATATTTTGTGATATTGTTATGTGTTTTATATGGCTACGTGTCTAGGGTAATGCAAGTATAGTGATAAGTGCATAAAACAAACACAACTGTAACTCAATTAAATTGAATTAATAAAGACTGGGGTTAAGTTTAGATAATTATTTTACAATTTTAATTTCCTGTCCCCTCAAATCTTTTTGGGGCAGGAATGGTTAAAAATGAAAAGAACTGTATTTACATATAATAAATAAATAAGTAGGAATCTTTGTCCATATTTTGATAATAAACAAATGTCACTGTAGGTGTATAACACAGACTGATGTAGTACTGACTAAAAGTGAAAGTCAATGGTGGGAAGGACTAATTTTGTCATCATGCCCACGAATAAGATAGTACACATGTGGAAATTTTTAATTGAATAAGTTCTCAGAGCCCACGTAAGGGGACTTCACCTGATGTTTCTAGTTGACGTAGGTTTCAGTAGATAATATAAATGTCAGCATATGGTCTTTCTTTGGCCATAAAATGCAGCATACAGTTTGTTGAGGCTTTCTCTTTCTCCAATTCTGTCTTCAATAGGTTTTCCTGTCACCAGCTGGTAACAGGCAATATAACCCTGAAACAGAAGGACGTTCCTTTACTTTTATATGCTGGCTAATAATATTTCCACAATTACTCAAACTTACCATCATCCGTGGTCAGGCTCGTGTGCAAACATTTGCACTAGCCCTTAATTTATTTGACTTCACTCTGTACTGTGTTTACATTCATCTTCCATATGGCTGCAACGCCCCTGTCACTTAAACAATGATTTTCTTCCATACAATCAGATAGGTATACAGTTGTCTTCTTGTAACCTGTTAATTCTTTTTTTTTTTTTTGAAATCATTCTAAGTATGTTTTCAGGCTTCAATTTAACACTGTGATACTGCAGAAGACTGCCAGTAGCTATCTGGACTTACAGTCGTAATGGTGTTTGTATGGCAATTGTCATGAAATATTCTAATCCACATATATAAATTATTAGGTAAATATGAAGCCTAACAAATAAAATTAATAAAGAGAAGAGCAATGGGAAAATGACAGTGCTGTCACAAAGAATGTACTCGAAATCCCCCTTGTTTTCTGCTTCGTCTGCAAATTGTAACGCTTTCACGTTGATAGTAAAGCTTACTGTATTATTACCCGCCTTCTTCAATGAAACGTGTGCTGTATTTCTTGGAAAAGCATTGAGACGTACTGCGTAATGACCTAAATTAACCCTAACATTAATTATACTGCGTTACCAAAACGAACGAACAGATGGACTAAAGGGATAAAAAGAGAAGGGAGAGGCAGAAAGCCGAACACTAAACCCGCTTCGCGCGATACACAATTACTACCATCACGCGTGTAAGTCTACATGCACTAAATTTTTTTTCAGACGGACAGTGATAAAATACACTACCCTTTCCCAGAGTTAGGTTTATAATTCATAACAGACTCTTATTAGAAAAGACAACATTATATGGGTTTACGTTTGAACACATAACAGTACCCAGACAGCACATCTTCTAAACAGGAGATAGAAGAAATTGCATATTTTGAACGCAGCCACGTAGCTCCTTTAAATTAGTATTTTTGGGTTCCTTAGGGTTTGCTGACAAATAATATGTAAAACGTTACGCAAATAGTCCAGGAATTAATAAATTATACCCAAAATAAAATATTGGGGGTGCCTGACAGCATAAAATCATTTCTGCTCATAAAATTTTTTTTATAACGTGTTTGAAAAAACCTTACGTTACATAAATAGCCTACCATGTAAACTCCAAATTGATTGGAGCGCAACAAATGAAAGCCTAACCACGATTGGTCGGGTTATAAATACTATCTTGGTTGTTGGGGGAGACGGGAAAAGATAACATTTTTTCAAACACTTGTCGAAACGTGGCTCATTGGCCAGTCTCGCTGATATACACACTTGGGAGCGTTAGTTCGAGACCACTAATTCAAATAAGCTTGATAAAGCGACAGTACGTTGAAGCTAGCTCACATTTTTGCTAAAATAAAAGCCTGGAACATAGGCAGAACGGAATTTGTGCCAGTTTGTGCCAGAATTCATTGCTAATCAACGTATCTGTGTTTATTTCCATGAAATTGTGGTAAGCTTGAACCATTCAGTATCTTTTAATGAAAAATTGAATGTGAATTGTTGATTTATGCCTGTATATATATGTGTAGTTCAGTGGCAAACGTGAGGTAAAGCCTATAATGCTCCAGCCTGAACAGAGGGTGTCGGAGAGAAGTAAAACGGCATGGAATGGCCAAACAGTACACTGACACCTGGATGATGGACTAGAAAGAAATAATGCTGGAAGTGCAGAGGCGTAGTAACCATTAAGAAGGGTAATACTGGAATAAAGTATTTCAAATGAAGCTGACTGTTGGCCTAACGCTCTGAACGCAATGTTTGTGCTGTATTGTGATCAGTGTAAAAGAGAATATAAATTAGTTATGAAGTAGAAGGTACATCCTTCTTGATTTCAGGGACAGTGGTCTTGATGGTAGTGAGCAGCATCTGGTCAGAGATTTGCTGAATCCAGAGTCGGACAGCATACTCCTTGGTCTTTTTAGCTATCAGTGAGGTGTCTCCTGAGCCCAGAGGAGAATTCGAGCAGAGGAGTCCTTTCCTGCCGCCATCACGCCAGATAAGCGAATTGGCCAGCTGAGCTCAACATTATGTCCCCTCATCTTGAAATAACTTTATAAAAATACCATTCAGAGGGGAATTTACTTGTCTTAAAATCAGGAACTGTGAACATCTCCAATAATAGTCCCTAAAGACAAACTATTGAAGTCATGATGACAAATACCAACAGAGCTTGAACAAAACAAAACCAGTATTACCTCATTTTACTACTACACAACTGACACACATAGAACATTTGTAATAATATATGTCACTACAATATTCATATTAAATACATTCTGTACATAACTTGTAATTTAAATTGATTGTGATTCCTGGTTCCCTTGTAGTTGAATCAGGACACATATTCATTCATGCCAGTAATGAATACATATTGTTATTCGAAAGTTTATCAGTGACTCTTTTAAGATATCTTTGTAGAGTGTTATATGTATGTGAGTGTCACAGTGTTGTCAAGAGTAGTGGATTACATTAAATTGTTTATCTGTCTGTTGTTGTGACTTACACTTCTTCATACACATACCCTAGACACATAACGTAGCATCACACTATTCCAGAATAATTCTGACTGAGATAAAGAGATATGTGGTAGCAAGTAAGGTTATCTATAATACACTACTTTTAATAGATATAGATACCTTCACAGCTGATCTCAGTCAGTACACTAAGTCCCCTATAAATATTTATAACATCCCACTTCACCACATATATTGGGGTCTCGCTCTTGGGATTTTGAATCTTTAACTATTAAAAATATTGGGGGTAATTCACTTCAGGGAATATAAGAATTAAAAGGTATCCTTGGGTGGAATTAAATAAGGTTGAGCTCACGGTGCCTGTGTTGTCCATTAGAGATTGAATTGTTGGTTAGACATTGTATAAATTTACATAATAGACAATGGCGGACCTGGCCAAATTTCGATCTGCTGCGGTTCAGACTGCAAAAGAGTTAGGATTAGATGGGCAAGTTATGGTTGCCTATGTCACAACGGAATGTGACAAATTTATTGAACGCGAAGAAAGAAGATTAGAAAAAGAGGCCGAAAGAAAGTTAGAGGCTGAGACTAAGAGGTTGCAAGCTGAGGCTGAGACTAAGAGGTTGCAGATTGAGGCTGAGGCTAAGAAATTGGAGGCAGAAAAAGAAGACAAAAGATTGGCTGCAGAAAGGGAAGAGAAGAAATTAGCTGCAGAAAGGGAAGAGAAGAAATTAGCTGCAGAGAGGGAAGCAGAAAAGGAGGAGAAAGATTACAAAGGGAACATGAGTTACGACTAAGGGAGTTTGAGTTTCAAGGCCATGCTCCTGAAAATGGTGCCAGTCCTTTTGCCTCTGATGCTACGGTTACTCAAGGAGCCTCAATCTCAGCTATGAATTTTCATTTAGATCATTTTGTTGAGAAAGACGATGATATTGAGAGCTATATAAATAGGTACGAACTATTAGCTACCACGTATGGGTTGGAGAGAGAAAGGTGGAGCTTAAAGTTATCTCAGGGACTTCGTGGGGCAGCTTATGAAGTTTTTGCAAAAATGAGCAGAGGTGATCAGGAAAATTATGACATGCTAAAGCAGGCTCTTTTGTTAAGGTATGAAAAGAATGCAGAGTTTTACAGGAAAAAATTTAGGAATGCTAAACTACTGTCAGGTGAAACCTATCACCAGTTCTCTGCACGAATAGAGACATACTTGGAGAAATGGACTTCTCTGGGGAAAACCCAAGATCTTAAGGAAATGGTCCTTATAGAGCAACTAAGAGAGTCCATGGCTCCAGACCTGAGAAAGTTTCTCATGGAACAAGGTGCAGAGAGGCTGGGTGAGTTGCTAAATGTTGCTGAAAGGTATCAAGCAGCTCAAGCAGAGGTAACAGGTAATAAAAAGAAACAGGTGGACAACTTTAGGGCACCACAGAACTTTAATAAATTTGATCCTAAGGATCAAAATAAAGGTAAGCACCAATTTGATAGGCCACGGTATGAAAATAAAAATAAATTCCCACAATTCGATGAAAGGAAATATGATGAAAGAAAATCTTTCAACCAAGGAAAAAGGTGGTGTAAGAATTGTCAGATGGACAATCATGACACTGACCGTTGCAGAAGGAAACCTGTGTATATGGCAACCCTTCAGGTCAGGTCGACCTCAAGACAGGAGGAGGATATTATGTTAGATACCACACCAGAAGAGATGAGGAAGGCACAGGCTGGGGATAAAACACTCAAGCCTTGTTTCAGAAAATTGTCAACTTGTCATACAACTCCAGGCAAGGGAGATTTTTACATGAAAAACAAGTTGATGTATAGGAAGACTGGAGCTAGATCCAATGGTCACGGACAGCTGGTTCTTCCAAAAAGATATAGGACAGAATTAATAAGGAGCCTACATGTGAAACCAGATGGGGACCATGAGAAGATAGGTACCATCATTCAAAAGGTGGCTCACAATTATTATTGGCCCAAAGCAAGATGGGACATTGAGAACTTTGTAGAAAGGTGTAGTATAGCACATGAGGGAACACCCACAAGTGGGAACATGGATCAGGACCTGGACACGCCATGGGGCAAAATCAGGCCTGACAATAAAAGGAAAAATAAATTTGATAAAGTGGACCAAATGGAATGGGAAGCCCCTTTTCACGGACAAGCTTCACTTAACTGTTTTACAATGGCCACTATGCGGAGAGTGCAAAAAGATGTCTTACCCCAGGATAAGCCGACAATCCCTCAATCGGACTTAAACAAACTGGAGGAAGAAGATGTAGAGAGGAAATCTCTCATCAAGAATTTTAAGAGGGGAGAAAGCCCCAAAAGAAAAATTGGTAGCGGTCGTTTTGTGAATGATAATTCTGGAAGGAAAAATCATCACTATAAAGCTTCAAGTGGAAGAGACCATACCGGTGCATGGACAAATAGGTCCACACAATTAAAGGTCCATATGTAGCTTTGTTAAGAACGTGGACTGATGAAAAGGCAGAGGAAAACATTACATCTTCATACCAATATGTGAATGAGCTGACCACTCGGTTGAAAACTGGCTGGAAACTTGCCAATGAAAATTTGAAACAAGCCAGGAAGAAACATGCTGCCTATTATAACAGGAAGGCGAAAGACAGAAATTTGGCTGTGGGAGAGAAGGTACTGCTTCTTTTGCCCGGGAGTCAGAATAAGTTACAAATTGGATGGCAGGGTCCATATACAGTTCTAGAGAAGGTGTCTAGAACAAATTATAAGATAGATAAGAAGGGGAAAGAAAAAATCTATCATGTGAATCTCCTGAAGAAATATTTGGAAAGAGAACATCAGGAAGAGACACACTTGTTGACCTTGTCCATCGCCATGGAGATGAAAAAGGAAACCACTTTCATCATTTGAATATCCATTACACCCCTGTGAGACAGCAGCACAGGTGAAAATCAGTACACATTTAACGAAAACTCAGAAAGAGAGAGTGCAACAGGTTCTAAATAATCATGCAGAGGTGTTAACAGACCGACCAGGGCATACAAACCTATTGGAATATGATATGAAATTAATAGACTCCACACCTGTCTGTATGAAACCATATTCGATTCCGTTTGCTAAGGAAAAAAGCTTTGAAGGAAGAGATAGACTATCTGTTGAAGGAAGGAATTATTTCGCACAGTGAGTCTTCGTATAGTTCCGGTGTTGTACTCTTAAGGAAGCCCTCTGGAGAACATAGACTCTGTATAGATTACAGGAGACTGAATGCTATTACAGAAGGACAGGTGGATCCATTGCCGGATACAAATCAGCTGTTTGCCAGACTAAATAAAGCTAAATATTTCTCAAAAGTGGATCTGAGTAAAGGATACTATCAGATTCCAGTAAAGCCTGAGGTTAGACCATACCTAGCTTTTAGTACCTCAGAAGGACACTATGAGTTTAATAGATTGCCATTTGGATTGAAGAATGCGCCTAGTGTCTTCTCTAGAATGATGAGAAAATTATTGGATCCTCTGAATAATCCCTGTATAACAAATTTTATGGATGATATCCTTATAGCAACAGAAACATTTGAGGAACACATTGACTCTCTGAACATGCTGTTTGATCGACTTAGGGAGGCAAATTTAACAGCCCGACCAACCAAATGTTGCGTTGGATGTAAAGAATTGGAATTTTTGGGACACACAGTTTATCAGGGAAACATGACCCCTGACCCAAAGAATTTAGAGAAACTACAGAAAGCCCCGAGACCACAAACCAAGAAGGACGTGAGATCCTTTGTCTCATTATGTGGTTTCTACCAGAAGTATATCAAAAACTTTAATTCCATATGTGCACCTTTAACGGAATTGACACGTAAAGGACTTCCAGATCGCATTACATGGACACCACAATGTGAAATGACTTACCAAGAATTGAAGGAAAAGCTCACAAGTAAACCCATTTTGAAATTACCTGACTTAAGTCAAGAATTCATAGTAAGGACGGATGCAAGTAATATTGGGCTAGGTGCAACTTTACTACAGAAATCAGATGCATTGGATGGGGAATTAAGCCCAGTGGCATATGCTAGCAGAAAGTTGAATAAAGCTGAAATCAACTACTCAACTAGCGAAAAAGAATGTCTTGCAGTAATATGGGCAATAAAGAAATTCAATATTTATCTATATGGGAAGGCATTTAAGTTGCAAACTGACCACAAACCTTTATCGTTTTTAGCACAGGCTAAGCATGAGAACTCTAGGTTACTCCGATGGTCTTTGCTTCTGGCTCCATATAATTTTAGCATTGAATATATATCTGGAAAAACCAATCTGGGAGCGGATTTTTTAAGCCGCCATCCGTGTGATGAGAATCACCGTAAACCCCAGAAATAATAATAAATTTCTCTATGTGTATATGGAATAAAGGACTGACATATAATGTCTGTTTTAAGAGGGGAAGTGTCATGAAATATTCTAATCCACATATATAAATTATTAGGTAAATATGAAGCCTAACAAATAAAATTAATAAAGAGAAGAGCAATGGTAAAATGACAGTGCTGTCACAAAGAATGTACTCGAAATCCCCCTTGTTTTCTGCTTCGTCTGCAAATTGTAACGCTTTCACGTTGATAGTAAAGCTTACTGTATTATTACCCGCCTTCTTCAATGAAACGTGTGCTGTATTTCTTGGAAAAGCATTGAGACGTACTGCGTAATGACCTAAATTAACCCTAACATTAATTATATTGCGTTACCAAAACGAACGAACAGATGGACTAAAGGGATAAAAAGAGAAGGGAGAGGCAGAAAGCCGAACACTAAACCCGCTTCGCGCGATACACAATTACTACCATCACGCGTGTAAGTCTACATGCACTAAATTTTTTTTTCAGACGGACAGTGATAAAATACACTACCCTTTCCCAGAGTTAGGTTTATAAATCATAACAGACTCTTATTAGAAAAGACAACATTATATGGGTTTACGTTTGAACACATAACAGTACCCAGACAGCACATCTTCTAAACAGGAGATAGAAGAAATTGCATATTTTGAACGCAGCCACGTAGCTCCTTTAAATTAGTATTTTTGGGTTCCTTAGGGTTTGCTGACAAATAATATGTAAAACGTTACGCAAATAGTCCAGGAATTAATAAATTATACCCAAAATAAAATATTGGGGGTGCCTGACAGCATAAAATCATTTCTGCTCATAAAATTTTTTTTATAACGTGTTTGAAAAAACCTTACGTTACATAAATAGCCTACCATGTAAACTCCAAATTGATTGGAGCGCAACAAATGAAAGCCTAACCACGATTGGTCGGGTTATAAATACTATCTTGGTTGTTAGGGGAGACGGGAAAAGATAACATTTTTTCAAACACTTGTCGAAACGTGGCTCATTGGCCAGTCTCGCTGATATACACACTTGGGAGCGTTAGTTCGAGACCACTAATTCAAATAAGCTTGATAAAGCGACAGTACGTTGAAGCCAGCTCACATTTTTGCTAAAATAAAAGCCTGGAACATAGGCAGAACGGAATTTGTGCCAGTTTGTGCCACAATTCATTGCTAATCAACGTATCTGTGTTTATTTCCATGAAATTGTGGTAAGCTTGAACCATTCAGTATCTTTTAATGAAAAATTGAATGTGAATTGTTGATTTATGCCTGTATATATATGTGTAGTTCAGTGGCAAACGTGAGGTAAAGCCTATAATGCTCCAGCCTGAACAGAGGGTGTCGGAGAGAAGTAAAACGGCATGGAATGGCCAAATAGTACACTGACACCTGGATGATGGACTAGAAAGAAATAATGCTGGAAGTGCAGAGGCGTAGTAACCATTAAGAAGGGTAATACTGGAATAAAGTATTTCAAATGAAGCTGACTGTTGGCCTAACGCTCTGAACGCAATGTTTGTGCTGTATTGTGATCAGTGTAAAAGAGAATATAAATTAGTTATGAAGTAGAAGGTACATCCTTCTTGATTTCAGGGACAGTGGTCTTGATGGTAGTGAGCAGCATCTGGTCAGAGATTTGCTGAATCCAGAGTCGGACAGCATACTCCTTGGTCTTTTTAGCTATCAGTGAGGTGTCTCCTGAGCCCAGAGGAGAATTCGAGCAGAGGAGTCCTTTCCTGCCGCCATCCCGCCAGATAAGCGAATTGGCCAGCTGAGCTCAACATTATGTCCCCTCATCTTGAAATAACTTTATAAAAATACCATTCAGAGGGGAATTTACTTGTCTTAAAATCAGGAACTGTGAACATCTCCAATAATAGTCCCTAAAGACAAACTATTGAAGTCATGATGACAAATACCAACAGAGCTTGAACAAAACAAAACCAGTATTACCTCATTTTACTACTACACAACTGACACACATAGAACATTTGTAATAATATATGTCACTACAAAATTCATATTAAATACATTCTGTACATAACTTGTAATTTAAATTGATTGTGATTCCTGGTTCCCTTGTAGTTGAATCAGGACACATATTCATTCATGCCAGTAATGAATACATATTGTTATTCGAAAGTTTATCAGTGACTCTTTTAAGATATCTTTGTAGAGTGTTATATGTATGTGAGTGTCACAGTGTTGTCAAGAGTAGTGGATTACATTAAATTGTTTATCTGTCTGTTGTTGTGACTTACACTTCTTCATACACATACCCTAGACACATAACGTAGCATCACACTATTCCAGAATATTTCTGACTGAGATAAAGAGATATGTGGTAGCAAGTAAGGTTATCTATAATACACTACTTTTAATAGATATAGATACCTTCACAGCTGATCTCAGTCAGTACACTAAGTCCCCTATAAATATTTATAACATCCCACTTCACCACAGCAATATTCAAACATAATTTACTTTCGTTTCTCAATAATTCTGCTTAGGCATGCTTGCTGGGATGTCGTAATTGCTTTCCAGTGGCAATGTTGTACAACACAAATTTTGGCCTCCTATCTGGGTTTGACTCTACATATTAACAAAATATATCAATAAAATTATTTATCTTACCGCAATCAATGAAATATTTCACACAAAAGTAAGATTAACTGGCGATCAATGGCACAGGTGTAGATCGCTGTCGCCCAGACTGCAAAGGCATTAAGGTCACAACTGCTATGCGTCTGATCTTAAACTACTATGTTGAAATATTTTTCTCAAGTGGCAGCGTATTCTGGTAACGCATTAGTTTTATCCCCCTCTCCTAAACTATCATTAACAAATCAAACGAAACCAGCAAATTTGACTGTTCAAAAAAAGCGTCCCCTAAAATGTAACTTTCGAAGACTTTCAAAATTGAGCATTCCTAAGGGTATTTCTCAGTCCGTTTCAATCTTTAGTTTCTACAATATCTCGGTTATTATTGGGTCGATTTCAATTTTTAAAAGTGATTCTTAAACTGCCCTTTGGCCTCTATCACCCTATCTAGTTTTCATCTAATTCTTCGTCATCGTTTTCATCTATGTACTTTTTCTATATATTTATTCTGAACAAAATACTTTTCTATACGGCAAGATAATTTATTATAAGGGAATAGTATGGTATTTTAATAAAACAATATTATCGCTATAATTCATCCATCTATTTTATTTACCCTCTATATAAGTTATCTAAGTTTCTCTCTCTCCCCTCTTTTCTGCACAAATTAGGTTTCAGATTCAGTTTCAAAAGCATAAGTTAGCCTTGATTCTTTCCATTTCCCCCCCCCCCCCACCCCCCTTCCTTTTTCCCCTCCCGTTTCAAGACGAGGTAACAAGTTGTTCGTTTTTTTCTTTCTTCTGCCAACTTTTCCGGCTTTCGTCATAAAATATTGGGAAGGGAAACGCGAGCTGCGTGTTGTTGGGGGATGGGACTCAATACGCTTGTCTTTGAAGATTCAAATCTTGGGCCAATCGTGGACTGTTAGGCTAGTAAATGGTGCATAATTTCAAACATTTGGAGTCATTTATAGTTACAACCTCCACTAAATAATAGGGCGGGTGTGTATACGATTTGGGGAAGGGTACCCTTTTTTCAAACTATTGTGTTGGAAAAGTCAAGTATTGTCAAATTCTAAGCAGACGTTTGACCTTGCTCTTGGCAATTTTCAAATATAGTAGTGGGGTTTATTAGTGTTGAATTTCTTCTTTTCTGACGTTCGTTCATAAATATCAAGAGGGGTGGTATACGAGTGTCAAAGTGGGTGGTAAATGTTTACTTGCAGTACTAGGTTTTGAATGGGGAATTTGAGAATTTGAGCGGTGGGGGGGGGTGGGTGGGGGGGGGTTTACACGGAGTTAGTTTTACTACAGATCTCCCCTGTTAAAAAGCCTGCACCATTAGTGCAGCTTTATTTTCCGTGTTAACAACCCCGATCAAATTAACTCAACTAGGCTTTATGAGTATCTTAGGTTTTTGCATGTGGATGCCTACTCAAAAAATCTGCCCAAACGTTCTGCGAACCCGGAATATACTCAATGATAAACGAGTAAGATTGAATGAGGAGTGACCACCTTAACAAATGGGCATTACCATGTTTTGCCTGGGCCAGAAATACCAGTGGCTGATGATCGCTTTGCATCACTAATGGTCTACCATACAGATAGATCTCGAATTTCTTGATTGCCCAGACTAAAGCCAAACATTCTTTTTCAATAGTTGAGTAGTTTTGTTCCGCTCTGTTTAACTTGCGGCTGGCATAAGCAACTGGGTTCAATTCCCCGTCTGGTGAAGAGGACCGTTGCAACAATGTGGCTCCCAATCCCACATTACTAGCGTCCGTTCTCACCACGAATTCCTGACTCAAATCAGGTAATTTCAATATAGGCTTACTGGTGAGTTTTTCCTTTAACTCATTATATGCCAACTCGCACTCTGCTGACCATTCTATTTTATTATGGTTTTCTTTTACGAGTTAAATCCATCAGAGGAGCACACACAGAGTTAAAATTTTTAATGTACTTTTGGTAAAACCCACAAAGTGAAACAAAGGATCTCACGTCCTTCTTAGTCTGTGGTCTAGGTGCTCTCTGCAATTTCTCCAGGTTCTTGGGGTCAGGGGTCATGCTACCCTGATGTACAGTATGTCCCAAGAATTCCAATTCCTTGCATCCAATACAACATTTTGTTGGTCTAGCAGTTAAATTTGCCTCTCTGAGTCTATCAAATAGCATATTCAAAGAGTTAACGTGTTCTTCAAATGTTTCCGTAGCGATGAGGATATCATCCATGAAATTTGTAATACATGGGTTTCTCAGGGGATCCAATAGTTTTCTCATCATTCTGGAAAACACACTCGGGGCATTCTTCAAACCAAACGGCAACATATTGAATTCATAATGGCCTTCCGAGGTGCTAAACGCCAGATAAGGTCGAATCTCAGGTTTCACTGGAATCTGGTAATATCCCTTACTGAGATCTACTTTTGAGAAATATTTTGCCTTGTTCACCCTGGCAAATAGTTGGTTAGTATCAGGTAATGAATCCACCTGATTTTCTGCAACAGCATTCAGTTTCCTGTAATCTATGCACAGTTTATGTTCCCCAGAGGGTTTCCTCAACAATACCACACTGGAGCTATAAGGAGATTCACTATGAGAAATAATCCCTTCATGTAACAGATAATCTATCTCCTCTTTTAAAGCTTTTTCTTTTGCGAATGGGATAGTATAGGCTCTCATACAGATGGGTGTTGGGTCTAGTAATTTCATGTCATATTCCAACAAGTTTGTGTGCCCCGGTCTGTCCGTTAACACGTCTGTATGATTTTCCAGAACCTGTTGAATCTTCTCCCTCTGCCCTTTTGTCAAATGGTTACTGATCTTTACCTGTGCAGGGGTTTCACAGGGTTTTAGGGGATATTCATAAGAGGTGAGAGGTTCATTCTTCATCTCAGTGGCTATGGCCAAGGTCATTAAATGTGCCCCTTCCAGGTTTTCTCTCCCAAGATATTTCTTAAGAAGGTTCACGTGATAAACATTTTCTTTTCCTTTCTTATCTATCTTGTAATTAGTTCTAGATACCTTTTCTAAAACTGTATATGGACCTTGCCATCCAATTTGAAGTTTGTTGCTGCTGCCGGGTAATAGAAGAAGCACCTTCTCCCCCACAGCAAGCTCCCTATCCTTCGCTTTCTTATTGTAATATGCAGCATGTTTCTTCCTGGCTTGTCTTAGGTTATCATTTGCGAGTTTCCAGCCAGTTTTTAAGCGAGTGGTCAGCTCGTTCACATACTGATATGATGAGGTTACAGTCTCTTCTGCCTTCTCATCTGTCCACGTCCTCAATAAGGCTTCCAGTGGATGTTTAATTGGCCTTATTATTTGGCCGGCCTATTATTCATGTAATTGGAAGTAATGTCGGGTGACTTTTCCCACACCAACCGTCCGCTACCCATTTTTTTCTTTTGGGGTTTCCCTCGCAGTTTCAGTTTCAAATTGAGGGGACTTCCCTCTCTTTTATTTTCGTCCAGTTCCCGGAATTCCGACCAAGGGATTGTCGGGTGGGACTGAGTTGAGGTTACTTTTTGTATCCTACTCATAGTGGCCATTCTATCTGATTTATTAGAAGACTGGGTGTGAAAATGGCTTTTCCTTTCCACGATGTCTACCTTATTATATTTATTTTTCCTTTTATTTTCAGGCCTGTTTTCACCATAGTGCTTTTGTAGGTCCTGATGATTTTTCCAACGTGTGGGCGTTCCCTTGTTGCATTGGTCACAGGCCTCCATAAATTCTGCAACATCTGCAGCTACGCCTGGCCAATAGAATTTCATAGATACTTTTTGACATGTAGTACCTATTTTCTCATGTTCACCATCTGATGCAACACGTGATCTCTTTATCCCTTTCTCCCTATATGCAGTTGGAAGAACTAGCTGTCCATGACCAGTGGATCCAGTTCCAGCCTTCCTATACATAAGCTTGTTCTTCATATAAAAATATCTTTTGTTTGGAGGGGTATGGCTTTTTGGGAGTTTCCTAAAACACGGCTTTAGTGACCTATCCTCAGCCTGTGCCTTCCTCATCTCCTCTGGATGAGGATTTATTGGATTTTCTTCCTCCGTCCTTGATTGTGATCTGGTCTGTACTGTTGCCATGATCACTGGTCTTTTGGGATTTCCCAAAAACACATATCTACACCCCAATATCATGGGGTAGATTGGTTCGTTTATCACTGTAGCTCTAATCACTCCTTCCACATAGCGAGTTTTCACATTGATTCTTGCCATGGGAAGTGTCATGGTTGCTACTTCCTTGGTTGCCGCCTGTATTTCCACTGTTTCTGTGGTATATTGGTCAGGGTGCACCAGGTGAGAACTCACGACTGAGTCAAAATCCAATCCAGTATCATAAAGGCACTTAATAGTGGCCCCATTACATACTACCTCTTCACATACAGGGGGATGATAAGGTTCCTGCTGTCCAGTAGGCTTTTCCTTTTGTCCCTTGTTTCCTGTTTTAAGGCATGCAGCGTGGAACGGAGGGTTATTTTTCTTCCTACAGTCTTTTGTATTATGGTTATTTAACCGACAAATTTTACAGTATTTACCTTCTGGTCTGTAGGGTTTCCTTTCATTGAATTGCGGGTTTCTATCTCTAGGGTCAAATCTTGGCCTATCATAGTTTGGTTTACCTCTGTTACCTTGATCTCTACTGTCAAATTTATTCTGGTGTTGGGGGGCTTTATTATTTTCTACTTGTTTTCTTTTTTCTCCAGCTACTTCTGCCTGGGCTGCCTGATACCTCTCAGCAACATTGAGCACCTCACCCAACCTCTCTGCACCTTGTTCCATGAGAAATTTTCTCCGGTCTGGAGCCATGGACTCTCTCAATTGCTCTATCATGATCATTTCATTAAGATCTTGGGTTTTCCCCAGAGCAGTCCATTTCTCCAAGTAGGTTTCCAACCGGGCAGAGAATTGGTTTTAGGTTTCCCCAGACAGTAGTTTCGCATTTCTACATCTCTTCCTGTAAAATTCCCCATTCTTCTCATACCTAATTAGAAGAGCCTGTTTTAAAATGTCATAGTCTTCCTGATCCTCTCTGCTCAACTTTGAGAACACTTCATAAGATGTTCCCCTAAGACCTTGGGATAATTTCAAACTCCATTTTTCCCTCTCTAACCCATAATTAGTAGCTAGTCTTTCTTATATACTGAGATAGGACTCAATCTCATCGTCCTTCCCAACAAAAGGATCTAAATGGAAGTTCATGGCTAAATTAGAGGCTCCCTGACTGGCACTAGCATCAGAGGTAGATGGGCTGTTACCATTTTCTGGAGCATGGCATTGAAGTTCCAGTTCTTTTAGTCTTAATTCATGCTCCCTTTGCAATCTTTTGTCTTCTTTCTCCGCCTCTAACTTCTTAGCCTCAGCTTCCAATTTCTTTTCCTCTAGTTGTAATCTTTTGATTTCAGCCTCTCTATCGGCCTCTAATTTCTTAGCCTCCCTATCATCTTCTAATTTCCTAGCTTCCCTATCAGCCTCTAATTGTAATCTTTTATCTTCAGCTAATCTCCTATCTTCCCTCTCAATAAACTTGTTACATTCTGAAGTCACATACTGAATCAGAACTTGCCCCTACATACCCATTTCCTTTGCAGTCTGCACAGCAGCAGATCTAAACTTGGCCAAGTCTGCCATCTGTTCTGTCACATACTTTATAAATCTTAATCTATTAATTAACAAGTATCATAGGCAATGACAACTCATTCAAATTTCCACAATTAATTACTTTTTGTTATTTTAACAATGGGGATTCCCTGGGTCTAATTAACAATACTAATGATAATAATCCCGGACCGGACCCCAATATATGTGGCGTGTGTGCCGGAGAGGTTATAGATGTTACCAAGTGTCGTAGATTTTTAGATAGGAGAATTAAGACTTGGGTTGGTCCTTTCTGAATAGGTTGGAATGAGTGAGAGTCACAGTGTGAGTTAGTAAAGGAAATAGATTCCACGAGTGAGATGATAGAATAGTGATAGAGGCTGTCTCTGAGATGCGAGAAAATCTTCTCTCTCTCTCACCTATCTTCTACGACAGATTTTAAGCAGTCAGACAGTCTACCACATATACATTAAATATATGTATACCAACCGATCTCTACCCACTCACGTGCACGCACATACAGTGACGACAGGTAGACACACAGACGTGAGGAAACTATAACAATGATTATATAGATATTTAGAACGAGCTGACCAACACGCTGATTAATTTATGGTTAAGTTTATTTATCATATTAAACTTACGACACAACATATAAAATTTACATCAAAAAGAAAAACATATACAAATAGTCATCAAATTCAAGAAAATACTACCAGGATGATAGACCCGTTATGATCTGCCCTCTAGGTTTAGCCCCAGTCCCGTTTAGGAAAAAGATGATGGCCCAAAGAGGATCAATGATACATTAGCGGTAATCAAATGATTTTCCCCTGTTAAAGGTATGGATAGACTTAGATATACTCTGATCTATTCTAAGGGAAAATATGGTTAGCAATACTTGCATAAGGACAATTAGAACAGCAAAATGGGTGCCAAATTTCAACAATGGAGAAATCCCTCAGTCCTACATTCACTCTAGGCATTCAGCCGTGTACACGTGCACATACTCACTGTTTTGGTAGACATATCTGGGAAACACAATTTCGTTAGGACATTCACATACAGAATCACCAGAGGTAGTCGTAGCCAAGAAAACTCCAGCTCCACAAAGTCAGATAGAATTCACTGCTTCGGGGAACGTTTCCTTGGTATTTCTTATTCTAGGATATCTGTCTATGTCACATTTTAAAAAAATCTTGTCCAGGCACGAAAGTTTACAGTAAGCACAGTGTCAATAGCTTAAGTTTTCTAATAATAGGAATGTCAGGTCGGTGCCTTCTCTCAGTATAGGATTTACTTTGGTCACACCACAGATTTGTCCACAAAATAATCTAGTCGGACAATGTTAATGTTATTTCTTGTAATACTCACGCCGCCAGGCAGAAAATTTACGTAGAGTTTATGAAAGAATTTAAGATCTGGCGCAAAGGCCCCGTATTGATCATTATAGTCTTTGAAACCCGTTAGTGGGATATAGTATTTCTGTCTAACTCTGTTGGCCTATGCACTGTCAGACCAGTGTTACTTGAGAAACCCACGTGGTTCAAAATAAGGACTGTCTATTTCTTCACAAATATGAAACTCTTATTAAACGCCGGTAAAGTTCGGGTCACCCCAGTATTTCCTGAATAAAAGGAAAAGCACATATAAATCATTTACATATTATGTACTCAATATAACTTACATTTTAAACAGCAAGCCGACCGCTTGACTTATTATTTAAACTTCCGGTGAAATAAGTTATATTTAAATCAATCATCAGGAATTCGGAATATCTGCGTATTCCGTCAATATTCACTGATGTCGCATCTAGCATTTATGAGTTAGTTTAGAAAAAAATACTCGACTGAGTAATTAGCAGTTAAATTAAATTCATTATAGCTACACGTTTGTTACGCTAGAAATATAATTTATTCTGCTTTCCACTGTATGCGTCACTAAAAAATAATACAAACTATAAATTAGTTGCTCTGCACCAAATCTAACTAGGGAAATAGCTAAGCGATTAAACACTTTAAACCCTACACACAATACTAGATATATAATATTAATATACCTCGACACAGAATTACTAAGAACTAAACCACTTCGACCAAACTAAAGGCCATCTCTATTAACAGAGATATTTAGAAATCGAACCAAGGCTTGTTCTAGTCTAACTGCGAATTACTGAGTGCCTGAAATCAGGTTTGCAACTCTAGTTATATCTATGAAACTGACAAAGAATCCCACTGTTTCGAAACCACGAAACAGCACCCGTTTCTCCCCTTCTTTAACACCCTACGTCAGCTTCCCTCATGTCGTAACAGCCATCAGTGACCGAGAGCGCGCGTGAGTTGCAAATCTCAGACAGCCTGTCTGCGGTGCGGAGCGATTTTTCACGCTACCCCGGGTTATTCTGACGACGACTCTGAACTGACACTCATACTACTTCGCACCTCACGCTGACCGGGCCCCACAATGAGCCGTGTCAGCTGGGATTTCCAGACAAATGTCTGAAACTACGACTCTAAGGTGTAAATATTCGCTCCTATTTAAGCGTTCGGCAGATGCAACTCGTTGTTGACCGGTGAAAAATGCAGACGGATGTCGGCTCTCTCATAGCCTTCTCACGCGTTTACATCGAGAATCTAACTCAAGAGTGTCGTGTCATCTGAAGGTGCAGACCCAAGTCGGCTCCATGTCTGAGATAGCTGCAACTTAATTGCCCTTCTCGTCTGACTGACATCTAAGTAATAGAATTACGTATCCCAGTATGAGAAAAAACCAAGGTAAAGTTTGAGAATACTGAAGAAAATATTTTTCGCAAACGAGTGATGCGAAAAATACAGGAAAAACAAGTAAGGAAAGATAATAAAATAAAGGATGCGGGTGAGAGAATAGGAAGAAGATGTAGGCAATTTAATGATATAAAGACCTACGTGACACCAAGCTACGTGTATTCGGAGTGAGGTCAAGCTATGTAAGTCCCTGAGTCTAATTGTTCATGATGAGGTATTCTCAGGGTACCTATCCGCTACCGCTCTAAGATCTCACTCCGGGAAATATTTTATGATATTGTTATGTGTTTTGTATGGCTACGTGTCTAGGGTAATGCAAGTTTAGTGATAAGTGCATAAAACAAACACAACTGTAACTCAATTAAATTGAATTAATAAAGACTGGGGTTAAGTTTAGATAATTATTTTACAATTTTAATTTCCTGTCCCCTCAAATCTTTTTGGAGCAGGAATGGTTAAAAATGAAGAGAACTGTATTTACATATAATAAATAAATAAGTAGGAATCTTTGTCTATATCTTGATAATAAACAAATGTCACTGTATGTGTATAACACAGACTGATGTAGTACTGTCTAAAAGTGAAAGTCAATGGTGGGAAGGACTAATTTTGTCATCATGCCCACGAATAAGATAGTACACATGTGGAAATTTTTAATTGAATAAGTTCTCAGAGCCCACGTAAGGGGACTTCACCTGATGTTTCTAGTTGACGTAGGTTTCAGTAGATAATATAAATGTCAGCATACGGTCTTTCTTTGGCCATAAAATGCAGCATACAGTTTGTTGAGGCTTTCTCTTCCTCCAATTCTGTCTTCAATAGGTTTTCCTGTCACCAGCTGGTAACAGGCAATATAACCCTGAAACAGAAGGACGTTCCTTTACTTTTATATGCTGGCTAATAATATTTCCACAATTACTCAAACTTACCATCATCCGTGGTCAGGCTCGTGTGCAAACATTTGCACTAGCCCTTAATTTATTTGACTTCACTCTGTACTGTGTTTACATTCATCTTCCATATGGCTGCAACGCCCCTGTCACTTAAACAATGATTTTCTTCCATACAGTCAGATAGGTATACAGTTGTCTTCTTGTAACCTGTTAATTCTTTTTTTGAAATCATTCTAAGTATGTTTTCAGGCTTCAATTTAACACTGTGATACTACAGAAGACTGCCAGTAGCTTTCTGGACTTACAGTCGTAATGGTGTTTGTATGGCAATATTCAAACATAATTTACTTTCGTTTCTCAATAATTCTGCTTAGGCATGCTTGCTGGGATGTCGTAATTGCTTTCCAGTGGCAATGTTGTACAACACAAATTTTGGCCCCCTATCTGGGTTTGCCTCTACATATTAACAAAATATATCAATAAAATTATTTATCTTACCGCAATCAATGAAATATTTCACACAAAAGTAAGATTAACTGGCGATCAATGGCACAGGTGTAGATCACTGTCGCCCAGACTGCAAAGGCATAAGGTCACAACTGCTATGCGTCTGATCTTAAACTACTATGTTGAAATATTTTTCTCAAGTGGCAGCGTATTCTGGTAACGCATTAGTTTTATCCCCCCTCTCCTAAACTATCATTAACAAATCAAACGAAACCAGCAAATTTGACTGTTCGAAAAAAGCGTCCCCTAAAATGTAACTTTCGAAGACTTTCAAAATTGAGCATTCCTAAGGGTATTTCTCAGTCCGTTTCAATTTTTAGTTTCTACAATATCTCGGTTATTATTGGGTCGATTTCAATTTTTAAAAGTGATTCTTAAACTGCCCTTTGGCCTCTATCACCCTATCTAGTTTTCATCTAACTCTTCGTCATCGTTTTCATCTATGTACTTTTTCTATATATTTATTCTGAACAAAATACTTTTCTATACGGCAAGGTAATTTATTATAAGGGAATTGTATGGTATTTTAATAAACAATATTATCGCTATAATTCATCCATCCATTTTATTTACCCTCTATATAAGTTATCTAAGTTTCTCTCTCCCCTCTTTTCTGCACAAATTAGGTTTCAGATTCAGTTTCAAAAGCATAAGTTAGCCTTGATTTTTTCCATTTAACCCCCCCCCCCCCTTCTTTTTCCCCTCTCTCCCGTTTCAAGACGAGGTAACAAGTTGTTCGTTTTTTTCTTTCTTCTGCCAACTTTTCCGGCTTTCGTCATAAAATATTGGGAAGGGAAACGCGAGCTGCGTGTTGTTGGGGGATGGGACTCAATACGCTTGTCTTTGAAGATTCAAATCTTGGGCCAATCGTGGACTGTTAGGCTAGTAAATGGTGCATAATTTCAAACATTTGCAGTTATTTATAGTTACTACCTCCACTAAATAATAGGGCGGGTGTGTATACGATTTGGGGAAGGGTACCTTTTTTCAAAACTATTGTGTTAGAAAAAGTCAAGTATTGTCAAATTCTAAGCAGACGTTTGACCTTGCTCTTGGCAATTTTCAAATATAGTAGTGGGGTTTATTAGTGTTGAATTTCTTCTTTTCTGACGTTCGTTCATTAAATATCAAGAGGGGTGGTATACGTGTGTGTCAGGGTGGGTGGTAAATGTTTACTTGCAGTACTAGGTTTTGAATGGGGGAATTTGAGCGGGGGGGGGGGGGGGGGGGGGTTACACGGAGTGGTCATCGTTGTGAGTTTGGAGTTTCCCCAAACACGCGATATGATTCAGGCAAATGTAGCTTCGGCTTTGCCAATGCGGCTGTCAATTTCTGTGTCCAGAGAGAGTTTGTCATTGATGGTATACCCCAGGAATGTGAAGTGGTGCACCACTGCCAATTCATAGTTATCGATAGTGATAACTGATGCAGCACCCACATCCTGACTCAGAACATTTGTTTTCTTTAGACTTATTATGAGGCCAAAGTCCTTGCATACTTGTGTGAAGAGATTTACAAGCTCTGAAGCTCCTGTTGGCTTTGGGTGACGACTGAAGCGTCATTACCAAAAAACAAGTCTCTTAAAGTGACTCTTCTGATTTTTGTTTTTGCCTTCAGCCTTTCGAGATTAAACAGACGGCCATCTGACCTCATAATTGCGCGTGAAAATATTCTGTCCACAGTTCGGGTTTGATCCTAATCCCCATCCACCCAATGGGAAAAGCAGACAGTGGCCTGAAGCGGGCGGTATCTGTTCAGTGAGATCCTAGAACCTCTCCCACTGTCGAAAGTAGCCCCTGGCACCATGCCCTACGCCAATTGGACAAAAAACATTTAACCGGTAACTGCTACTTCCCGTGTTTTGCCGACACCTATAGGGTGAAGCTGGTGTGACAGATAAGGGAACGAATAATGAAAATCAGATATAGGAAAGTCTAGATAGAGTAGAAAAAGGGGATGCGCAAATAAGAATGTGCATGAGAAGGGGATCGAAAAAGAGGTGAACAGAAATCCGGTTAGGCACGCTTTTCAGCTACAGTCAGAAGCGTGAGTCAGGCAGTGCAGGCCACAGATACCCTAGAGAGATGAGGGTAGCCATGTTGAAGGCAATACTCAAGTAGAATGTGTTGTGAACATTCTTGACTAGGATGGAAAAACGATGGAGCGAGTTAGGCTCCACTCAGTATATAAAAAAGGGTACGTAGAGTGAAACTATTTACATCTATACAGTAATCCTATTGCTCGTCAAAAATTAGAGGCCATCTATCAGAAAAAGGGAAAAGGAACAACCCCGGAGGAGCCCGGTACCACATAGATAACCTGAACACAGATCGACATGTAACAATAGACAAGGATTTGTTAGGAAGAAAGAAGATAGCTACCTCTCTCTGATAGCAACTGAACAACCATTGATGGTTAGATATTATAAAATTGAATGTGTTGTTTCAATGCTGATCGAGAGTTGAGGAAGGAAGGGTGACGGACCAAGATTGTGGAAGTCCAAGTAACAGCAGTGGTCCACAAAGTGTAAATAAATAGTATTTCTAGTTGACTGTGGCGTTGACTAGTTATATTGAAGCTCTGTTTGGCGTGTGTGTGACTGTTGTAATCATTCATGATGTCATCGGTAGCTACTGAGGCAAAGAACCTGGGCATGCAACGGCCATGTGAGGTAACCACAGGCGGCAATATTATACATTAATTGGCGCCGTGACTGCCACACTGGAGTGTCCTCTCCAGGGCGCTATGTTGGGCACAGTTCTATGGAGATCAAGCTGTATATATATATATATATATATATATATATATATATATATATATATATATATATATATATATATATATATATATATATATATATATATATATATATATATATATATATATATAAAATATATAAAAATATATATAAATATATATATATATATATATATATATATATATATATATATATATATATATATATATATATATATATATATATATATATATATATATATATATATATATATATATATATATATATATATATATATATATATATATATATATATATATATATATATATATATATATATATATATATATATATATATATATATATATATATATATATATATATATATAGCGCAGTGGGGATAATAATGACTCGGGAAATTTGAATTACTGTAGCCGTTTTCTGGGAACTTATCCCGGCGCCCATATTCGCCTTCCTTGTCTCTACTCTTTATCACACCTGGTTGTGGTATCTCTGAGCCATCATTACTATCTGAGCAACCAGGACCAACCCTCCACGGTTAATTCTTGGATTAACTTTGTGACACTGCGACACAATGTTTTTATTCTGCTTTTTAACAGAAGAGATTTCAATGAACCTTTGGGGTTTGACTGAACCCTTTAAAACTGCATTCTTTTTCTTAGCTCCGGTTTTACCATTATTTATTAACCCTTATAACTATATATTAACCAGTGTTCTGCTTTGAACCATTCTCATTTCAGGTAAAAAGTTCTTTAAGTCAGGGTCCTTTCATTTTCTGTTGACTCTCTCTTTAAGGTTCTTCGCTAAGTTTTTCTGGGCTTGACCTTTTCTCTTTGTCCTGAGTGCTGTACAGAACCATGTCAAGGTTTGCTATAACAATAAGTATCTCCCTTTTTTTCATCTTTAATATTATTAATCCATGTGCGAACTCAAAGGATTTATTAAAGATATCGTCCTTTAAGCGCTAAAGTAGTGCTTCGTTTTATGTGCTCTTTTTCAGAATCTTGTATCCGTGGAGCAAGTTTTTGTGAAAGCTTAAGTTCATATTTTATGCGTTGCAACTTATATTTTTATCCAGTTACATGGATAAGCATTTGTTGCTCCAGTTATCACTTGTATTTTGTTCATTATGTTTTTGTCTATTTAAATCATAAATTCTTCTACATCCTCTAGTTCTGACTCCATTAAATGTATCTATTATAAGAATAAAAGTTGAACAAAGTCTGGAATGGAATTCACCGCTTTACAACGGATTCGTGGACTACGAAAAGGCATTTGACAGTGTACACAGAGAATCACTTTGGAAATTGATGAGGCATTATGGAGTTCCCATGAAGATCATTACCTTAATAAAGAAGACCTATGAAGACATGACATGCAGAGTTCTTCATGAAGGACAACTTACAGAACCGTTTAGGATAAGAACGGGAGTGAGACAGGGATGCCTCTTGTCTCCATTTCTTTTCTTACTAGCAATAGATTGGGTTATGAAAACATCGACATTACACAACTGAAATGGAATCCAGTGGAATCTAACTAAATAGCTTGATGATCTGGATTTTGCAGATGGCTTCTGTCCCATAACCATAATCAGATGCAAGAGAAAACGAAAATTCTCGATGAGCGGCCACAACAAGTGGGCCTGAAAATACACATTGAAAAGACAAAGATTATGGGAATAAATGCAAGAAATGATAACAAGATTGAACTTGAAGAAAAACCACTAAAGGATGTAGAATCGTACACATATCTTGGTAGTAATATAGACAAAGTTGGAGGGACAGACAATGGTATCAAAATAAGAATACAAAAAGCAAGAGGCTCTTTCATTGCATTGGGAAACATATGGAGAACAAGAGAAATCAAGTCCAACACGAAAATAAGAACCTTCAACGCAAATGTCAAGTCAGTCCTATTGTATGGCTCTGAGACATGGAGAGCAACAAAAACAACAACTAAAAAGCTACAGACTTTTATAAACGGGTGCTTGCGTAGAATAAAAGGACTGAAATGGTATGACAAAGTGTCACGAGAGGGTAATATAGTTTTAAATATAAGATATCATGGACCCAAAGTTGTATCAGGTGATACTAGGATAGCGCCAGATAAGAGTCTGGTCTTGTAAGTAATACCCCCTTCTCTGAAAAGAGTAAGGGTGTATAGACATCAAAGGTAAGATCAAGCTGTATAAGTTCCTAGGAATGATGATAGTGTTTTATCCTAGTGTTACGCACAGATCATTTTTTCTAAAGTCATTGTATGATCATTTTTTTCTCAAGACATTGTATGATCATTTTTTTGCTAAAGACATTGTGTAATTAGATTGACTGGAATGTACACTTTAATTTTTTTCGGTCAAAGCTACATAACTCTGGATAATTGAGATTATCATTTAATATGATGTTACCTCCTCTTGTGTCGAGACACGTTCGGTCCATATTTTTTGAACGAAGTGTGACCATTCTCCTTATTTGGTAGTATCGGTCAACTGTTGTTGGAATGTCTGAAACCTGTGTTGAGGTTCTCTGTTCATGTCCATATAAGGCTTGATCTAGTATAAATCTTATCTAGAATGTTCCTAGATCGTCTTGTTTGATTCTTCATTCTTGTGTATGGGTTCTGCGCATGTCCGGACGCGAGGCGTCTGGGAAGTTTCTTTATCTTTGAAGTCGATGAAAGGTTGTGAAGCAGAGAAGACGCGTTCCGGCGTCTCTGTGATTTTGTTAGGGAATTAGGAGCCTTTTTGTGAGTTAGTTAGCTTACAAGGTCCTTCCCCTGAGTATTCAAATCGCCTGGAGGCGTATGTTTTCTGTGGTGTGGATTTTCGAACGAAGGTAATGCCTCATTTACATCCAATCTGTAACTTAACTTATGTTTGACAATGGTCGATCTCTGCTCACGTATGTTTTACAGAAAGGAAGGTTCTTCTATTAGAAGTCACGCCCTAGGTATCTTCATACCTGATATCTATATGTACACGGGTCATACTCAGCCCGTAGGACAGTCTTATGTTCTATGAACGTCGCTGTGTGTCAGCGATTACGCCTACGTCAAGGTTAGACTTAGGAATGCCTGTAAAGGTCAGTTTGACCTGCCCTCCTGGAATGTCATTCTCGTGCAACTTATGATTTGACTCATTTAGCACATCTGAACAGTAGGAGGATTTTTTTGATGTACTTTTGTATTTGGAGCCAACAATATAATCACTTGGCGCCATATCATCATTTTGAGAATATGCCAAATGCATTGGTGAACTATGTATGCTGATATTCGTGAATGTCATGACTTTGCTCTATTGTGAACTGGATGTAACGTACCTGTACTCGTGGCGTCAAAAATAAATGATGAAAACGTCAAGAGCAGTTTGCCCATTTATGACTTCACATGTCGTACCCTATGTGCTGTAACTCTATGAACTACATCACTATTATACACAGCAACAACAACAACACAAAAACCAGATAAGACACCTTACATCTTGAACTATAATACCTGGTGTCGATAGGGGTGGTACTGTGACGGGGCTAAAGATTTTTCCAGCGAAATTGGACTTATACCTATAACGTCCATGGTGGTCAGTGCTGCCATTATCATTTATGAAGCAACACGATAGCGGCCTTATCACCAAAGAGGAGCAAGCCCTAAATCCACCCTTATCATTTTATGGTGGTTAGATGTTGGTTTAATTCTGGTACCAGCAAACAAGGGAATCATCAAACCCAGACAGCATACTTCATCATACAAAATTGCAGTTTCAACTGACTTCCTTCGAGAGATATTTGGAAAGTACCCGGCGCTGCTAGTCAGTTTGTCGAAATTTGTCTACATCTAGAAGGACAAGTGCCGTTTGAATCGATTTGTCTACATCTGAAGGACAAGTGCCGTTTGAATCGATTTGTCTACATCTAGAAGGTCAAGTGCCGATTGAATCGATTTCTTTCAATCTAGAAGGTCAAGTTCCGTAACGTATTTCCTGTATCAGAAGCTCTTTTTCCTGCGTCATGGCTGTACATGGGAGCAGATGTCGATCAACGTTGGATCGTTTATCCTAAGAATGCTGATCACATCCTGTTCTGCACCGTGCTGACGTTTGGGACATATAGAAGTTAAGTGGCCTGTTTGTTTTGTGAACTGTGCCCTTATGTTCTAGCTGAGCCTTCTGATTTTTCGCATTCTTTAGTTCTGTTTTGATTTGTTTGTATTTGTAGGTCTCCTCTTTTCTATTATTCAGTTCTTTACACAATATTTGTTTATACATTGTGACGTCATTTGTTTGTTTACTTTTTCGCATTTTGTCATTCACATTCTTTGTGATATTTTCTTTTAGTTCTGCTGTTTATTTAGTTGACTTTTGCGAAAGTTATAGTATTGACTTTGATCTTTGTTATTGTTTACATTGACTTTGATCTTTGTTGTTGTTTACATTGACTTTGATCTTTGTTATTGTTTACATTGACTTTGATCTTTGTTATTGTTTACATTGACTTTGATCTTTGTTATTGTTTACATTGACTTTGATCTTTGTTATTGTTTACATTGACTTTGATCTTTGTTATTGTTTACATTGTCTTTGTTCTTTGTTATTGTTTACATAGTTCTTGAGTAATTAGCTTTCACTACTGTTTATATAGTGCACTTATCATAACTAACTGGTGGTTTTTTGCTTATGCACTATTGTAATGCAGTTATGATAAATAACTGATGGTTATGCATTGATTTGTGTAGTGCCTTCATGATTAAGAAGTGACTTGTGATATTATTATACATTTGATAATACAAGTTTGGTGTCAAAGACTTGTTTCCCACAGAGATTGGGTTAAACATTGGGATTATACAAGTACTTTATTAAGTCTTGTTACTATTAAGGTTGAAATAAGATAATTAATTATTTCAGGTTTTGGACTCATATTTTAGACAACATGTCTACATTTGAGTACTTTATTGAGCAGGGTAAATCCCTTGGAAAGACTGGTGATAAATTATAAGAATTTGCGACTGTTCAATATGCCAAGGCATTGAAGTCGGAAGAAAAGAGAATGAAAGAACAAACTGAACAAAAGAAAATAGATGCTGAGAATTTAAAACTGCAGATGCAGGTGGAGGAAAAGAGATTCCAAATGGAAATGGAAAAACAAAAAAGAGAAGCAGAAGCAAAATCTGAAGAGAAAAGACTACAGATTGAGTCTGAAAATAAAAGACTTGAAAAAGATGCTGAAAATAAAAGACTAGAAATAGAGACTGAAAATAAGAGACTTCAGGCTGAGGCTGAAGAGAAAAAGTTACAAAGAGAGGCTGAGGCTGAAGAGAGAAGGTTACAAAGAGAGGCTGATGAGAGAAAAGCAAAAATGGAGCATGAAGAAAAACTCTTAGCTTTAGAGTTAGAAAAGATGAAATTGTTGAACACTGGTAATGCTAATAATGCAGATAAGGTGTCAGATAAGACTAATGCTAATACTTTCAAGCTTAATCTACCAGCATTTAATGCCTCCATTGATGACATAACATTTTATTTAGACAGATTTGAAAGTGCATGTAAGGTGCATAACATAGATAAAACACTATATGTTTATCATCTGTCCAAGATACTTAGAGGTGATGCTTTGACTATGTTGGGCATGGTAGATGTGCCTGACAAAAACAACTATGAGGTTGTCAGAGCAGTCTTGTTAAAGAAGTACCAACTTAACGAAGACGGCTATCGTCTTCAATTTAAAAATATATTGCCAGAAACTGGAGTGGAATTCTCTGAATTCATCTCAAGGATACGTCTTACTTTTTCACGATGGGTTGAGTTGTCTAAGACAGAAAATACATATGAAGCTCTTATGGACTTACTACTTAGAGACAAGGTTATGTCTTCTGTCAATGAATCTTTTCTTTCTTTTCTTCATGAGCGTAAGCCTAAAAACATAAAAGAAATGGAAGAATACTGTTGCCAGTATGTCACTGCGCATCCTCACGTAACCATTAGCAACTCTAAAGTAAAAGAAGGTCTGCCAGTTGCTTCGGCAGCACCTTATGGCCCAAATTTCATGCGTAAATTTCAGGGTAGCCAACAAAATTTTAATAAGAAGAGTAACCGTAATTATGCTCAGAATCATAGTGATCAATTTCATGGTGATTCTTCTTCGCAGAACTGGAGACAATCTGATACTCCACGGTATACTACTCACTGTAATTTTAGACATTTTCACAAAGGTAATCAGTATAGAGGTAAATCTTTTTCTCGGAGACCTCAAAACCAATATAATAGAGGTTTCAACAGTGTAGAAATGGTAATGACAGTTATAGAAACTGGAATTCAAACCAGGATAACAATTACAGTAGGGACTGTAATGATAATTGCAGAGGCAATAATGGTCGCGGTAGATCGCAACATAAAAGAAAAAGATATCAACAGACAAACTCTGTTCAACAAGAATCTCAGGGAGCAGATAAACAGGTTAATGATAGTAAAGACCATAATGCTATCGGATGTTCATCTTTTGATTTTGTTAGAGCAAATAAATGTATCCAATGCAGTACTTTATTTGACCCGACTACCGTAACTACTTTAAGCTGTGGTCATCCTCTTCCCGCTCTTCCTGCTAATGTTGCGCATGACGGGAGAGGTTCTCTTATACTACATAAGGGTCTTGTAAATAGTAATCCAGTCTCAGTTTTGTTTGATTCTGGATGTACTACTGTTGGTGTTAGGCAATCTCTTGTAAATCCATCCTGTGCTACAGGAAAGGTCATCAAATGTGTCACATTTGGTGGCACTTTGGAAAAGTATCCTACTGCCATAATACATATTGCTACTCCTTTCTTTACGGGAGAGGTCCACGCGTGTCTTCTTCCAAATCCTATTGCGGACCTTATTATTGGTCGTATTCACGGAGTTAGGGAATGTACCCCACAGCAAATTGCTGTTTGGGAAGAGCAAAACATGGAAGCTACCAATGCGGTGGTCACAAGAGCACATGCTCTGGATCCACCTCAAACTTCATTAACTGATAATGATGAAGTAGATAGCCAAGATAGTCACTTGATTATTTCACGTGACTCATTTATAAAATTGCAAAAAGAATATCCTTCTTTACAAAAATTCTTCATTCTAGCAAAAAAAGGTGATCCAAATCAGAATACTAATAGAAAGTCTTGGATTTCTATGAAGAACGGCGTACTTGTGCGTATGGTACAAGACTCGTCTACGTCCACTCATTCACAAATTCTTGTGCCTAAGAGTATGAGATTGCAGATATTGCAACATGCTCATGACTCGCAATGTGCTGGACATATGGGTTTTTCCCGTACAAAGTCGAGGGTTCTTGCGGCTTTCTTTTGGCCATTTGTGAGCAAGGACATACGAATTTACTGTCGTTCTTGCAAAGTATGTCAGGAGGTCAAATCTAAAGGACCACGACATGCTGCGCCTATCCAGGCTGCTGACATTCCTATTCGCCCTTTTCAAAAAATGGCAATAGATATTATCGGTCCTTTTAGAATTAAGTCGGCCAGATGACATCAATTTATCCTTACATGTGTCGATATGTGCACACGTTGGCCAGAGGCTATACCTCTCAAGAGCATCTCAACTGCTGATATCGCAGACACTCTTTGGCTGATATTTTCTCGCTTGGGTTTCCCCGGAGAAATATTGTCAGACCATGGCACTCAACTTATATCAGACACTATGTCACAGGTAATGTCTATGCTACATATTTAAAGGTCTCTCAGCAGTATCTACCACCCAATGTCTAATGGGGTAGTTGAGCGTTTGAATAGGACTCTAAAAACTTTACTTGGGAAGATAACTGAGGATCATCCTCAGGATTGGGACAGGGTTTTACCCGCGGCTCTCTTTGCTTATAGAGAGGTCCCCAATGAACAAACAGGGTTTTCTCCTTTTGAACTTGTCTTTGGCGCGCAACCACGCGGCCCTATGTCTTTACTTCACGATCTATTCACTGCCGATAATATTAGCGATGAGACTCAATCTTCTTACGAGTATGTCATTGCTCTTAGGCAAAAGAGCATCGAGGTTTGCAAACTAGCAACTTCTTCATCCGAATTTGCTAAAGAAAAGGCAAGGCAGTTCGCAAATAAAAATAGATGTCTACGACTACTTTGTCCAGGTGACAAAGCTCTCGTTCTACTTCCTTCAAGGGAGAACAGACTTCTTATTGCATGGAAAGGTCCATATGCAATAGTCTCCAAAATTTCCGATGTCGACTATGTTGTCGATATTGATGGAAAGCATAAAACTTTCCACATAAATATGCTCACGGAATTTCATGAAAGACCTGACTTTTTGCAGCCTATTTGCCAGGCAACGGACAATTCTAAAGTACCTCATGGTCATTACTCATCCTTGTCAGTTATACAGGATGAGGAAACTACTTTTTCTGATGTCAATCTTCCACTTCCTATGGTCCCACTTCATTCTACGGAATCTTGGAAGAACGTTACCGTTTCTCATAATCTTTCCGCTTAGGAACATCGACAAGTTTCTTCGATGTTGCAGACATTTCAGGATGTCCTTACAGACATCCCGGGACACACACATGTCATCGAACATGACATTATACTAACTGACCATAATCCTATCAGAGTCAGACCCTATCCAATACCTATCCATTTTCAGTCACAAGTCGAAAAAGAATTGGATGAAATGATACGATTGGAAATCATTGAACCATCCACTTCAGCATACTCTTCGTCTATGGTTATTGTTCGAAAGAAGGATAATAACATTCGCATTTGCGTAGATTATCGCAAATTGAACCAAGTTACGAAGTTCGATGCTGAACCTATGCCTTCATTGGAAGAGCTACTAAATAAACTTTCTAATTCTAGATTCTTTACCAAACTAGACTTGTCTAAAGGTTATTGGCAAGTTCCTTTAACTGAACGTGCCAAACCTTTTACAGCGTTTTCTACACCTAGAGGTTTATTCCAATGGAATTTCATGCCTTTCGGTCTTATGAACGCCCCTGCTACATTCGTACGCAAGATGCGGCGAATTCTCGCATATCGTACAGATGTCATAGCAAATTTAGACAATATCTGTCTGTTCAGTGATTCCTGGGAAGATCACTATTTGGGTTTATACGAATTGCTGTCTACTCTTCATGAGTATAACTTGACTGCAAAACCCTCTAAAGCCTTTATAGGATTTAGTGAGATTTCTTCCCTGGGTCATCGTGTTGGTCATGGTCTTTTAAAGACAGAGGACCACAATGTTTCAAAAATACTTAACATTTCTGTACCTAAGACGAAGAAACAAGTACGGAGTCTCTTAGGTTTGATCCAATTTTACGGACGATTCATTCCGAATCTGTCCTCCATTATGGCACCGCTTTCTACTTTATTGAAGAAAGGATCGCCTAATCTGATCCGCTGGTCTCAAGAATGTCAATCCTCATTGGACCAGGTTAAAACTCTATTTTCATCTCCACCTATCCTTAGGTTACCTACTATTGAGAAGACTTTTGTTCTTCGAAGTGACGCCTCGTCAACTGGGATTGGGGCAGCACTTATGCAGGAGTATTCTGATACTCTGCATCCGGTGATGTATATCTCTAGGAAATTAAATGCTTCAGAAAGGAATTACTCGGTTTTAGACCGTGAATTATTGGCTATGATATGGTCTATTCTGAAGTTTCAAAGATTTCTTCTAGGAGGCACATTTCATTGTGGAAACCGACCAAAAAGCTCTTACTGCTATTCAAAGCAAGAACTTGAAGAGCTCGAGGTCCACTCGATATACCATAGCTCTTCAACCATTTCATTTCACGGTGCGAGCTATCCGTGGTTCGGATAATGTGATGGCAGACATTCTGTCCAGGTGCCCACACGATTCCACATAATTCTTCTGTCATATATATTTCCTGATATACAGTCCAATACTATAATGACATATTAGCATATATTTTCTCACTTTTGGGAATTTATAATATTGTACCATGTAATTTCCTTTTTTCTGTTACCGATTTGATCATAACAGAAGAAGGCTTAGTTAGCGATATACGGACCAAAAAATCATATGGCCACATTTAGATATTATATTTTAATGATTGTATTAAGAGATTTAACAGTTGTCTCAAAGATTTGTGTTATTGATATTTTCGCAGCACATCATTGAAGCCTGCGAGATTATGTACAGTGTGGAACTTTGAAGTTATCAAGTCCTGTCCTAGGTTGGAGCGGATGATGTCCACATCTTCTTGTATCGATTATATTTATGTCTACGAGGAACAGCATATGTATTAGTAATGATTGATAATGCATTATATAATGTACTCTCTGTTTGAATATGTGTAATATTATAGTGTGGTATATTGTTATATTACACCGCTGTTTGCACAACACTTCATTGTATAATACTATGATAATATATTTAATTTCATAGATTTGTATGAGTATAATTTGACTTTCATTATGATATTGCCATAACTATGGCGTGTGTTGGTGGCACCTTCCTGGAATATATACGCGTATACTTAGGTAAATTTTTTTTCTCTAAGGATCTGAGATATACTCTCAGTTGCGGCGAGCTAGCCTCATTTTTAGGCAATATATCCGCGCATCATACGTGCGTTAGGAGCCTAGGGTTTTTCCCGGCTCCAGGATTCAAAAAAAAATGTTTCTTTTTTTTCCCCGGGAGGGTGCGGTAATGTTACGCACAGATCATTTTTTCTAAAGGCATTGTATGATCGTTTTTTTCTCAAGACATTGTATGATCATTTTTTTTGCTAAAGACATTGTGTAATTAGATTGACTGGAATGTACACTTTAATTTTTTTTGGTCAAAGCTACATAACTCTGGATAATTGAGATTATCATTTAATATGATGTTACCTCCTCTTGTGTCAAGACACGTTCGGTCCATATTTTTTGAACGAAGTGTGACCATTCTCCTTATTTGGTAGTATCGGTCAACTGTTGTTGGAATGTCTGAAACCTGTGTTGAGGTTCTCTGTTCATGTCCATATAAGGCTTGATCTAGTATAAATCTTATCTAGAATGTTCCTAGATCGTCTTGTTTGATTCTTCATTCTTGTGTATGGGTTCTGCGCATGTCCGGACGCGAGGCGTCTGGGAAGTTTCTTTATCTTTCAAGGTTGTAAAGCAGAGAAGACGCGTTCCGGCGTCTCTGTGATTTTGTTAGGGAATTAGGAGCCTTTTTGTGAGTTAGTTAGCTTACAAGGTCCTTCCCTTGAGTATTCAAATCGCCTGGAGGCATATGTTTTCTGTGGTGTGGATTTTCGAACGAAGGTAATGCCTCATTTACATCCAATCTGTAACTTAACTTATGTTTGACAATGGTCGATCTCTGCTCACGTATGTTTTACAGAAAGAAAGGTTCTTCTATTAGAAGTCACGCCCTAGGTATCTTCATACCTGAGATCTATATGTACACGGGTCATACTCAGCCCGTAGGACAGTCTTATGTTCTATGAACGTCGCTGTGTGTCAGCGATTACGCCTACGTCAAGGTTAGACTTAGGAATGCCTGTAAAGGTCAGTTTGACCTGCACTCCTGGAATGTCATCCTCGTGCGACTTATGATTTGACT
>JAMPIV010014005.1:0-14472 GCA_024509875.1 Oreohelix idahoensis | reverse complement strand
ACGAAATGCCTACTCGTTCAGGACGGGTGAAATGAGAGGGAGAGATAGACAAAAAATGAATACCCATCTGCACGCGTGGTTCTGAATTTACTTAATATAACCCCCACCCCTAGCGAAAAAACGCGGATAGTGTCGTTTAGCTCCGTTTGAAATTATCTCCGACACAAATTCAAAAATATGTTCTACGGCAATTGGTTCTCGCAAGTAACTAACCATTGCTGTCTCTTATTAAAACTGACGTATTTCTGGATCGTAATACGGGAGCGGACTGTGTTTTTAGTTTGGTAAAATAGTAGGTAGATAAACCTGAAGTGAAACCGGGACGTAGTTTATAGATTTTCACCATATTATTGCAAGGACTAACATGGAAAAATTATGGAATTTGAACCATTTTCATAGGCTCATAAAACTTATATATTCGGGTGCTCAATTGTGTCATCACTTCTTCTGACAAATAATAATTTGGTTGTTACATTTTTTATCCTCACTATAGTCCTTACAACATGCCTTAGATATGGTTCATACTACTAGATAGTCACAGACTACGCAGTGAGACAATAACTCACTACTCAATATGGTGTCTGATAGTACGCTATCGGTAACGTATTTTTGCACACGAGGTTGTTGAAAAAGAGGCATGAGAGCGGCTAGGGCCAAAGTCCCAAAAGAGGGGGAAAGTTAGGGATACTGAGGTAATATTTTTAGTTGTTGCAGCTCGGAGATGTTTGGAAAGTGGGAAAAGAAAATGTATACGGATGGCTCAAACTGATTATTTTTATTTGTAGAGTTTAGGCCCAAAAACCAAGTCTATTTTTCGACGAATGCACAAGTTTCGGACGGAACAGACCGAACAAGATAGTACACTAAAACATTTAGGACTCAAAATTAGGACCTTAGATGTTAAAAATTTGAATTGGACAAACTTTGTAGTTAGATCTCACTGGTCGAAACATGTTTAGATTACTGGGAAAGTTGAAGGGCCTCGTGTTCCTTTTTCTATCGAAGGACCTGTTCATAAGATAAGCAGGATGCTTGAGGAGTTTGAGAAGTGTTTTTTTTGGGGGGGGGGTTAGTGCCTCGTGATTATAGATATAAATTAATAAAAAAGTATAATGGCGCCATAGAGAAGTCCAGCAAGCAGTACATCTCTGGTTGTGCCTATATCAAATCGCGACGAGGAACACCAATGCTTCCTGGGTGTGTATTCTTTAAAATTGTGGTAGGGACCCGAAATTATTAACAATTGAATTTATACTATTGATTATGTTTACTTGTTTTAATTGGGTAAGTGAAGAATAAAAACAGTTACGACTGTAAGTAAAGAGTGAGTCATATTTGTAGAACTTATACAAAGACACTATTTGCTATGCTCACCACCTTGTTATTAAGCTACCCAGAAAAGGTAGTAGTTAAAATATTTATCGGTTTGTACTATCAGGAATCTACATCACCTATCACATTGTATGGAAAAAGATTCATTGTGATATGGAAGATGACGTTGCCAGACATTTGGATGAGGAGATATGAATAATCTTGTACAAAGTAGTTACCTCATTTTTATGGAGATGTGCTGATGTTGGTCAGAGAGATTTGATCCAGGTATTCTTTTAGATGTTTAACCATTGTATTGTGTTGTCTAAGAAATTGGTGATATTAGGTTAATTATGCACTAAATGACAGAAATTTAATTTTCATTGTTACAGGGTTTTTGTCTGGCAGCTAGTCAGGTGGCCTGATTTGCCTCGTGTGAAAAAAGTATACTCCAAGCAGAGATTAGAGAGTACTCGCGGCCTAACTCATATTTCTCTTTTGGGTCAAGATCAAACAGTGGCTCATTGGGCAGATCCATAAAATCATTATGTTCACTCTCTCCAGTGTTCATTTAAAGTAAAAACAAGCCCTGGGCACGAGGAGGAATTTATCAACTTTCTCCCACTTCATAAAAACTTTGAAAAAAGGTAATATATAAATAAAGACTTTAATGTACACTAAGAAGTAAAGTGTATCCAGAGAATAATAGAAACATTGTGACAAAGGACTGGGCAGTGATGTTAAACACCCCAAACCTGGCCTAGCTACAATAACACTGTAGATATAGCTAGAAAAAATTTTACAAACTACCATATATAAACTACTAATATATTTGAATTAAGGGACAAATTGTCCTCTTTTAGTTGTAAATTATGCTAGATGGCCTATTAATCTTATGTATATATTTAAATTGAAATCATGTGATTTGTATCAGTCCTAACCAAAAGAATCTTAGGGTATAGGGACTAATAAAGTTTTAGGAAAAAAATTGTATTTTTACTAACTTTTAACAAACCGGTGTTGGTTGATTTTGAATCACATAGATTTTATATTTGGTGTTTGTGTGTGTGTTTGTGTAATTAATTTACCCATTCTCCACCACACTTGCATTAACCTAGACATTTAAAACGTATCATATCATAACAATACTTGTCAAGAATAGGTCAGATTGTGGTCTTAAGGTGGTAGCAGATAAGGTGTCACTGTTAAACATCAACCCAAATACTTTGTTTTAGAATTCATGGGGGTAATCCTTTCACAGCTGACCTGTCAGTCAGGTGTCACGCAATAGTATTACAGTGTACAACAAACCATTGCTTAGTTCATCAGAAAAAACCACCGCAGCCACATATATTGGGGGCTCGTCGGGCATTTATATAATTCATCATTTATAATTAGGGTCCCTAAAAATTAAGAGATTCAATTAATAATATTAGATTTGTAAGTGGAAGGAAAAAAGGTTCATTTGAATTGTCACGGCTCATGTGAGTTAGAATTAAGGTACTTAGAGTCCATATATGTTTATATTAGAGTTTTTAAATTTGCGCTTAGAAACATTGTTAGAATTTAGTTTGATAAACAGAACACGCCCAAAGATGCAAGATTTAGCCAAGCTTCAGATCATGCTGCTGGTTGCTGGCTTGCTAAGAGGATGGGGTATGGATGGACACAGATGTTAGTTCAATAAGTTAACTTTCGAGCTGGTCGGATTAAATTTATTTGAAAGAGATAGGGAATGATAGTAAAATTAAGAGGCTGAGAAAGAGAAAATTAGAGGCTGTGGATAGATATTAAAAAAAAATATAAAAAAAAAAAAAATATAAAAATTAGGTTAGCAGATTTGAGGACTGGATTCAAAGGAGGCTGTGTAGGGCATTGGAGGCGGATAGGGATGTTTACTGAAAATTATAACGGCTTCCAGTTGGAAGAAAAAAAGGCCTGAATGGGAAGACAAGAGATTTGGCTGCCGAAAGGGAGAGCAGAAGAATAAAGAGATTTGAGATGGGGCGAAAGGGAAGCTGAAGAAAAGAGATTGGGCTTGCCGTAAGGGAAACAGAAGATAGGAGATTACAGAGGGAGCACGAACTTACGGGACTAAAGGGATGTTAGAGTTTGCAAGGCCATGTCTCCTGAAAATGGGGACCAGCCCCTCGTAACTCTCACTATGATGCTCCTCTACGATAGTTCCTGGGAGCCTTCATCCTTCAGCTATGGGGTTCCATTTTAGGACCATTTTTTTGAGGGAGGGTTCGATGACAATTGAATTCATAAAATTCTAATCCAGATTTGAAGGTTTTAGAGCAACCTCACCTACTGGGTTAGGAGATAAGTATAGAAGGTGGAGTGTTCATGTTGTATCTCTCAGGGTCTTAGGGGAGCTTCTTATGAAGTGTTTGCAAATAATGAAGCAACTGATCGAAACCATGGACATGATTATGGTACATGTTAAGAAGAGCAGGGCTCACATTTTGCTAAGGTATGATAAAGAATGTGACGAAATTTTACAGGAAAGAAGTTTAGGAATTGACAAGCCTCCTCGATACTGTCGGGTGAGACCTTTCACCAGGTTCTCTTGCCCGTTTAGGTGACGAACTTGGAGAAATCGGAAACTCGCTTACTGGGGAAAAACTCAAGATCTTTAAAGAATAAGATGATTCCGCTTTATTGAGCATTTGATAGAGGAGTCCATGGCTTCTCCAGCAGACTTGAGAATAGTTTCTACATGGACACTGGGTGCTCATGAAAACTCGAGGCTGGTATATAGTTTATCTTAATTGTCGTGAGAGGTATCAGGCAGCAAAAAGAGCAGAATGCTAGACCTGGCGCCAAAAAGGATACAATATGTAGACTCAATTATAAGGCTCTACACTTACATAAAAACTACTAAGAGTATTAGGATACAACTCAAGATCTAGCGGTAACACAGAAAGGTAAGCTCAAAAAATTTTGATTAGGCCAACACGCAAATGGATTTTTAGAAAATATAGAATACAATACCCCTATCAGATCAATGGTCAGGATTTATGTTGAATAGATAACGCACCTTTGTTCACTTCTCAAGGTAGATTTATATTGTAGATGGTGTAAGAGGGAAGGGGACATGACACGCACAATCAAAGTTTGTTTATTACCAGGAAACCATGTGCTAGATTGGCTGTGCACTATGAGAAGCTGGGGGGCTAGAATAATGGAAATGTAAATGGTATAAAGAACACTGCACACTTATACGGGACTGCAGGTACACACACTCTTTATCACTCTCAACCCCCCAGTGTGTGAGAGTATTGTGTGTATGTAATGGGGGTCACTCTCAATTAGGTGCCTTTACGATACACGGATTTGTATATTTGATTTCTGTTGTGATTGTCTACTCGCTACTTGGGTGAACTCCCGTATCACATTGTATGTACCCAGAGTAACGCAAGTGGAGATACATAGGGAGCGATCTAAAGGAACATACCATAACTTATGACACTTCACATTGTACAGGATATTAAAACCGGGTGGAAAATGATTCGCTTATGTGGAAGGTGTAAATTTCAGAGCAGCAATGATTCGGACGCCACCCATTACTACCCTCTTGATATTGGGGTGGTTCGTTATGTACCCTTCATGGGGAATCTCCAGAGGAACCTGTGTATCGTTGGCAGCTGTCCTGGACGACCAGATGCAACAATCGCCAGGAAATGAAGAAGATGAAACACTATGTATAAAATACTCATCCAAGAGGAGATGAGGAAAGGCACAGGCGGATGATCGGTCACTCCAAGCCTGGCTTTAAAATATTTACACTGAAATGCCCCAACACCTCCAAGCACTAGGCGGATTAGTAGATATGTATAACAAATTGTTGTATAGGAAGGACCTGGGGTCTGGGAACGAATGGCCATGGCCATGCTGGTACTTCCCGACTTCATATTCGGGAGAGAGTGTTGGAATTTAGGGGACATGACGATTCCCTTCAGTGGTCTTATGGGGATCAGCACGCAACAGGAACTAGCGTATAAGCTTAGTCATTATTTCTAGACAGAGTATAACGGAGGATATAACAGAGTGATTTGTAAAAATCCTGCACAGGGGGGGGGAATGTCAATGGTGTAGGCTCCAAAGCACTGGGGGACTGACTCCAGCAAACTCTAGAGGGAAATTGCCCAGTTGTGGGAAACACCTTTTGAGAGTGTTTGCAGTGGATACTGTGGGGACCTCTCACTCGGACCATAGAGGAGGGAACAGTTAACATCACTTTCTCTGGGTAGACTCACTAGTTTCTTTATGGGTAGAGGGTGGTAGCCTGTTCGTCAAATCAGTTTTGATGGCATCGTCGCAGAGGCCCATTATTTTCAATATATCACTAGGTTAGGGATTCCCCGCATCAAAATCTTGACTGATTAATGGCTCACAGTTCCAGGGGAAAAACTAACAGGTAGGAAGTTTTTTCAGGTCTTCCAAGCCAGGATATTTTCATTGTAGTCCGTATCACGCACAAGGGAAACGGACAGGTGAAGAGGTTTATCGGGGACTCTCATTTCTATCCTGAGAAAGCTGGCACATGAGAAACATGATACGTGGGACGATTTCTGCCCGCTGCATTGTTATGGCGTATCGGGAAGTTCCATCAATAATTCTCAACCACGGGATGGCACCCGCAAAAATACCTGTTTATATTGGGAGGCCAATTCACAAAAGGTCCATTTGGAAGCCCTTATTGAGGACATGGAGCAGATGAGAAGGCAGGAAGAGAGACTGTTACCTCACTCTTCATATCAATATGTGAACGAGACTGACCAATCGGTCTTAATAAACTGGCTGGAAACTTTGCAAATGATAATCTCAGACAAGCCAGCGAAAAAAAAACATGCTGCTCCATTTGTATAGATAAAGCTAAACGATAGGAGAATTTTATTTGTGGGAGAGAAGGTGGCTCCTTTTACTGCCGGCAGATGCATAAACATCTATCTTACAAATTGGATGAGCGAAAGGTCCCAGTATACTGTTTCTTGAGGGAAGGTAATCTAGATCAAATTATAAAATCGACAAGAAGGGGAAACCCAGAGAAAATACTATCATGTTGAACCTTACTAAAGAACGTATCTGGGACAGGGAAAATTCAGGCATGGAACACACACTTAATTGTCATGTGTCGTTTGTAGCAACGGGGATGAAAACTAGGGAACCAACTCATCTTCAATGAGGTACCCCCATGAAACTTGTGACAGTGAGACCCCTGCAGATGTATAAAAAGTCCGTTAAACACTTGAACGATATAAAAAGATGGGGAACAGGTTCAAAAGGTTATGAGTTGATCAATACGGAAGTGTTGTTCTACGGGACACAAAACTCGGGGCATCACGAAGTTTGCTGGGATATTATGATCATGAAGAAGTTAGTACACACCATACACACACGATCTGTATGAGAGCACCTTTACACAATCTAATCCCGTTTCACAAGGAGTATAAGCTTTGTGAAAGAGGAGATTGAGTACCTTATTGAAAAGAAGAGATTCAAAATTTTTTCATTAGCGGGAATCTCCATTTAGTTCTCAGTGTTGGTTTGCTGAGGGGACAAACTATCTGGGTGAAACATCGTCTGTGCTATAGGATTACAGGAAAAAAACTGAATTTGCTGTCAATGAGAAAAATCAAGGTGGATCCATTACACGGGGCACAAATCCGCTATATTTGCACTGGTTGAAACAAGGCAAAACTATTTTTGTCTAAGGTTTTCTAAGGGTATTAGCACAGATTCCAGTAAAGTGCCTGTGGTCCGACCGTATTTATGCGTTTAGACACTTCGGAAGGGTACATTATGAATTCATCACTGTTGCCCATTTGGAAGTTGAAAAAATGAGGCTACGAGTGTGTTTTCTTGGATGATGACGATACTTGTTGGGATCCATCTGAATTACCCATATTGCTTCACAACATTTTATGATGTTATCCTGTAGGAGGCTTCATCGGGTGAAAACATTTGAGGGAACACATTTAAACTCATTTGACTTTGCTGTTTGATAGGACTGAGAGAGAGCTAATTGCGGAAACGACTAGGACCAACAAAAATGTTGTATTGGGTTGCCGATCCAAAAGAAGAATGGAGTTCTTGGGACTTATCTGTATAATTCAGTGGTAAAACTTGTCCCCTGAGTGTCCATAGAAATGACTCGAGAAGAATTAAAGGATGTAGCACTACGCGCGCCTCAAAACCATAAGAAATGAGAATAAATATTGTGGAAGATCTTTCGTGTACCTTGTGTGGATTCTATCAGTGAAATTATATCAAAAAATTTTAACTCTATTTGTGCGCTCTGTCGGATTTAAACTCGTAAAGGAAATCCTTGATAGGAAATTGTATTGGGCAGCCCAGTGTGGGAATTGGCATACCAAGAGTTAATGGAAGAATACTTACAATGCAATGCCATCTTGAAATTACCTGATTCTGAGTCAGGAATTTGTTGTGAGAAGTGACGCAAGGCAATGTAGGCCTGGGGGTCTACTTTGTTGCAAAGTTCATCGTACTACCGCAGGACGGAAGAGCTGAAAAAACCAGCTTGTTGTATGGCTTAGCCAGCAAGTTGAAAAAAGCGGAGCACAAAACTATTCTACAAGCAGAGCGGAGAATGAATTGGCTAGCTTTTAATCTAGGGACCGGGGGGGGGATATCATAAGTTCTCCAGATCTATTCTCATTATGGTAGAAACAACCCCATTTGTAGTCCAAGAAGGATCATCAGTACCTAGTAGATTTCTGTATCACAGGCAAAGCAATGGAGGGATATGCTCGTTTAGTTACTGATGGGTCATTTACTCGCCCTAAAGCCATATTACATTGTCATATATTGTAATACATTCCAGGGTCCACAGGACGTGAGGTGAAGATTTCAGGCTCAGTTTGGGCATCCACCTGTGATTCTCAAATCAGAGCTATTCAGCAGGTGTGGGAGGTAATTTTCTCTATGTGTTTCTCTGTGTTGTTTGGATACTAGCACTCAGGGCATGTTCTCTTAAGTGGGGTGAGTGGTGTGTTGACTGTTACATTGATTACACGATAGGACATTTTATTGTAATTGTATATGTATAAACAATAAAGGTAGAATTGAAAATAGTGGAGTTATAGAAGTTTCGTCTTCAACCCACGCCGCTAGACGCGTTGATTTTAGTAAGGATCGTATTGTGAAAGAAAGATTGTACCATCGTTTGAGCGTATAGTGTCCTTGGCAAAAAAAAAAAACATTATGTTATAACATGTACATACGTGAATGGTCTGCTTTGACTCGAGATCTGCGTGGAAAGTGAGGGAGGAGGACGCAGAAAAATGATACCAATCTGCACGCGTGGTTTGGTGAATTTAAGTTAACACTAGCGAAAAACGCGGATTGAGGTGTCGGTTGTAGCCGTTTGAAATTAACTGACACAAATTCATAAAACAGACTTGTCGGGCAAATTGGGTCACGCGCAAGAACGAACCTCCTAGCTCCTATAAAAACTGACGTATTTATGACGTAATACGGGAGCCTATCGTTTTTAGTTTGGAATAATAGGCGGTAGAAAGTAGTGAGTGAACAGTGGGTAGTGTATAGTGTTTCAATTATTATGTGAGATGTAATACACAAGTGGAAAAAATTATGGTATTTTGAACCATTTATAACATTAAGGCTCTTAAAACTTATATATTCGGGTGCTCATAGTGTCTCCTGACTAAATAATGTATGTTGTTCATTTATCTCCCTATTAGTCCAACTAACAGCCAAGATATGGTTTTCATAATGTAATAGATAGTGTCACTGACCTCAGTGACAATCACACTGCTGTTGTTCTGACATTCGCTATCGCTAAACGTTTTTTGCACGAGTTGTGAAAAGAGGCATGCCCGGTATGGACACCCCCACATAAGAGGGGGAACGTTAGGTCTGAGGTAAATATATGATTTGCAGCGGAGTTGTTGAAAGGGGGAAAGAGCATTTTAGGAATGGCTCAAACTGGAATATTTTTTTTTGCAGAGTTAGGCCAAAACCAAGTCTATTTTCGACGAATACCAAGTTCGGAACACGGACAGACCGGACAGAAGTACACTATGATTTGACCGAAAATTGGACCTTAGATTAAAAAATTTGAATTGACAAGAAAGAAAAAAAAACAAAAATCTTAGTAGTTAGGATCTCATTGGCTCGAATACTGTTTATAATTACTGGCGAAAGTTGAGGTCGGTGCCATTTTTTCACGAAGACTGTTCATAGGAGCCAGGAGAAAGAATAGAGCAGCAGAATCGTAAGTGTAGTCGATGCAGAAGAATAGAGATACAATAAGGCCATAGAAGAATGATAACAGCAGCAATAAGACGCCAGAAGGCAGTATAGAAGCTGAGGTTGAGCTAAGCGCAGGATCGCTCCTGGGTGTGTATTCTTGAAAGTTGGTTTTTGACCGAAATTGGGTAGGACCTTAGAGAAGATAAATAGTGATTGTTGAATTGCAAGGGGAGGGGAAGGGGGAAGGGGGGGGACTAGGGGGTAAGGGGGAGATTATGTTGGGGTATGCGGGGGGTTTGAAGAATACATGGGGGGGAATAAGTGGGCGTTTTGGTTATGTGACTTGCAATGAAGACTGTTTCATAGAAGCAGACGCTTGAGAGTCTGTGAAGTGTGTCGTGTCCTTGAATATAGATATAATTTTTAAATAAGTATAAGGGCCCCCCGCCATTTAGTCCAGCAAGCAGTACATCTGAGGTTGTGCTAATTCAACCGTTCCTGTGTGGTGTATTCTTTAATATTGTGAGTAAGACCGAAATTATTACACATTTATTTATACTTTTAATTATGTTGTTTGACTTGGGTAATTGAAAGAAAAACATTAAGACTGTAAAGTAAGTAAATGAAGTCATTATGTTAGACTTATACAAGCCTATATGTTGATCCACCCATATTATCAAGCTACCAAGAAAAGTAGTTGTAAAATGTTTATACGGTTGTCTCACAGGAATCACATCACCTATCACATTGTATGGAAAAGGAGATCATTGAGAATGGCAGAGGGCGTTGCAGACATTAGGGAGAGGAATATGAAAAACTTGTACAAAGTGTTTACCTCATTTTATGGAGATGTGCTGAGTTGGTCAGAGAGATTCTGATCCAGGGTCTTTTAGATTAAACATTGTATTGTTTGTAAAATTGGTGGATTAGGTATTATGCTAAGACACAGAACATTAATTTTCATGTTACAGGGTTTTTGTCATGGCACTAGTCAGGTGCCAGATTACTTGTGTGAAAAAGTTACTCCAGCAGAGATAGAGGTACTCACGGCCTACACTATTTCTTTTGGGGACAAGGATAAACAGTGGCTTGTTGGCAGATCAGTAAATCTATGTTCACTCCTCCAGTGTCAGTTAAGTAAACAAGCCCTGGCACGAGGAGAATTTATCAACTTTTCCACTTCATAAACTTGGAAAGGGTAAATATAAATAAAGACTATCTGTCCTAAGAAGTAAAGTGTATCCAGAGAAAAGTAACATTGTGACAAAGACTGGGCGTGATGTTAACACCCCAACCAGCCAGCTCATAACACTGTAGTTCATAGCTAGAAAAATTTTACACAATTACAGCATATAAACATACTAATATATTATGATTAAGGATCAGTAATTGTCATCTTTTTGTTTAATTAGAAGTATGTAGGCCTATTGTATTTATGTATATATTTAAATGATACTGATCTCATGTGATTTTGACAGGTACCCTAACCAAAAGAATCTTTAGGTATAGCTAGGACTTGTATAAAAAGTTATAGAAAAAATTGTATATTACTAACTTTTAACAACCGGTGTTGGTTGATTTGATCACATAGATTAATATTGGTGTTTGTGTGTGTGTTTGTGTAATTAATTACCATCACACCACACTTGCATAACCCTAGACATTAATCGTAGCTATCATACATACTAGTCAAGAATAGGTCTGATTGAGGTCATAAGGTGGTAGCAGAAAGGTGTCCTGTTAACTCAACCCAAACTTTGTTAGAATCAGGGACCTTCACAGCTGACCTCATTCAGTACAATAGTATTACAGAACAACAACATTGCATAACATCAAAAACCACCAGAGTCTTTCTCTGCTATGTAGCAGATATTTTGTATTTTAAACATTCTTACACTTCTCTCAGCAATAATTCGTCTTGCCTGTTTACCTGACCATCCCTGTTGAGAGAGTAAACATGTGATGCAATATTAACCGACAACCATGTTGGTTAATCTCGGGTGTGGCCGACATCAGACTACAGAGTAGAATTAAAACCGCCCAGCGCATTTGCTTAATCGATGATAAGGCCAGGGTGCGTTCTTCGCCAAGATGGTAATACGCTGAAGGTTTGATAGCCACTACGGGGAGATAACTTATTTGTCAGCGCACAGGAATGAGATAATCGTTTCCTGTACGACTTATTTCGAACATATTACTTGAGATAAACGTAAGATGTTGTAATTGTTGGCATTGCAGAGAATGCAATCGGGTGTTTTATTGCCATATGTGGGAGAGGTGACCTTTTGCATCACGCACATAATTTCAGGCGGAAATAATTTTGAATTACCATACAAAACACGCATGTTTGAAACGATTGGCGCTCTGCTTAGCATCGTAACAAACAAATGCGGGGGAAGACAGGCAATATAACCTGGCTTTTTTCAAGTCTAGTTCATTGTGAAAATCGCTTGCCAAGACGACAACCAGACCTTGCCAGAAGTTAGAATCAAGATTCTTATATCGGACCGGACCATTGTTTGAGCAATTTGAGGACTTCAGAGCCCAGAATAAACTTTACCAATTTAACAATGACAACCGGAATCTGGGGAATCTAAAACACAGTCATTGTGGGAATTCATTGTTAAAATAACAACACTCCAGAAACGTGTAAAAAGGCATCTGCTAGTGCCTTAACTTTATTCCTCTGAGCAAACAGTCTGTGAGCCAAGATTGGCGTAAGTTGTGCACTTTACATTTTATATTGTTTATTACTAATATGTATATATTGCCATGTGAATATTAATATGTGAAAATTGCTAGTGGATGTCCAAGTCATTTGAGGCTGGCAACCTCAGCATATAGAATGATGATTTCATAAACCACCACTGCAAGGGCTGGTGACTGCTTTATCGCTAGTTTCTTAAACAGAACTAAAATCATAAGTAGTCCCAAGTTCCATACGGAGCAGGCAGGGAAAGATGAAAGAAATGATGTACATTCTAATTATAATATTTACAATTACAAACCAGTGTAAATGTCTATGTAAACATATTCACTTTCAAAATAATGAAAGTTTCAAGCTTTTCAACCAGTGTAGATGTAAATGAAAACATATTCAATCTATATTGTGAACCTTTTTCAACCAGTGTAGATGTAAATGTAAACATATTCTATCTATACTATTAACCTTTTCATTTGCATGTAAAGTAAATCTAAAGCTATTCAATTTAAATGTAAAGAAAGTTTTCTATCGAGGGATTAAGTGTAATTCTCATCGAGGGTAAATTCTGAGGTAGAGGGGATGGTGGAATAGGAAGACAGGGACACATAACTATGTGTCGCGAAACTCAATACTCAGAGACAGAGAGTATTCGTTTCTCTTCTTTTACCATACTAGTTGGTGGTACCAGTGAGGGTACTAATCTCTTGAAAAAAGTGAGGGTAGAAGTGGCGTGACGTCGAGCTAGATACCATCATCAGAGGGTCTTAGAGACGCGGGACCAGCTTTGCAGTTACTCCCTGATCTTACTTGGAACGTGCTGCGCCTTTAATCTTGACCAGAGACGTGAGGACTCCAGTGACCTATCTGCACAGAACCCAAAAACACAGCGGGAGAAGAAACTACCATTTGCAGCTAGTCAAACCTAAAAGCTGCAAAGTGACTTCTTAAATAAAACACCATACCATAACACGATGATGGAGTAATTTTCTGTTAAAAGATTATTCATTTCTTTTAAACTTGTTAATAACTTTGTTGATTATTAAATTGTGTTATTTGTAAATATACAAATTTAACGTTACCATTTAATCAATTTTGAATGTATTGCTTGAGTTTTGTCTCAGTCATTGTTACTCTAAAATACCCACTTCTAAACACATGTCTATACCATAATAAGAAGAATTCCACTGAGTAAATCAAGGTGGGGGCTTCAAAAAGCTGAAATTAATAATTGCTTAATTCTTCATAAAAGACGGCTGATCAGATATAAGTTAACAATTGCCCTGCCCAATGCAGCATTGTTCTTGACTTCTGAAATATCTTATGAACACTCCCTTGAGATAAAAGCATCATTATCCTTCTATCTACAACTCTGCCAAGAGTACTCTTGTGCGAAGGTAGACACCTTTGAAGACCCATATTAGATACTCTTGAGTTTTGGCCACTTTTGGACCACTAGTGCAAAGCAGGGGAGGAAATTCCGTGACAGGCCTCTTACAGGACATTCCCATTCTTCCTTCCGATGTTACTAACATGCCCATGTATTTAAATCTACTGATTGCTTTAAAACTGTTCCACTTACATTCATTCATTCATAACTCTCCACTCCCAAAGGAGCATAGGCTTTTAACAAACACATGCCAAGTCCTCCTGTCAAGTGCCATCATCTCAAGTTCCTTCCACGTTCTCCTTATCATTTTCATCTCTGTTTCCAGCTCTCTTCTCCGTGTGCTTCTTGGTCTACCTCTGTCTCTCTTGCCCTGGTGGTTCCAGAACAAGGACTGCCTTGTAATGCTATCAACAGGTTTCCTCAGTGTGTGTCCTATCCATAGCCATCGTCTTCTTCTCATCTCTTGTCCCACTGGCACTTGTCTAGTTCTTGTCATCAGTTCCACGTTGGTAACCTTGTCATACCATTTTAATCCCTCTATTCTACGCAAGCACCCATTTATGAAAGTCTGTAGCTTTTTGGTTGTTGTCTTTGTTGTTCCCATGTCTCAGAGCCATACAATAGGACTGACTTCACATTTGAGTTGAAGATTCTTATTTTCGTGTTGGATCCGATTTCTCTTGATCTCCATATATTTCCCAATGCAATGAAAGCTCCTCTTGCCTTTTGTATTCTTATTTTGATATCAATGTCTGTCCCTCCAACTTGTCAATATTGTGCTGCCTATAAGATATATGTACGTTTCTACAATTTGTATTGGCGCATTCTT